>JAUMJJ010000149.1:5085000-5605000 GCA_033556795.1 Tapera naevia | reverse complement strand
GAGGTCCCCCAGAGCCTTCTCTTCTCCAGGCTGAACAGCCACAACTCTCAGATTCTGTCCTCGTATGGGAGACATCTCTGTGGCCTCCTCTGGACCCACTCCAACAGCTCCAGGTCCTTCCTGTGTGAGGACTCCAGAACTGGACACAGGGCTCCAGGTGGGGTCTCACCAGAGCAGAGCAGAGGGGCAGAATCCCCTCCCTTGCCCTGCCAGTCACACCTCTTTGGATGCAGCCCAAGACACACTTGGCTTTCTGGGCTGTGAGCGTGCACTGCTGGCTCAGAGTGAGGTTCTTGCCAAGCAGCACCCCAAGTCCTTCTCCTCAGGGATGCTGTCAATCCATTCTCTGCCCAGCCTTTGTTTGTGGTTGGGATTGCCACGACCCAGGTGTAGGACCTTGCTCCTGGCCTTGTTCAACCTCATGAGGTTGACACAGTGCCACTTCTTCAGCCTGTCCAGGTCCCTTTATTACATTAGATGTATTTAAGGGGCTTAGGAATGGGGTGCCTGTACTGTAAATTACCTGTGAAGATGCTGCTGGCATCTAACAATAATTTTGGGCTGTTTGCTATTTGTTTGTGGTTGGCACAATTTGCCTGGGAGGGTTACTACAACAAAAGCTTCACCTGGTAGTAGTGTCTCAATTTCTTAATATTAAGAGTTTATTCTGCATTGTGGATGTTTCCAAGGTGGAAATAAGTTCTGGGCGCTACTGTCTGCTAATGCTTAGAGAGGAGAGGAAAAATGGTCTGCAGGTAGAAGGAATATTCCTGTTACCCTACCTCACTGCTCATTTAAGGTAAAGGCATTCAAATGTCTGTTTTACAATCTGTGTAGAGTTAAAGAATTTGGGTATTTTAAGAAAATGTTCTCATGATTGTATCAGACCCATCAAGCTTCCCCTATGGAGGGAGTCATACGCAGCTCAGAGCGTAATTCAGCTCGCTGCTCTTCCTTTGTCACCTGTGCCCTTACCACCTACATTCCCACCCCCAAGATTTAGGTGGGTTCTTCAAAAGATGAATAAAACCAAATTAGCTGCACGAAGAAGAATTCAGGGCTTTCAGATTCAGTGGGGAGAGCGGGTGTGGGAAGGAATGAGTCCACTGACAAAAGGAGCTATTAAATCTTTAATTCTTGTTTCCTGCCACTATGAAAAGTACTGAAGACATTTAATGAAGTCTTTTATTTTTATATCTTTTACATGACTAAGTCTGTAAGGTTGCTGTACTGAGCTTGGGTTGAGCTCATCAGCTCTAGGATGCACATTAAGGACCTTACCCTGTCCTGGTGGTTGGATGTGTTGCTGTTGTCATCTATGCCTGCGCAGAATTTGAGTTATAACCTATTTTTAACATTGCTGCTTCCTCTACATCCGCAAAGCAATTCCATCTTGCTGCCTTCAACAAGTCATGGCAGCACGTGCCCCGTGCCGTGAGAAGATGCTTCATGTGAGTGTCTTCCTAAGAGAGGGAGGTGTCCAGGCAGCGAGCAAAAGGGGAAGAGGTAGCAAGTTATTTTGAGGAGTAGCTACGGAGGGATTTAAGAAGATCCAACTGTGTTGGAATACCAATGCTGAAATACAAGGAGTATCACACACTGAGGCAGCTGGAGAAGCAGGAAAATGCTGGTTCAGCCTTCCCTCATCATACCTTGAAGCCGTGCAGTGCTTCAGCCCTTGTTTCAGTCAATTCTCCTCCCTGATTAATCGCTGCAGCGAGCAGTGGGCCCTTCTGCAACTTTCCATGAGGCAGGATTAGTGCTCTTTATTTATTTTTCATGGTGGACTTGCCCTGCTTGGTTTTCTTGTGATGCGTGCCAAGCTGTGTCCTCGAATTTCAGTTGCTCTTCAATCACTTAGTAATTTCTACATTGTGTTTTTTGGTGGGGGATGATAACTGCATCCTTCCCTAGCCCTTCTCTTTGCCTCTGTTACTTCCACAGAGCCCTACTTCCATCCTACTTCCATCCTACTTCCATCCTACTTCCATCCTACTTCCATCCTACTTCCATCCTACTTCCATCCTACTTCCATCCTACTTCCATCCTACTTCCATCCTACTTCCATCCTACTTCCATCCTACTTCCATCCTACTTCCATCCTACTTCCATCCTACTTCCATCCTACTTCCATCCTACTTCCATCCTACCAGGATCTAGATTTCTTCCTAAGATCTCATCTCAATCTCCCCCCTTTCAGCTTAAAACTGTTCCCCCTCATCCTGTCCCTGCACTCCCTGATCAAGAGCCCCTCCCCAGCTTTCCTGGAGCCCTTCAGTACTGGAAGGCTGCTCTAAGGTCTCCCTGGATAAGCTTTCCATGGTTTTTGTTCCATCTGGAATTTTTCTACAGTTTGGATAAATATGTCCTTTTATAAATTTCGATTTTTAACACCTTTTAATTCTGTGTTCCCTCGTCTGAATATTGAATTAAAATCTGAGTACACCGGGTTCTGATCTGCTCCTCAATTGCTCATAATGATTACAGGCAGGGATGGCAGAACTGCCATTGCTTATTTTTCTCAACACTTCCACTTACAATGTTGTTTTCTGCTTGTAACTCTGTCAAGCTCAGCTGTTGGAGCTGAATCTTTCCATGCTTGCTCTCAAATGACTTCATTTCATGTGAGGACATTGCTTTTGTAATGGACACTTTTTTTTTGGTTTTTGGACCATAGCAAATATCAGACCCTAAATATTGATCCTTCTCCATTTATTCCTACTTTTTGTTTTCCTGACTCATAGGCAGTTTTAGATCTAGGACAGAACTTTCTTTGCTGCATCTATTTAGGGTTTAGGTTTTTTTAAAGTAGTCTCAGTAAGGATGTTGTCAAAGGCCGGAACTAACTCATCATTCTGTTCTTTTTTTATGCCTGATTGTAGGGTTTGAGAGATGAGGGAAAATAAGAGTCTAACAATGGCATGAAAGAGTCAGGAAAAAATATTGGTATCTGTAGATTGAGATGAGATCTTAGGAAGAAATCTTTCACTGTGAGGGTGGGGAGGCCCTGGCCCAGGTTGCCCAGAGCAGTGGTGGCTGCCCCATCCCTGGAGGTGTTCAAGGCCAGGTTGGATGGGGCTTGGAGCCCCCTGATCCAGTGGGAGGTGTCCCTGCCCATGGCAGGGGGGTTGGAACTGGATGGGTTTTAATATGCCTTCTGGCCCAAACCATTCCATGATTCTATGATTCTCCAAATAAGTGGTCAGATTATCAGAAATTCCCTGATCTGCCCAAGCTTTTGAACTATACGTGAGCTTTCATGGATTTGTATCCTCACATCATTTCCTAGGGAAGCTGGCAGCTCGTGGCCTAGATGGGAGCACTTTGTGCTGGGTTAGGAATTGGCTGGGTGGCCGAGCCCAGAGAGTGGTGGTGAATGGTGTCTCATCCAGTTGGCGGCCGGTCACCAGTGGTGTCCCCCAGGGATCGGTATTGGGTCCCGTCCTGTTTAATATCTTTATTGACGATTTGGATGAGGGGATTGAGTCCATCATCAGCAAATTTGCAGATGATACCAAGCTGGGAGGAAGAGTTGATCTGCTAGAGGGTAGGATGGCCCTACAGAGGGACCTGGACAGACTGGAGAGCTGGGCTGATTCTAATGGGATGATGTTTAATAAGTCCAAATGTCGGGTACTTCATTTTGGACACAACAATCCCATGCAGAGCTACAGACTGGGGACAGAGTGGCTGGAGAGGAGTCAGGTAGAAAAGGACCTGGGAGTGCTGGTGGACAGGAAGCTCACCATGAGCCAGCAGTGTGCCCAGGTGGCCAAGAAGGCCAATGGCATCCTGGCCTGCATCAGGAATAGTGTAGTAAGCAGGACCAGAGAAGTTATTGTCCCCCTGTACTCGGCACTGGTCAGGCCTCACCTTGAATATTGTGTCCAGTTCTGGGCCCCTCAGTATGGGAAAGATGTCAGGATGCTGGAGAGTGTCCAGAGGAGGGCAACAAAGATGGTGAGGGGGCTGGAGCACAAGCCCTATGAGGAGTGACTGAGGGAGCTGGGGCTGTTTAGTCTGGAGAAGAGGAGGCTCAGGGGAGACCTCATTGCTCTCTACAACTCCCTAAAAGGAGGTTGTAGTCGGGCAGGGGTTGGTCTCTTCTCTCAGGTGACCAGTGGCAGAACCAGAGGGCATGGACTCAAGCTTGGTCAGGGAAAGTTTAGACTTGATGTGAGGAAAAAATTCTTCCCTGAAAGGGTGATTGGCCATTGGAATGGGCTGCCCAGGGAGGGGGTGGAGTCACCTACCCTGGAGGTGTTTAAAGGGAGACTGGATGAGGCACTGAGTGCCATGGGTTAGATGATGGTTGGTGTTAGTGTTTTGGTGTTAGTGTTGGGTTATAGGTTGGACTTGATGATCTCAGAGGTCCTTTCCAACCTTATGATACTGTGATACTGTGATACTGTGATCATGTGCATTGGTGCATCATTTCCAACTGGGATTTTTAAAGCTTTACTGATAGGTTCAAATATCTTTGTCTAGAAGCTGAGAAACAGATTTATTTCTGTTCTATTTTAGTAACTCCTTATGCATCAAACCCCTTTTACACAGACGGCTTTTCATACCTGTAACGTGGAGATGGGCTTTGCTGCTGCAAGAGTTTTTATAGTGATGATTATTCTCTTTTTAAGGAAAAGGCAGAAGGTATTTTTAGTCATTTCTAACTGCCTCAGATTTGTAAAAGGACTCACACAGTGCTGCTGGCATGTGGAGTATTTTGAGATGCTGAATGAATTAAATGGGAATTGCAGGTGTTTGTCACCCTGAGCGGAGCAGAGATGACTCAGTTCATCCCAGATTCCCGTCTGACTTAGAGGGTGGCAGTGCCTGGGGATCCCTGAACTCTTCACTGTACCTGGATCTGCCAGTGCAGAGGCCACCTGGCATGAGCTCTCCATGCAGCGAGGGTAGACTGAGGAAGGAAGAGGGGGTGATGTTTTGTCTTCTCTGTGTCTGTTTTGAGCCATCCCCCCTGGCACAAAGTGGCTATTGATGAGCTTGACTAAGGCCCTTAGTCCTCCTCCTGGAAATGCAGCAGTTGGTTCCCTTCCAGAAGGAGACTCATGGTAAGAATTACCAGTGGAAGGGGGTGAACTTCTCAAACAGCAGCACATTGGAAATAGGTTTTAGGATGCTGATGATAAAAGCTCATCATTTTCAGGATTTTTTACAGGTTTTATATTTTCTTTCTGGGTGGTAGGACTGCCACGAACTCATTGTTCCATCAGGTGGATAAGAAAAGGTCTCACAGAGACTTCACAGGCAAGAACTCAACTTACTTAAATATGCAGAGCCACATCCTTGAATTTTTGTTTTTCTCATCTCAGTTCCCAACTATCCTGACTAAATATTTAAAGAATTCGGGCTGGAAAAGTGGTTCCTGTTTCATTGATCTGTTGTTTCTGGATCAGTTTCTCCACTTGGACGAGTGTCATGGAAATCTACTGAAATGAACTGAAGAGTTTGCTTTAGTTCCTTGCCATGAAATCTGAAGGGCTGTGTTGCAGTGAATGGTTTATAAAGCATATGAAAATGTAATAAAATCAACAGGCTAATCAAGCCATCCCTGTAAAATCCCAAGGAGAAGCAGCAAACTATAAAGTTTGTGGCATGTTTGGCTCGTTTTATTTATGTATTCTTTCCTTTAATCTCTTAACAACAAATTTTTCTTAGCAGTTGGACTTCAAATCTCTTTAACACACTCTTTGTCCTAGTCTAAGTTACCCTAAATACAAAACAGAATTTGTACTTGTAAGAAAAAATATCTCCAGTGAGCTCATGTTTTTTGCAGAAGTTGGCGTCTGATTTTAGCCAGCGGGGTCATCTTCATCGAGCCACAACTGCTCACTCACAGCTTTGTTTCTCTGAAGAGCTATTATTTGATAGTTGTAACTTATCAAAAATGTATTTCAAGTAAACTTTTAACTGATGTTTATGGAAAAAACTACAAATATTTGAATGTATCTGGGCAATTAACACTGACCAGGAGCTTTCTGGGCTGTTGGTCTTCCGTGAGATTGGAAAATCTTTCTGCTTATTGCTCTGTAACCTCTTGACATCCTCCATCTCTCACATTTGGGATTCTGATGAACTCACTTAAGATAGCACCATGTTATTGCCACCAGTTAATGTACTCTTTCATTATGATGGATATTAGATGATGCTGAAAGCCTGGCGATGATCCATATACAGAGTACATTGCATTAAACAAGCAGCTGTGGTGGGTGTGATGTACCTGAAAGGCTGAGAGAGTTGGGGTTGTTCAGACTGGAGAAGACAAAGCTCCACAGGGACTTTAGAGCAGCTTCCCAGTACTAAGAGGGGCTCCAGGAAAGCTGGGGAGGGGTTCTTGGTCAGGGAATGCAGGGGCAGGACAAGGGGAAATGGTTTTAAACTGAAAAAGGAGAGACTGAGATGAGATCTGAGGCAGAATTTTTTTCCTGTGAGAGTGGGGAGCCCCTGGCCCAGGTTGCCCAGAGCAGTGGTGGCTGCCCCATCCCTGGAGGTGTTGAAGGTCAGGTTGGATGAGGCTTTGAGCCCCCTGATCCAGTGGGAGGTGTCCCTGCCTATGGCAGGGGGTTGGAACTGGATGGGCTTTGAGATCCCTTCCAACCCAAGGCATTCTGTGATTCCTGTCACCACAGCCAGACACTTGCAATGCTCCTCCCCCCATTACAGGCTCCCTGCAGCTTTGCTTTTATCAGCCCCAGGTGGGGGACCGTTGCTCTTGTGTGTGTCTGTGTGTGTTTCCATACTGATGAGGCTTTCCAGAACACAGTGGGGACTTTCACTACTTGGGTGAGACAGCACCAGCTTCCCATCAGCTTTGTAATTGGCTTTTATTGATGTTTTCCCATCATTGCATCAGTTGCAGTCTGAAGTGGGATACAGCCACGCTCAGCACCAGCACTTAGGGCAGTTAAGGAGATTGATTAACAGTCATAAGAAAAGAAGATGAGCTTAAAATAAGAAATAAAACAATTGCTTAATCCTTTGGCCCAGATGTTTTTTTGGCATGGAAGATAAAAATTTCTGTCTTCTCTAACACCAGAGCCTTCCTGTCTTCCTTCCAGCAAAAGAACTATGACACAGTTCCAGCTGTAATACCTCTCTGTCTTTTGGGGTTGGTGCCTGTAGCGTGACTCAGTATTTTGGACCTTCAGTCAGCAGCAACCTGGTGGATGCTGAGAGCTGCTGATCGATTTGGGCTTTTTGTGGAGGGAGATCTCAGTGTCTGTGAAGATCATGGTGACCCATGTCTCAGCACAGGTACTTCAAGTTCCAAGTCTTTAAAAGGGAGACCAATGCTAATGCAGTGATGTGGCTATGGGCTACGTCTTGCACCATTGTCGGTCACAAGTGGTGCTCTCCAGGGCTCAGTGTTGGGTCAAATATCTTTATCAATGATCTGGATGAAGGGATTGAGTGTACCCTTAGTAAGTTTGTGGATGACACTAAGATGGGTGGAAGTCTTCTCGAGGGTAGGGAGGCTCTACATAGTGATCTGGACAGGTTGGATCAATCGGCTGAGACCAATGGGATGAGGTTCAACAAGGCCAAGTATTGAGTCCTGCACTCGGGACACAACAACCCAATGCAGTGCTCCAGGCTTGGAGAAGAGCAGCTGGAAAGCTGCCCAGCAGAGAAGGACCTGGGCGTGTTGGCCAACAGGGGCTGAATATGAGCCAGCGGTGGCCCTGGTGGCCAAGGCTTTGATCAGCCATAGTGGGGCCAGCAAGAGGAGGGAAGGGATTGGATTGTGCCTCTGTACTCGGCATTGATGAGGCTGCACCTCGAATCCTCGGTTCAGTTTTGGGCCCCTCACTCCAAGAAAGACATTGAGGGGCTGGAGCACATCCAGAGAGAAGGGAATGGAGCTGGGGAAAGGGCTGGAGAGCAACCGTTATGAGAGGCAGCTGAGGGACCTGGGGTTGTTTAGCCTGGAAAAAAAGGAGGCTGAGGGGAGGCCTCATCACTGTCTACAGCTCTTTGAAAGGAGGTTGTAGAGGTGAGTGCTGGCCTCTCCTCCCAAGTAACAAGTGATGGGATGAGGGGTAATGGCCTCAAGTTGCACCAGGGGAGGTTCAGATTAGACATCAGGAACCTCAGGGTTCTCAGGCACTGGCAGAAGCTGCCCAGGGAGGTGGTTGAGTCACTGTCCCTGGAGATGTTTGAAAGCCAGGCAGATGAGGTGCTCCGGGATGGTTCAGCAGTGGACAGGTATGGTTGGACTCGATGATCTCAAAGGTCTTTTCCAAAGAAATGATTCTATGATTTTGCCAGTAATTTTGGGTTTGCTTCACTCAATACCGTGTGGAAGCCACAATTAGAGTTGACTTGAGTTATTAAATCCTCAGAGCACATCCACTGCCTGCCTCAGGAGGTGGAGATAATCTACTCTTCTTCATCCAAACCACTCTGGAAGGCCATAGCTATGGTTCTGAGTTCCCCACAGCTCAGCTTGCTTGCAGATCTCCAGCGTCCCTGCAGGCAAGAGAAATTTCACAACTAGTTAAATATAGAGGATACCTACAAATGTAGCCCAGTTACCTCTTTCATTGTACGTGCTTTAAACCAAGAGAAAGTGACGATGAAGTCTTCACACTCTCTTTAATTATAGCAGGCTTTATGTAACAGTGTCAGATAAATGTGGTTTAGAATAGGTGGCACCTCACTTCCCTCAGAATAACTGTTAAATTAGACCCTACCAGACTAATTTAATACTTGAAATTCAAAGAATCAAAACATCCCATCCAGTAGTTTCTTTAAAACCTTTAAATGTGCAGAATCCTCTGTGCCACAAGTCTCTAACAGCACAATGCTGCTTTCTTTTGAAACGTGAATACCTGCTTATTCATCTGATAGCTTCGAGGACTGTGAAATATCACCAATGTCATCCAGTCCTCATAGCTCATGAGATGCTGGAAAACAGGGTTAGTGAGGATCTCAAGAGGTGACTTTATTCGTGCCTTTGCCCCAAGGCAGAAACTGTTGTTACTGAACCAGATGCTTATCTAATCTATATTATAGAACAGGGGAGGGAGAGAAAGAAATAAATTCCTTCAGAGCGAGAAGGGGTAAACGATCAGGTTATGCCAAATAACTTAGAAGAGTGAGGAATTGGGCTCCATCCATCTGTTGGAAGCGAGTTCTGCTTTAGGTGGATTGCTGGAGAATGCTGACAGTCCTTTTCCTTTACATTAATGAAATATATACTGAGCCTGTTCTGCTGATTTCAACAGGAGCAACGTTATCTGAGGGACAGCAGTTTTCTTCAGCAGGTCCCAGAATTCAGGCAATGGAAGATCAGAACCGATGCTAATCATAGAATGTCCTGAATTGGAAGGGACCCACAAGGATCAATGAGTCCAGCTCCTGTCCCTGCACAGGGCACCCCAACATTCACACTGTGTTGGCCAAAGGCTTCTGCAATATTGTCAGGCTTTTTGACTGCTTCCCTGGGGAGCTGTTCCAGTGCTCCACCACTCCCTGGGTGAAGAACCTTTTCTTTATGTCCAACCTAACCCTCCCCTGGCACATCTTCCTGCCATTCCCTCGGGTGCTGTAATTGGTCACCAGAGAGAAGGGTTCAGCACCTGCTCCCTTTGTGAGGAAACAGTAGACGGCGATGAGGTCCCCCCTCAGTCTCCTTTTCTGCAGCTGAACGGACCAAGTGACTTCACTTATGAAACTTATGTTTCATACAAAGCAAGCTGATGGGTTTTGGAGTCTTCTGTGTGCTTAAAGAGTGGCTTCATATCCAAATATGCCATTAGCATAACCACTAATGCTTTTTTGCCCTCGCTTGCTGCAGGGATACTACCTCATTACCCCTAAGTAATGTAAGAGTCCAGGATCACAACCTCTCTGTTAGAGCGGGACAAGGCCATGAAGAACTTCTCCTCCTCTTCCCAGAGCTGATGGTTGGGTTTTGTTGCTTCAGGGTTTGTAGTCCTGTCGATCTTTCCTTCACAGTAGCAGGAAAAGAGGCATCGAGGCCTGCTGTCCTCGCCTGGGAGTTGGGAACAGCGAAATCCCAGGTGAAAGTGAAATCTGTTGAAGTATGGAAAAGAGAGAACTTGCTGACTTACATTCTGGCTTTGCGCACTGCGGTGCTGAGGCATTCGCTTGACTTGGCAATCTGGTTACTGTGCATTTATTCAAATGGCACTTTAGTGTGTTTATGCAAATAGTTCCGTGCTACATCTCCTAGAAGAACCGTACCAGTGCTGTCATTTGATTGTGTAATCATCAGATTGAGCTTTAAATAACATTTTCCTATGGTTTTGTACAAAATTCATGCCTTGAGAAAAAAAAAAAACAGTATTCCCACATTTGGATGGCTCAGAAATGACTAAATAATTGATAGTCAGGAATATATGGATGTGTGTCTCAGAGGCTTCCTTTGTACTTCAGAAAGGGTTTTAATAAAAAGAAGAGAATATGAATAATGTCTGCTGGGATCAGAGTATTTGGAAGAAGCCAAGTAATTCAGAGGTCTGTGGGATGCTGAAAGTGTGCTGCAGTCACCAATCCCATGAAGTTTAACAAGGGCGAGTGCTGGATTTTGCAGCTGGGACACAGCAACCCTGGCTGTCAATGCAGACTGGGGAGGGAGAGGCTGGAGAGCAGCCCTGCAGAAAGGGACCTGGGGGTTCTGGTGGATGGCAAGCTGACCATGAGCCAGCGGTGTGCCTGGGGTGCATCCAGCATGGCATTGCCAGCTGGGCGAGGGAGGGGAGTGTCCCGCTCTGCTCTGCACTGGTGCTGCCCCATCTTGAGCACTGGGTGCAGATTGGGCACCACAGGATAAAAAGGCCATCAAACTACTGGAGAATGTCCAGAGGAGGCCACAAAGCTGGTGAAGGGTCTAGAGGAGAAATCATACGAGGAGAGGCTGAAGTCACTTGGTCTGCTCAGCCTGGAGGAGAGGAGGCTGAAAGGAGACCTCATCACCATCTGCTGCTTCTTCACAAGGGAAGGTGGAGGAACAGGTGCTGATCTCTTCTCACTGGTGACCAATGACAGGACCTGAGGGAATGGCAGGAAGATGTGCCAGAGCAGGGCTGTACTCGCCTGTGAGTGGATGCTCAGCACACAGGTGATCCAAAGTCCTTCAGGTATGTGCCCAGGGCCTCCTGGGTCTCCTGGTTGCGAAGCAAGGGTTGCTGTTAACAGGGAGCCAAGTAATTACATTTCTCTTCATGAGATCACTTCCACTTTGGCTGCTGCCAAGTGTGGGGAAGGGAACAAGACTGGACTGTACCCACTAGCCATTGCTTCCCCTTCTGCACTGAGTCCAACGTGCTTTCCTGGCAAGCCTGTCCTTTTAATCTCAGTCTGTGTATGAAGCTTGCAAGAAGTCCTGAGAAGGAGGGAGGCTTGTAATTACCCAGCAATAATAACTGACAACCCTTAATGTGATTCTGGATGAGACCTTGATTGTTAAACTCATGCCACAATGTGACAGCCTGGGTTTTGACAGATGCATTGGGTATGTCCTGTAGGAACTGGGTTGTTCTGTGGTCTTTGGTGCCATTTCCTTCAAAATCTCCTGAGCCTTCGGGAACATGTGGAGATGTGGGTTGAGATCAAAGGACAACATATGCTGCCTGCATACAATATTGCAGCAAATCCATGTGAGTCCTACTTCACAGCGATCCTACTGACATCAGTGGGGATGGCAATCCTCAGTGAGGAATATCCCACATGCTTAGAGAGATTGCAACGAGCCATGGTTAAACCCCAGTAAAAGTAAGAGACCAGACTGCTTTGAAATGCCTATTTTAAAGCATTAGACCTTAAAAAGTCTCAGTTCAGCTCATTTACCCCTTCTGTGTTTTCACTGGGTCTCTCACAGCTATGCATGTGCACACCAAATGATGGGGGTTTGGATGCTGGTTCCTTTGGTGTCAGCCAAGTGCAGGCTGAAGATGACAGTTCCCATACTCTTTCCCTGTGGCCTGAGGCAGTGGAATTCCCTGCCTGATGATATCTGATCATTTCTACTCTCTTTTGGAAACAGGCCAGGGATGATTTTGATCTCTCAAAACCTTCACTTAATGTGTGACCCTTGTCTTTTATTGCAGTGGATTTTTTAGTTCGTTCAAAGCACTCCTTGGGAAGCTCACCTAAGGAACATGAAGCTTTTAACTGTCTCTCCTATTGTAGTCTTTCCCTTTTGCCTGTGCCATGCTATCCTGTAAGTTGAAACCAAAGAGATTTGACTTTCTGGAAGCTGACAGATATGAACACCCCTGTATCCAGTGTAACACAGTGTCCCTCACTGTAAAAACCTTCACCTTTTAGTGAATGATGCCCCATACTCCAGCAGTCATGTGGAGATGGAGTGGAATTAGAGGGAACAGTGGAATAGTGATGGCTTGTTACTGAAATAAGCCATTATTTTCCTTAGCCTGTGTGTCCTTCTTGCTGCAAACTTTCCTTGCTCCCTGTTTCCAAGCTCCATCCACCTCCTGTTCTTTCAGTGTATTTTGAGAGCCTGAGTACTTTTCAGACAACTGAAAGAAGCTCAATGTGAGGCAGCAATGTGCACTCGTGACCCAGAAAGCCAACCCTGTCCTGGGCTGCATCCAAAGAAGTGTTGCCAGCAGGGTGAGGGAGGGGATTCTGCCCCTCTGCTTCCGTCTGGTGAGGCCTCACATGAAACTCTGTGTCCAGTTCTGGAGTCCTCAGCACAGGAAGGACATGGACCTGTTGGAGTGAGTCTAGAGGAGGCCATGGAGATAATCCAAGGGCTGGAGCCCCTCTGCTGTGAGGACAGGCTGAGAGTTGGGGTTGCTCAGCCTGGAGAAGAGAAGGCTGTGGGGAGACCTTAGAGCAGCCTCCTAGTACTGAAAGGGGCTCCAGGAAAGCTGGGGAGGGGCTCTTGATCAGGGATTACAGGGATAGGACAAGAGGGAAGGGTTTTCAGCTGAAAGAGGGGAGATTGAGTTGAGATCCTGTGAGGGTGGGGAGGCCCTGGCCCAGGTTGCCCAGAGCAGTGGTGGCTGCCCCATCCCTGGAGGTGTTCAAGGTCAGGTTGGATGGGGCTTTGATCACCCTGATCCAGTGGGAGGTGTCCCTGCCCATGGCAGGGGGTTGGAACTGGATGTATTTGAGGTCCCTTCCAATCCAAACCGCTTCATGATTCTAAGAATTTCCAAAGAGCCTGACATCTTCCTCGCTCTCTCTTTGTTGTGCTGCCTCTGTTGGTTTTCATTGCCTGTTTCTTGGATAAATTACCTCAAATATCCAAAAGGGTCTTTGATTTAGAGTTCCTCTGTATTACAGGTATTTGTGTTTTTGCATTTTAAGCGCATGGCTGGGAAAAAAATTTAAAAATACAGGGGTTTCTGTATTTTTTGACTCTTCTATCAGTTTTCTCCAGCTTAGGCCATGAAATCAGGCATTAGATGTGTGTGTCTGGGCTGACTGGTGTTTGCAATGTCTGAGGGGGGAACTTGGCATCTCTCCATGTCCTGGCCCTTGGGCTGGCACCAGGGCGGTGAAGCTGGAGGGCAGGGGCAGGACCAGGGCCCTGTGTTGGTGCCCCTGGGGGGGGGTCAACAGGCAGGACAGCCAGATGTGCCCACAGCCCTTCAAGCAAACTGGGAAGAAGGAACCTGAAGCTCCTCCAGGAATTTTCAGAGCCCCTCCCCTAACTAAACAGCCTAAGCGCTGTATTTTAGGGACCTAAGCTTGGTACTCAAAGTAGTTTGTGTGACTATCCCTTATGTTTAGATCTTTTCCAAGTACAATCCCTATTTAATGAGCTGTGTGTGTTTTTATAGCATCTTTTAGGAGCCTTTCAAGTTGAGTCATTAAATATATATTTCTAATAACCTCTGTGTCTTGAAAGAACAGTGTGAGATTTAAGTACTTGAAATCAAATAGTGATTCCCCTCACTTCTGAATTACATTATTTCATTACAAATTTATGTGGAGTTCAGACACTTTTTTTTTCCCCTTTTTTTGTGATTTCATGGCCTTTGTTATTTTGATGTTGCACTTAGAAATTCCTTCTTGTTTTAAATTTTAACAGTCTCCTACCAACAATGTATTTATCATGTAAATTTGTAACATCACACATCTTTGAGGTGGGGTGAAAGAGACCTGCTCTGTAGCCCAGGTTCTAAATAGGGAGTTTAATGAGAATTTTAAGAGCAATCTTAGAAGCTGAAATTGTCCTCCATCTTCACAGCCTTGCTCAAACCATCATGAAGTGTCCCAAAACATGCTGGCTGTGTTCTCCAGCCCTGATGTAAAAGAAAGCATAACCCACAGGAGGAGGCGAGCCGTGCAGTCTCCAGAGCCGTGCCACTCTTGATGGAGACAGCCAGGAGGGACCAAGTTAGCATCAGTCACATAAGTGGCTTCTATCCTTTGAACAACCATTCCAAGTGCTGTCTGAGCCTCTTAAAAACCATCAGCCATTCCTTATTAACTACTTGTTGTGTTTTGTTTGTTGGGCTATCATCGACAAAGGGCTCATTGCGCGGGTCTTGAGATGAAGTTGCTGTTTCTTGGAAGACGTAATAGTGAGAACTCAGTCCTAAAAACACTTCAAGAGACCTCAACATTGGCCATGAGATTCTTCTCTGGATAATCAGTGGGATTATCCTTCCTCTATGTATGTTAATAGATACAATAGCTCTTACAAACCAGAATGTTCTATGGACAGAAGCAAAGAGCACACGGAGAGTATAGGAGAAGTGGTAAACTGGGAGCAAGACTTGCCATAATTTGGGGAATCTTTGATGAAATTTGTAAAAAGTTGTGAATATAGGGAGAATAACACCTTTGGCTTTGCTTTAGATGTCTATTGGACGCTTCCCAAGTGATTAGTGGTAGCTTTGCAGAACTAAATTAAGCCTTTAGAAAAAATAGCAGAGGAAAAAATGGAAAAGAAAGATCGGAAGTGTTTGTGATCACAGTAGTGTTCTGATGGCATTGAAGGTGAGACTTGAAGTAGTTGTTTTAATAAAGATATGAAGTAAATTGTGAACTATTTCCCTGTAATTAATTTTTAAAAATTAATTAGTTACTTCTTTATCACATCTTTATCACATAGGACTATTCTCTAGTGTTATGTTAACCCACTACAAGTTCTGATGTTCCAGGACAGAGAAACATTCAGTGTTTAAGTGTATGAAATGGGAAGTCAGGAGCCACAGATGTGAAAGGCTGGCTTTGTGGTTTCCTTGCTGTGTGACTGACTCTGTTAGCAGTCTGTTAGCTTCTCTGGATGTGGTTTCCTCACCCATGGATTCAGGTTTGTGGGTCTCCTGGGTGAGCTGTGAAGACAGTGTGTGTGTCAGGCTGATATTCCACAGAAACAGGTGGTTATTTGAAATCATACAATCATGGAATGGTTTAGGCTGGAAGGGACCTTAAAGTCTGTCCAGTTCCAACCTCCTGCCACAGGCAGGGACACCTCCCATTTGATCAGGGTGCTCAAAGCCTCCAGGGATGAGGCAGCCACTGTTTCTGGGCATCCTGTGCCAGGGCCTCAACAAATGAGAGATGGAAGCAGAAACTTCTGCATTAGAGCTCCAGTAAAGACCTGCTTTAGAAATTTATTCCTTGATCTCACAAGAAGTGTAACCGGCAGGTGAAGGCAGGAGATTCTGCCTCTCTGCTCTGCCCTGTTGAGACCTATCCTGGAGCCCTGCATCTAGTTCTGGAGCCCCCACCACAGGAAGGACATGGATCTGTTGGAGCAAGTCCAGAGGAGACCATGGAGATGATCCAAGGGCTGGAGCACCTCCCATTACAAGAACAGGCTGAGAGACTCGTCGTGATGGGTATCAGATGATACTGAAAGCCTGGAGATGACCCATATGCAGAGTGCATTGCATTAAACAAGCAGCTGTGGTTGGATGTGACGTAGCTGAAAGGCTGAGAAAGTTGGGGTTGTTCAGCCGGTAGAAGAGAAGGATCCACAGAGACTTTGGAGGAGCTTCCCAGAACTGAAAGGGGCTCCAGAAAAGCTGGGGAGGGGCTCTTGATCAGGGAGTGCAGGGACAGGATGAGGGGGAACGGTTTTAAGTGGAAAGAGGGGAGACTGAGATGAGATCTTAGGGAGAAATGTTTTGCTGTGAGGGTGGGGAGGCCCTGGCACAGGTTGCCCAGAGAAGTGGTGGCTGCCCCATCCCTGGAGGTGTTCAAGGCCAGGTTGGATGGGGCTCTGAGCATCCTGATCCAGTGGGAGGTGTCCCTGCTCATGGCAGGGGGTGGAACTGGATGGGCTTTGAGGTCTCTTCCAACCCAAAGCATTCTGAGTCTGTAAATTGATGATTCCATGATTCGATGATTCTGTGATTCTGATGCTGTAATTCAGTGTTTCCGTGATTCCATGATAACCTGGGTGTAAATAAGGCCCAGAATTAGTAATTCCCAGTGTTTTGGGTTTGGGTTCCCTCTTTCCAGCCCTTGGCGGGGGGAAGGAGGTCTGTCTCTGTTTCCCCTCGTGAACAAGCTGCTGCTCTCTGGGTTTGGAGGAGTGACCCTTCGGGAAGGAAGCAGAGCAATGCCGCCCTTGTTCGCCTCCTCCGCGGCCGCTCCCGGTGCCCGACGGCGGCAGTGGCGGCGCGCCTCAGCCAATGGGAGCGCGGCTCTAGCGCGCCTCAGCCAATGGGAGCGCGGCTCTAGCGCGTCTCAGCCAATGGGAGCGCGGCTCTAGCGCGTCTCAGCCAATGGGAGCGCGGCGTCGCGGGGAGCGGGAATGCGGGGGGCAGCCGCGGGGGGCGGTAGCGGTGCGTCGTAGCCAATGGGTTCGCGGCTCTCGGGAGTCTCAGCCAATGGCGGCGCGGCTGTGGCGCGTCTCGGCCAATGGCGTTGCGGCGCGGGGCGCGGGCGGGAGGCGGCGCCGGAGGGGGCTGTAGCGCGGAGAGGGCAGGCTCGGCCCCGCCGCACTCGCATCCTCCTCCTCCTCCTCCTCCTTCTCCTCCTCCCGCTGCCTGCGAGGCGCCCGGCGGCCGCTGCGCCTCCATGTACGACAATTTGTACCTGCATGGATTTGAGGACTCGGAGGCGGTGAGTGGGGGGGGGCGGGCCCGCGCCGGTGGGGACCCCGCAGCGCTCTGCCCTGGCATGTCTGCGGGAGACAGCCGCGATCCGGGGCCCTGGCACTGCCTGGGGCACCCCTGCGTCTGCTCTCGTTCCTACTCCTGCTACCATTCCCCCCTCTCCCATTCCCCCCTCTCCCAGTCCCAGTTCCCCTCTTCCAGTCCCATTCCCTCTCCCCCTCTCATCCCCATTCCCTCTCCCCCTCTCATCCCCATTCCCTCTCCCCCTCTCATCCCCATTCCCACTCCCCCTCTCATCCCCATTCCCTCTCCCCCTCTCATCCCCATTCCCTCTCCCCCTCTCATCCCCATTCCCTCTCCCCCTCTCATCCCCATCCCCTCTCCCCCTCTCATCCCCATTCCCTCTCCCCCTCTCATCCCCATTCCCTCTCCCCCTCTCATCCCCATTCCCTCTCCCCCTCTCATCCCCATTCCCTCTCCCCCTCTCATCCCCATTCCCACTCCCCCTCTCATCCCCATCCCCTCTCCCAGTCCCAGTCCTATTCCCACTCCCCCTCTCATCCCCATCCCCTCTCCCCCTCTCATCCCCATTCCCACTCCCCCTCTCATCCCCATTCCCTCTCCCCCTCTCATTCCCATTCCCCCTCTCATCCCCATTCCCACTCCCCCTCTCATCCCCATTCCCTCTCCCCCTCTCATTCCCATTCCCCCTCTCATCCCCATTCCCACTCCCCCTCTCATCCCCATCCCCTCTCCCAGTCCTATTCCCACTCCCCCTCTCATCCCCATTCCCTCTCCCCCTCTCATCCCCATTCCCTCTCCCCCTCTCATCCCCATTCCCTCTCCCCCTCTCATCCCCATTCCCTCTCCCCCTCTCATCCCCACTCCCCCTCTCATCCCCACTCCCCCTCTCATCCCCATTCCCATTCCCATTCCCTCTCATTCCCATTCCCATTCCCTCTCATTCCCATTCCCATTCCCTCTCATTCCCTTTCCCACTCCTCCTCTCCTCCCTTTCCCGCTCCCCCTCTCATTCCCTTTCCCCCTCTCATTCCCTTTCCCCCTCTCATTCCCTTTCCCCCTCTCATTCCCTTTCCCCCTCTCATTCCCATTCCCCCTCTCATTCCCTTTCCCCCTCTCATTCCCTTTCCCCCTCTCATTCCCATTCCCCCTCTCATTCCCTTTCCCCCTCTCATTCCCTTTCCCCCTCTCATTCCCTTTCCCCCTCTCATTCCCTTTCCCCCTCTCATTCCCTTTCCCCCTCTCATTCCCTTTCCCCCTCTCATTCCCTTTCCCCCTCTCATTCCCTTTCCCCCTCTCATTCCCTTTCCCTCTCCTCCCTTTCCCGCTCCCCCTCTCCCATTCCTATTCCCATTGTGTCCCTCAGCAGAGCAGGGAAGGCTCCCCATTCCACAATCCTGGCTGCGTCTTTGCCAAGACAGCAGCAGAAGTTGCTGGGCTTCCATCTGTAGTGCAGGTTGCCCGTCCGGGCAGCGTGGGTGCCTCCAGCATGGATTTCCAAAGGAGCAACGCAGGTGCCGTCATTCCCAGGGCATCATCATCCATGTGACGGGGGTTGTGATGCCCAAAAGAAGCCTGGACAGGATGGATTGATGGAAGAGATTCCCACCCCCCCCAGGTGGCATCCCTGACAAAATGGTTCTCCAGCTCCCTTTTCCATGGCCGGAGCTGAGTGCCCCAGATTAGAAGTGTTTAGCAGCTGTTGTTTTGTTCCAGTGGGAGATGCACAGGGAGCCCTGCGGGGCGGAATTCCTTGGGAAGTGCTGGGATTGCCGTGGCGATGGACACTGCTGTTCCATATTAAACAGGGCTCTCTTACATAAGGCATTGTGGCCGGCTCGTAAAACACACAGTTGATAACATAAACCAGAGCGTACGTCAGCGCAGACGTATGTATCTCATGATGTGGCATCCCGGGAGGAAGGACAGGGTCCTCTATCCCCTCGGATGAGGCTTTTTTTCCTTGGCTGACAGTGAGTTTGTGGTGATCTAGGGCTGGGACGTGCAATCCATCTACGTGTTGCCTGGCTTCTGAGCAACTTGGTTCAGCATCCGTTTGTTTCCGAGGGCAAGGACCTGCGGCTGTGCAGGATTGAAGTTGAATAATGTGGTGTAGCACGTTGAGAGGAAATCCCGTGGATTTGCATCCTTCAAAATGATGTGAATCCTTTCAAAACTGTGCAACTTTGGGTCAATTTAGCGATTCCTGCCACCTTTTTAGTGTGCATGTGTTAATCATAGAATCATAGAATGGTTTGGGTCAGAAGGGACCTAGAAGTCCATCCAGTTCCAACCCCCTGCCACAGGCAGGGACACCTCCCACTGGATCAGGGTGCTCAAGACTCAATCCAACCTGGCCTTGAACACTTCCAGGGATGGGGCAGCCACTACTTCCCTGGGCAACCTGGGCCAGGGCCTCCCCACCCACATTGTGGAGAATTTGTGTTAATTTGTGTGTTGTGTTTTCTTTCACTGCTCCTTACAGGCTGCCTTGCCTTGTGAATGTGTTGGTTCCTTTGGGAATATTTTTTTGGGATCCAAGTGGATGTTTCTGTCAAGCAGGTGTTTGTAAGGCAAAGCGTGAGTTCCTGGGAGCTGTTCTCAATCCTGAGTCTGCCTTGTGCTGGTGTGATGTCTTTCAGCAAAGAGTAAAGAAGAGAGCTTAAAAGCGTAGTTGCATTGGCTCAGAAAGGTGAGTGAGCTGGATGGTGGTTGCTGTAGAAAAGATGCTTTGTCTATAAAAGCCAGAGTTTGAAGTTTACTAGAGAGTGCAGGTAAATGTCTCACAGGATTCAAGGCTGCTTCTGAGATGCTTAACTCCATGGTGTTCAGTAAAGCCCCACTGAATTTTTCCGAGAAGGTTATTTGGGGAAAGCATTTTAAATGGTTTTAATAATGTAGAAGACCAGAGCCCTGCCTGTTGGACATCTGTGTTAGGGTTTGTGCTGTCAGAATTGTTAATAACAAAGGAGAGGAGCTAGGTCTGTAGCTGTCCATGTAAAGCTGGGGATGAAGAGGTTATTTCCAAGTTCCTTAATATTCTCATAAGCAGTTTGTGATCCCCAACATAAGAATGACATGGAACTGTTGGAGCAGGTCCAGAGGAGGCTACAGGGATGATCCAAGGGCTGGAGCACCTCTGCTATGAGGGCAAGCTGAGAGACAGAGTTGAGGTGGTCCATCCTGGAGAAGAAGAGGCTCCAGGGAGACCTCATAGTGGCCTCACAGTACCTGAAGGGGGCTCCAGGAAAGCTGGGGAGGGGCTTTTTACACGGGCCTGGAGTGACAGGATGAGAGGGAATGGCTTTAAATTGGAAGGGGGTAGATTTAGATTAGACTTGAGAAAGAAATCCTTCACAATGAGAGTAGTGAGGCCCTGGCCCAGGTTGCCCAGAGCAGTGGTGGCTGCCCCATCCCTGGAGGTGTTCAAGGCCAGGTTGGATGGGGCTTTGATCACCCTGATCCGGTGGGAGGTGTCCCTGCCCATGGCAGGGGGTGGAACTGGATGGGCTTTGAGACCCCTTCTGACCCAAATCATTCTATGATTTTGTGATAATATTGTTTGCAGCTTTGGTGGTTTTACCAGTCTCTCAGTGCTGGATAATGTTTTTGATAGACTGAAATTCTGGAATTGCAGAAATACGTGAGAAACCCAGCTTTTATTGACACAAAAAACCAAACCAATCCCTAAAAGCAGCCTGGATCTCCTGGTCATATGGAAAAGCTGGAGGCCGTAAACCCCAAAGGCTCAGCCACAAGGTAGATGGAATTCCCCCAAGTGTTCCTTTGGTTTGTGGTCCTGAACCACTTTCTCCAACCATTCTACCTTATTATTAACTTGGATTCTGAGTCACGAGCTGAGAATGCCTGCTGAGACAATATTCAGCAAACAGGTAGCGTGATGGGTCATCCGAGTGTTGCTTTCAAGCTAAAGGGGACAACAGAGTTAATACAGTGAAAAAGAAACCGAGGGTAGAATGCTGGTTCCCTGCAGTTAAGATAAAAGAACTGTGAACATGCAGGGATTAAAGGAAAGGCTCTGTGCTGGTGTGGGGTTTAGAACCTGGAAGGCTCAGCCCAGATGTTGTACAGCTCGTGAACTGGAGAGTCTGAGCTTGTGTGTTCCACCTGCTTTTCCATTCCCTGAAGCACAGGGAGATGGGATCGAGGACTTGTGCTGTTTGCAGTGCTGATAGCATAAAATAAACCGTATCGAGGTGAGTCATTCTAGTACAGCAACATCTCCCTAAAGCAGGAGTTTGCCCTTATAAATCCCATCCAGCCCAATATTCATGGTGAATAATAAAAGCCAAGAAATCATTGTGTATTTTACCCCGGTTTTCACGATTTTATTCTTGGACCCTGTTCACCCTGCACTTTCTCTGAAGGGAATCCTGGTGCATGTCTGAAGTAGCAGGGAGCTGTTGGAGCGTGGTGGATTGGCAGTGGTCACTCGGAAGGGCGGTCACAACCTCCAGCTGGGAAGGCAGCTGCTCCGGAGTGAGCCCAGCCTGGCTTTAGGCACCCTCCCAGGCAGGACTTCTGCATAATTGTGGTAGGATCAAAAGCTGTGCCTGGCTCTAATGTTAAGGCCAAAAGGAAAATCCACTCGCCCTGCTTCCCAGGGGTTTGTTCTTGCAATGTAGAGAGTGGCTGTTGGGCTGGGTCTACCAAGGTGACCCTGTTCCATGTGGATGAAAGCAGGGAAGAGCAGCTGTGATGAAGGGTTAACCTTTGTCAATCCTTGCTGTCAGATCCTTGCTGAGTCAGATAAAAGTGGAATAACAGAATCATGGAATGAATGGTTTGGGTTGGAAGGGATCTTCCTCGCTGGGCTGGAATAGATGTTGCTGAGTGCCTCTGGACCCCTTCAAGATCACCTAGGGGTATGACAGCTAGAAATCAGCTGAGTGGCACAGAGACTTCCAATGTCCATGATGATGTAGCTGATGATCTTAGAGGTCTTTTCCAACCTTAAAGATTCTGTGACTCTAATGATTCTGTGGTGGGTTTTGCCAGGAGTAAAACTGTGCCCATTGGAAGTCTCATTTTAGTTTGCATTGGTGGAAAAGGTCAACAGTCAGGGTATGGCACTTAAGCAGAGCCAACACACTCACTTCTCAAAAGTCATGGTAAAATCACAACATTTAAAGCTAGGGAAGGTGAAGTATGTGCTGAATTTACACCTAGCCTCTTTGGGTAGAGAATATACGCATTAGCTGGATAGAGAACACTCGGGAGAAGTGTGCAGATGAAATTTTCCTGTTAAAACCAGCCACAAACATGACATTTTATAACACTGAATGGATATAGAGATGATTTTTTTAATTGAAGCCATTATTACAGTGTATGTCTATGTGTTTGTGTATAAAATGTGCAAAAATACATCCTTGTATTTATATACCGTGTAAAGAAATGGGCTGAGTGTGTATATGGGTATTACAAGCTGTTACCCGCTGCGATGATTAATGCAAAATAGATGATGCACTACCTAGTGTGAGGCTTCTTGGAGGAGGAAAATTATACTGTTGAAGCTGAAAAATACCCCTGCCAGAGGTTGTAGGCAAAAAGTAGTTGCCACGTTGAAGAAAAGAGATGTGGAGGCAAACGACTTCTGCAGGCACAAGTGCCCTTGTAATAAAGGGCAAGTTTTCAGGGGCTGGTAGGTGCCTGACCTTAGAAAGAAACGCCTTTTGCTATGGTTGTTGCCCTGGAATTTTGGGATTTTGTGGGGCTTTTTTTTAGTGCTTTTGGTAGGGATCACCCCTTGGGGAATGAAAGCTTATTTGCCTTTTAGGGAAGTATGTTTTACATTACTGATAATGAGAATAGGATATCAAAACCCATGCACTGGGGCTTAAGAGAGTGAGGTCTGTTGGGTAAGAAAATCAAACTGTTCTGCCTTCCCAGTTGTGAAGTAACAGGATTCACTAACTATGGTAGGGAGAGATATGAATGCTGCTTGATATTTCAGGCCAGAATTTCCCTTTGGTTTCAGTAAAAACTCCATCTTTCTCAGAAGCAAACTGCGACGAAACCTCCCTGTAGGAAACTGCATGTTCTGTGAAATTCCCTTTTCCCTTAAAGCAGCATTTCAGTGAAAAATAGTCTCTGGGAGCTGGCAAAAAGTAAGTTAGCAGCCGATATTATCCTTTTTTGCACCTTTGAAACTCTCAGCCGGTGCTGTTTGGGTTGTTTGTTTATGTTTATACCTCTCAAGCACTCATTCAGAGCAGCACCTGAGCACGAGGAGTGCCTTTCCTCGCCGCTGGCAAGGTGTGAGTTTAGCGCTTGTCAACGCGTGCGAGGCTTTATCTGGTGTGCTCACATGGGTTATCAGGGCTGTTGGAAACAGTTTGGAGAAGTTCAGCTGGGTTTTGCATCAGGCATGAGAGCAGAAGGGGTGGTTTTGGCAGGGCTGGGGAGCCGGAGGAGCCGTGGTGGCGTGGTCAGGGTGCTGCCTGCCTGGGTGCTGTGCAGCGTCTCCACTCTGCTGCGGCCGGTGACAGCCCGCAGCGCTCGCTCCGCGTGCCTACCTGCTTAATAATGCCAGCGTCCCCCATTCTGGTCAGCCTCTTCTTCCTTGGGTTCAAAGCATTTAATTTGACATTAAATTTACACCTTCCTTTCCTGCTTATCTTTCTGGTAGGGTATCACAGTATCACAAGGTTGGAAAGGAACTCTGAGATCATCAAGTCCAACCTATAACCCAACACTAACACTAACACCATAGTTCATATTTAAATGTTGATTGGGTTTCTAGGTGGTACCTCTTGGATCTCTGGAGGAGGAAAGGAGGTCTGTGCTTGCCCAATGCCTCTCAGTGGTAGCAGGTCTTCTTGATACCTATTTTACCTATCTGCTTTTTCTCCATCATGGTCTCCTTCTCCTGAACCGTATATGCATCTCTCTTCTAGACTTCTCTCAGCCATATGGCCTGCATCCAGCACTGTTCTGGTTCTTCCAGGCTCCTTTCATCCCTACATCCACAGTCAGCCTCCTGGAGTACACCAGGGAAGCAGGACTTTTTCTGGTTTATGAGCCAGGATGACGTACTCAGCCAAAGGTACTACAAGAGTTCAATCTCCATCGCTGGATAAACATGGAATCATAGAATGGTTTGGGTTGGAATGGATCTTAAAGCCCATCCAGTTCCAACCCCCCTGCCATGGGCAGGGTCACCTCCCACTGGATCAGGGTGCTCAAAGTCCCATCCAACCTGGCCTTAATACCTCCAGGGATGGGGCAACCACGACTTTTCTGGGCAACCTGGGCCAGGGCCTCCCCACCCTCACAGGAAAACATTTCTTCCTAAGATCTCATCTCAATCTCCGCTCTTTCAGCTGAAATCTATTGTGCTAATCCTATCCCTGCCCTCTCTAGTCAAGAGCCCCTCCCCAGCTTTCCTTTAGCCCCTTTCAGTACTGGGAGGCTGCTCTAAGGTCTCTCTGTAGCCTTCTTTTCTCCAGGCTGAACAACCCCAGCCCTCTCAGCCTGTCCTTTTACAGGAGGTGCTCCAGCCCTTGGATCATCTCCATGGCCTCCTCTGGACCCGCTTCAACACATCCATGTCCTGTGCTGAGAACTCCAGAACTGGTCACAGGACTCCAGGTAAGGTCTAACCAGAGTGGAGCAGAGGGGCAGAATCCCTCCCTTGCCCTGCTGGTCCCACTGCTTTGGATGCAGCCCAGGACATGGTTGGCTTTCTCAGCTGCGAGTGGGTTTCCTTTCTGCTGCTCCTCAGAGACCATGGATGTGTGCGTGAACTGAGAGCACAACTTTTGCGGTGCCATTCCTTTGTCGACTCCTGGTTCTCTTCAAGCATAGCTGTTCCTTTTCTCTCCATTTGAATTAAGTTTTCTGATGTTTAATCCAAGAAGGATGAGCAATGTCAGGACCCAGTCATTCCAGGATCATTCTCCTGATGGCCACCAGCTATCTCCTTGCTGTTTGTTCATGTAGGACTTTTCATTTCAAGCGCTAAAATCTGTCTTGACTGGGATCACAACCGATACTTTCTGATAACAAGAGATTAAGAGATTATCCTCTGCCCGTTAAGTCTTCTGAATGCTCATTGGGATTTGGCTTCTGCACATTCAAAGCATTTGTGTTTGATGGTTTCAAATCCGTTTTCATCTCCATTAGTTCCTAATAGATTGCCTTAATTAATGAATCATCATCTGCCTGACATCTTTCTTCTGCACGAAAGGGCTGTCTGACAGCGGTTGGAAAGTTAGCATGTTTTCTGGTTTGGGGTTTGCCTGTTTTTGCTTAGGTTTTTCCTGATAAAGTTTCCAATTAGCTGGTTTTACCATGTCTGGTGTTTTGTGCCTGCATGAAAATGGTTTTCTCTCTGCCTTGGATCTTCTATTTGTTAAATATTGTGATTTGATAGTAGGGTTGTTAAACAAAATTTTCAGTGAGAAACATAAGTAATATTTATAAATGACTACCTGCTGTTTCCATAGAGGTACTTTTTTTAGCAAAAGTACATTAAAATGCAAAAAAACCAAAATCTAAACAAGAGAAATGTAGTGAGGAATAGCAAAGAGGACCTGTTCTCAATTACAGCTGCAGATACAATCTCACCTGGTGGGGATAACGTGTGTTTAGTGATCTTGTTTGTTCATATGAAGGACTAAGGTGTGTAATTGGCTGTGGCTTTTCCCCTGCTCTTGGATAACTTCTGGTGAACTCCTGAGTGACTGTGGAGTGCAGCTGGAGTGACAAGGGCTTCTCACAAATGTGCTGAGCCTGGATTGCTATAAAAATTTCCCAGTGCTTAAGAAAATGCTGCTGCTGGGAAGCAAAAACGGCTCTCCCTGGGCTCAAGGGCATTCGGGGGACAAAAGTGGCTCTTGGTGCTGAAGGAATAATAAATGACAAGGGGAGAAGCTTAACCTAGGATTTGTTGGTGTCGTGGCTTGCTTCCCTATCTCCCCAAAACACTTCTTGCCTGCGAGATGCTGAGCTGTTAGATGTTTTGCCATTGAGAATGCATTTACAGAGACAGTAGAGCTGGGTTTTAAACATCACTGACTTCCACCAATGGAGATTGCTTTACAAACAGGACAAGCCTGACGACTTCTCGTGGTCGTTTGGAATCCAGTAATTAATTTCCAAGTGTCCTCTAGCTGGCTGGATGCTGGGTGCTGTCAGGATTGCAGGTGGTGTCAGGATTTGCTTGCAAACTTCAGTCAGATCCTGAGTTGTATTTTTCCACAGCGCTTCGCTGCTGATTGTCATGCCAACACTGAGCTGTGTTCAGCTCTCCAGTGTCTCATTTTGCCCTGTCCCTTCCTTCTTTCCGGGTCTTCAACATGACCTTACATCCAGGTGCAAATTCATTGTGCAGTGAGGAGGTTAAGAAGGTTGGAAAAGACCTGTAAGCTCATCCAGTCCAAAGTGCCACATCCACACGTTTTTTAAACCCCTCCAGTGATGGAGATTTCACCAATGTCCTGGGGCAGCCTCTGCCAGTGCTTCACCACTTTTTCAGTAAAGAAATTTTTCTTAATATCCAATCTAAACCTCCCCTGGTGCAACTTGAGGCTGTTTCCTTTCATCCCATCTCTTGTTACTTGGGAGAGGAGACCAACACCCACCTCAACACAACCTCTTTTCAGGGAACTGCAGAGAGCGATGAGGTCTCCCCTCAGCCTCCTCTTCTCCAGGCTAAACAGCCCCAGGTCCCTCAGTTGCTCCCAGAACTCCTGTTCTCCAGACCCTTCCCCAGCTCTGTTCTCTCCTCTGGATGTGCTCCAGCCCCTCATTCTTGGAATGAAGGGCCCAAAACTGAACCCAGGATTCAAGGTGTGGCCTCACCAGTGCTGAGTCCAGGGGGGTGATCCCTTTCCTGCTCCTGCTGGCCACACCATGGCTGATCCAAGCCAGGACACTGTTGGCCTTCTTGGCCCCCTGGGCCACTGCTGACTCGTGTTCAGCTGCTGTTGACCACCACCCCCAGGTCCTTTTCTGCCAGGCAGCTTTCCAACCACTTCTCCCCAAGTCTGTAGCACTGCCTGGGGTTGTTGTGGCCCAAGTGCAGGAGCGGGCACTTGGTCTTGTTAAATATCATACAGTTTACCTGGACTCATGGGTCCAGCCTGTCCAGACCCCTCTGTTAATAGACACAGTCTTTGTCTTTGTCCAGGTCGTTTCCCTCTTTCAGAGGGAGAGGTCCTTTGCTTGTGGACATCTTGGCTCTCTTCACTCATGACATCTCTCAGGTTATGGCATTGTGCATGCCAAATGAATTCAGCTGGTGCCAGTCACTCCTGCTGTAACGTCACCTACGTACCAAGCTGTTTTGGAGCGTGGTTTAGAGGGAACGTGTCATAGTATATTGTTGTGGTTTGGGTTAGAAGGGATTTTAAAGATCATCTATTTCCACCTCCTTTAACCATGAGCCAGGACACCTTCCACCACTTCTCGTTGTTTGTTTCATAAACCAAAGAAAAGAAAGGTTGTGCTGGGGCTTCCTTGCCCCATTAAAGCTCATTTGGCTCGTGTGCCAGATCACCAGTTTAAGCCCGTCATTCTCTGTGTTACTGGGCATCAGGAGGGATTTATCCTCTGGAAAAAGACAGGAGAGAGCAGCTTTTGAGACAGGAGAGGAGATGTGAGTGGCTAGAGGAGAGCATGTCCAGGCACAGGTAGGTCAGCATGCATCAAATAGCTTTGGAGCCTCCTCCTCGCTCCTGCATCTTTCATTGCCTTCCCTTCTGCTGAGGTTCTGCCTTTCCCTGGCTTGGCTGTGCTCCGAACACATCGCTCTGAGCAGATGATGGGTTTGTGTCTATATATACACACACACATATGTGTGTGTGCATACATTTGTGTCTGCGGGGGCTGGGCTCAGGAGGGCCCTTCCAGCCTCCGCTGTTCCGTTGCTCTGGGAAAATGGAAGGAGGACTCGTGGAGCAGAAAGGGAGACAAGAATCACAGAATCATAGAGTGGTTTGGGTTGGAAGGGACCTCAAAGCCTATCCAGTTTCAACCCCCTGCCAGAGGCAGGGATACCTCCCACTGGATCAGGGGGCTCAAAGCCCCATCCAACCTGGCCTTGAACACCTCCAGGGATGGGGCAGCCACCACTGCTCTGGGCAACCTGGGCCAGGGCCTCCCCACGCTCATTGTGAAGGATTTCTTCCTAATGTCTAATCTATACCTTCCTCCTTCTAATTTAAAGCCTTGTCCTGTCACTCCAGGCCCTTGTAAAGAGCCCCTCCCCAGCTTTCCTGGAGCCCCTTTCAGTACTGGGAGGCTGCTCTAAGGTTTTTCTGGAACCTTCTCTTCTCCAGGCTGAACAGCCCTAACTGTCAGCCTGTCAAGAGGTGGGGGTTCTGTCCAGCTGCAGGTCCTGATGGCTGTTGTATTTCTGATCAGGAAAACTTGATTTTGGAGGATGACCCATATGTCCAGAGCCAGCCAAACTTTTCCACCCAGCATAGTGAGCTGGAAGAAGCCAGCGGTGTCTGATTGTGAGCATGCCCAGCACTGGATGTAAATCTTAAATCTACCTTTTCTGTTTCTCCCTAAAGCTCTCTTTGTCAGAAGGGGGTTGAAGTGTTAAGGAACGGGCTCAGGAGGAGCAGTGGTGGACTACAGGGTCTGCTCTGCTCCTCAGGGCTGTGTGGATTTTGGTTTTCACAAGGCAGAAAACCCTAGGGAAGAGGGACAAGGGGCTACTCTTCTGGTTTGTTTTTTTTTTTTGTCCTAGAAATGCAGGTATTCCAAAGGCTGTGTGAGGAGATGGAGCTGTTGGGCTGTGCTGTTTCACTGGCGTGGGGAGAGCAGCCTGGCAGCAACTTGATTTATTACAGCAATGGGGAGGAAATCATGAGGAAAAAATACTCCCTATCATCTTGCCGAGTTCTAAAGTGGTGAAGCGCGTGTTTGAATGAGCTGCTAACACTTCATGGAGACCTTCACAAGCCTTTCTATTTTGAGAGGATCCTGCTTATACCAAACACATTTTCCCTGTGAGTCCTTTCCTGGATTTTTTTCGCCACCTTGGGATGTTTCCCCATAAATGGGCTCTCTAGCAGCTCGGCTTGCTTGTGAATTCTAATTCCTCCTGTCCTGGCAACAGAGTGGTTGCATTATAAGTGCCAGGTTTGCTTTGAACATTTGTTGCTGTAGGTGCTGTGCTCGGTGCTATTGGTGTGTCTGAGGCTGGAGGATGTGTTTTATTATGGCCATAAATGAGCCCCTTGCACCTCTTGTCACCATGGGATGAGCTGTGGGGTGCACTGAAAAGCTGCTGCTGGGGCCTTCTCTTCTCCAGACTGAACAACCCCAACTCTCTCAGCCTGTCCTCATATGGGAGGTGCTCCAGCCCTCCTTTATTCTAGCTAAAATATTCTCATGACCTTTTTTGCACACCATAAAACAGGAACATTGGACCTTTGCACTTTTTATTGACCCCTTATTAGAAACTGAACAGGATATTGACAGATGGAGAACAGGACAAATGAATTCTGCTTGCCCTCACCTACATTTTAGAGTTATCTATTATTTTTCACTTGCTGCCCTGCGGAGCAGAGTGGTGGGAAGTGTGGGAAGTGGTTTAGTGCATTGTTGGATCACTATTGTGTGACACCCTGGAGTGGATTTGTTTCAGGAATGCATTAAGTAATCTTTCCCTTTGAAAGATGCAGTCTACTGTATGTAAACGTGCAGTGGGAGTGGGAGTGCAGGAGTTGCAGGCTGGAATATTTCCAGTTGTACATGGAAAGCTCATGGAATGATGGTTGATACCGGGAAGTTCTGCTGATTGGAGTTAAGGAGTTGACTTTAGCTGTGACCCTTGCCATTAAATGTCACTCCTAGTCTGCTGCTGTCACTGGTCATACTTATGCTGAAGATCTTTTATCTGTTACAATAATTAAGAACCTAGTTAATCTTTTAGCTCCACTACTCTGTTCTGAATATTTCCCATGTGAATTTTTCCTCTGTTGAGCTAGAATCAAATTTATGCCTTTCCATTTCATTGTAAATCATTTCCCTCTTATTTTTAGCCAAGGTATCCCATATTTTTTCCTGTGATGGTGGGGAGGCCCTGGCACAGGTTGCCCAGAGAACTCGTGGCTGCCCCATCCCTGGAGGTGTTCAAGGCCAGGCTGGCTGAGGCTTTGATCACCCTGATCCAGTGGGAGGTGTCCCTGCCCATGACAGGGGAAGTGGAAGTAGGAAGTGGAAGTGGAAGTAGCTTTAAGGTCCTTTCCAAGCCAACCCATTTTGTGATACTCCCCTCTAAGCTCATCCAGGTGCTGTGTAGGCTTATGCTGGAATTTGTACACAGGGTTTTGAAGGATGTAGCCCCCCATAGCACTTAATAAAGCAATTTCCCTGTTACACTCTATCGCATCCTTGATGTGTTGGGTTATCCTTGTTCTTTTGAGCCTCTCATTTTCCAGTATTGCTTTCTGGGAAAGGGAGGATGTGGCTGGTGCTGTGCATACTCTGCAGATAAAACTGCACCAGCGTGGGAGAAGCGTTCAGTTGACAACTTGAAGTTCCATCTATTTTGGTGTATTTCGTGTGTACTTCATGGAAAGAGGCCTTGTGCCTCTCGGTGCCTGCACTATATCTGTTGGGAAGACCGAGAAAAACAGTTTGCTTCCTACTGAAAAACACCATTTACAGGTTGAGGGCTTTGCTGAAGACGTTGCTACTAGTTGAGAATGGTCCACAAAAAGATGAGTACATCCAGTATTTCCTTGTGAGTGCAGTTCCAGGTTCAAAACGCTCAGGTTGATCCATGGTCATTGATTTTACATGTTTTAAGGCCATAAAATCTTTGGCTGTGTCGGGTCCAGCCATGTCCCCAGTGTTGGCCAAGTTTAATGTTGCGGTTATGATATGCGAGGGATGATTGTAACAGTCATTTTAATGTGTAATACACTCAGTGCTAACATCTATTCCTAAAGATGCTTGGATGTGGCACAAACCCGTTGTACTTCCATGGACTTCCATGTTGTCTGCAGGAGGAACCTTCTGTCTGTGAGATCTCATATTCGGGTTCTGTACGTGCAAGCGATACCCACCACGTGGAAAAATACATTCCACGGAGCATAACCGTGCACAGATGTTTTGTGTCTTGCTTCTTAAGCAAAAATTGAATTTATATGAGCTATGTGAGATCTCTTTGGCACCAGAATTGCATATTTTGCATTCCTCAACCAAAAGAAATATCAATAAAGCGAGGCTGCCTTTCTTCTGGGTGCTCTGATCCCTCACAGATAAAGAAATCCCAGTCTGTATCCTTGGAATAGCAACCACAACGAGGATATAAATAAATAAAACCACTGCAGTGTTGTTTAGCTGTGCAGGGCCGTGTCCGAAGTCATTCAGCCTGCTCTTCAGGGTGATTTTGCTGAATGTTTTCAAACCTCTCTGACCTAAATAGAAATGACACAGGCCCATTAGCTCTGGATCGTGGGGCCAGAACTGAACAGAGAACCTGGCTTTGGATGGAGCCACATTAATGCATTTCTGAAATCTGGAGCCAGAACTGAACCGAGGGAGGGGACAGAAAGGAGAGCCTGGGTTTCAGTGGAGCCAGACAAACGTATTTCAGGGAAGTGACCTTAAACTGGAAGGGGGGAGGTTTAGATTAGGTGTTAGGAAGAAATTCTTCACGGAGAGGGTGGGAAGGCCCTGGCACAAGTTGCCCGAAGGAGTGGTGGCTGCCCCATCCCTGGAGTGCCCTGAGTGGATCGCTTTTCTCTTTCAAAGAGCTGTCCAGTTCCTTTCATGCCATGGAGCAGGTAAGGAAGCACAACTGATTGCACGTAAAAGTGCAGTTTTATTCACAATATGAAATTTTCTTAACTATTGGATAAGGCTTTGAGCACCCTGATCCAGTGGGAGGTGTCCCTGCCTGTGGCAGGGGGGTTGAAACTGCATGGGCTTTGAGGTCTCTTCCAACATAAACCATTCTGTGATTCTATGATTCTAAGTGCAACCCAAAGTCCTGATTTGTGCTCGTTTCTTGCAGCCATTAAATAATTCCTCCTTCGGTTGCATTGCCTCTTAGCCCAGCTGCAGCTGCTGCATTGTTTACAGAGGAACACTGCTTCCCTGCAGCTGGAAGATGAGCCAGCTCTGCCTTTCGGGAAGGAGATCAGCAAAGTGCATTCCCAAGCGGCTGTGCTGCAGTCTCCGGAAATCCTACAGGCATTTGGTGTTGGTTTTAGCTTTCATTTTCTTACGCTCCTTTCTCCCAGAGCAAGAGTCCCTCCCTGCTTTTGCTCTGGATTGTAGTGGTGCTGCTGCCACAGAGCCTGGCTGGGAGAGGTTCTGTGGCTGTCAGGAGAGCCAGCCAGATCCTGCTCTGTCCCACTTTCCTCTCCTTCTGTTATTGTCCATCCTGTCAGATAGGAGGGAGTCGGCCAGGGTGCAGGAGCAGCACCCTATGTGTCACTGCTTGGGAATGGTGGAGCTGTGGGAGGAAGAGTCGTCGCTCCTCCCTAAAGCTCTGCACTCGTTATTTTCCTCTCACTTATTTGGAATTGCTTACTGATTTGGTACTTTATTTGTGTTTCAGTAGCGTGGCTTGCACAGCTCTTTTCCACCTTCAGGACTGACATAGAAACATAGAATCATGGGATGGTTTGGATTGGAAGGGACCTCAAAGCCCATCTAGTTCCACCCCCTGCCACAGGCAGGGACACCTCCCACTGGATCAGGGTTCTCCAAGCCCCATCCAGCCTGGCCTTGAACACCTCCAGGGATGAGGCAGCCACCACTGCTCTGGGCAACCTGTGCCAGGGCCTCCCCACCCTCACAGAAAATCATTTCTCCCTAAGATCTCATCTCCATCTCCCCACTTTCCGTTTAAAACCATTCCCCTCATCCCTGCACTCCCTGATCAAGAGCCCCTCCCCAGCTTTCCTGGAGCCCCTTCGGTACTGGGAGACTGCTCTAAGGTCCCTGTGGAGCCTTCTCTTCTCCAGGCTGAACAAGCCCAGCTCTCTCATCCTGTCCTCATAGCAGAGTTGCTCCAGCCCTCAGATCATCTTCAGAGCCCTCCTCTGGAGCCGTTCCAGCAGTTCCATATCCACTGTCAGCCTCTCTCTGAAGGTGGTGCTGTGCTGCTCGTACCTTCAGAAGGAGGAACTGGCCATACTCCCTGGGGCACTCAGCATTTCTGTAGCTGGGAGGGTTGGAAGAGGTTGCTGGTGTGTGGTGTGGGGCCTCCTCCTCCTCTGCTGCTCCTTCTCCAAGCTGCTTGCTGTGTCCCCAGCCTTCCCACCGGCTGCTAAGCCGGGGAGAGGGATGCTGGGCACAGGAAGAAGCACTGGTTTAACAGTGTGCAGCCACGCTGTGCCCTCCGCGTGGAGCTCACAGCGTGCAAGGGGATTGACAAATCAGACTGGGGAGAACTCTTTAGTGATGGAATTCTCCTGCAGGTTTCATGCTGTGAGAAGTAGGATGTACACAGCATCCACTGCGGCTAAACATGGACCTGATCCCGGAGGAGTGGTCAGCCCTGCAGCTTCCAGGGAGCAAGCTCCTGGCATGGAAAACTTGCTGCAGATGCATGTAAAGAATGGAATATGGAATTTGGTTAATGCTAAAAGAAATTGTGAGTTTAATACAAGTCTCTCCTTGCTGCCTGCAGCATATGGCACTTGGGCTTGCAGTGAATTGTTCTGGAGCATGGACTTACCTTGTCTCTTGCAAGGGATGCCATGAGTGCATTAATACTTAGTTGAGCCGTACGCGAGTGTGTGTCCATCCTCAAATCTCCTCTGTTACAGGAGATAAAGATGGGTACTGTTAATATGTATGTTTAGATCATAGGATCATGGAGTGGTTTGGGTTAGAGGGGACCTCAAAGCCCATCCAGTTCCAACCCCCTGCCATGGGCAGGGACACCTCCCGCTGGATCAGGGGGCTCAAAGCCCCATCCAACCTGGCCTTGAACACCTCCAGGGATGGGGCAGCCACCACTTTCCTGGGCAACCTGGGCCAGGGCCTCCCCATCCTCACAGGAAAACATTTCTCCCTAAGTTCTAATCTCAGTCTCCCCTCTTTCAGCTGAAAACCATTCCCCTTATCCTATCCCTGCACTCCCTGATCAAGAGCCCCTCCCCAGCTTTCCTGGAACCTCTTTAAGGACTTAAGTTTTAAGATCTCTTCCAACTCAAAACATTCCATGATTCCATCTCTTGGACTGCAGTTCCCCACTTGTAATTTTCATATTGTGGTGGTCGTCTTTGAAGGCTTTGTTTCCCTCTGGGATATGTTTTTGTACCTTTGCCCAGGCTTTGACTCCACTCCAGCATCACACCCCTTCCCTGCCCTTTTGGTACTGTTTCAGGGCAGATTTATAGGGTGCCAGTACAACCAGTGACAGCAGTGACATTTTTTGAGCAGTGCACGTCTTCAAGAATATCCCAAAATAATGGCAAAGGCTTTAGACCAAAAGAAGGGATTTAAATCTCGAGCTTTTGACAGATTCCACTCCTGTCAAGGCTTTTTTCCCCGTTCCTTTCTGCAAAGAATAATATCTAGGCGCTTAAAATTGTCCTGTTTGCAGCTCCTGTAGCTTTATGTTACTGATGGATGTGAGGGTTTTGATGGAGAATGAGCTTTTTGCACAGAATGAGGTCTCCAGTGTCTTTCTCTGTTATTGCTTTTGTCAAATCCAAGAGGTTGTGGGTACAATAGTGATTCCTAAAGGATATTTTTCATGGTTAGAATGCTTATAGGATACTAGTAAGAATGAATATCGAAGTATTGTTTATTTTAAGCCATTTAATTAAGAATCCATGTTGAGAGAATACTAGAGGCAGTTAATTAAAATTAAAAAAAGCATGTTGTCTTTGAATTTCTGGTTTTTAACTCTCTTCAATAGCTGTCAGATACTGATGTACCATGGGAAATTGAAATAGTTTGTACAAGCTCATAAGAATTTGGGAAAATAGGTTCAGAGCATGCTATTTATGGAAAAAAAATATTGCCATGTCTGGAGTTTAGATGTAGGCAGAGGTTTTGGCTGTTCCCTCCTTCTGGATTTGTGTTTCAGCTTAGCATAACAGTATCTTCCCATTTATCCCAACAGTGAGTGTGTGGAGAGGCTGTTCAGCCTGTGGCATCCTAGGATTGTTTTTAAGGCTTTGACATTTGTTTGTTCCTGACCTCTCAAAGATACACAGTTGGTTGTTTATCCTGTTTTTTCATAGAATCATGGAATGGTTTGGGTTGGAAGGGACCTTAAAGCCCATCCAGTTCCAACCCCCCTGCCATGGGCAGGGATGCCTCCCACTGGACCAGGGTGCTCAAAGCCCCATCCAACCTGGCCTTGAACACTTCCAGGGGTGGTTTTGTTGGTCCTTCTTACAAACCATGTGGGAATATCTGATAATAACAAACACTTCTGGTGTGTGTTCAACACATGAACCAATATCCAAATCCAAACAGAAATGATAACAATTAATATTCTCTGTGGGGACTTTCTCCCCACTTCATGTAGTAGTGATTAAAAAAAACCCCTCGCTCCTTAGCAGGGCTCTGGGAGAGAATAGATCAGAGCTGGGGGAACTGGGGACGCTGAATTTCCAGCCCTGTCACTGCAAGGTCCCCTCCAGCCAGTGGGAAGCAAAGTACGGACTGTAATAACCCCAAGGTCCTGGGAGTCTTGGATTGATTACAGCAATTAAGTTCCATAAAGCATTGCTCAAATATTACCTCAGTAGGTGACAGCAAGGTGCCCTTTCACTTGCATTTTGCGCTCAGCACGGACAATTTCTAAATTGCAAGGTTTTGGGGGAAGGAGTTGCTGTTTATGGAGTGTGTAGTACTTATAAAATCCAGGGTTTTCCTTACTGAGATATTTCTGGCAGTGTGTAACAGCTTTTTGTGCATGAGTTCAGAGTTTGGTCCTTGCTGCAAGAGAAATAATAGGAGCTCATAGAAGCTGAAAGATGGTTTGGGGGGAGTAGAAAAGGTAAAAAGGAGAAAAAAGCTCTGTTTGTAAACTTTGCTTCTTAGCGTTTAAAGCTGTTTCTAATTCTCTGAGTTGGGAAGCTTGTGGAAGGAAAATGCTAATTAAAACCCCAATACAAGACCACATCCTAAACCTCAACCCAAACCCTGTCAGTGGCCTGGCTTTTAGATAGCCATTTCCCTATAATTACATTGAAGGTTTAAGTTTGTTTTGGTGTTTTGTGCCCTGTTAGGAAAACCTCTGAGAGGTGGGCAAAGCAGAGCAGGTGGGATGACTTCCTAGGAAGCCGTTGCCACCTAAATGTAGCCAGGTCAGAGCAGAAAGCTGCTGCCCTCCCTACAATAAATGGAGTCTGGCTGCCCACCAGGTTTCTCCAGTGAAGGATTACAAAATATTTGCTCTCTGGGATTTAACTTCTGTGAGATGGGAACTGGATATGGAGCTGGAATAGCCATGGGTTTTACCGAGGCATCATCAGGTCAAATTGTGAGACAGTTCAGCATGTTCTGAACCCCGTCTGTTTGAACAGTAAAAAGAAATATTCTGGGTTATTTTGGTTGTCTGAAACCTGATGGTGTGGGAAGTGGTGACACCATGCTAGAAGAAAATTGGGACACTGCAATCACAAAAAAACCTTAAGAAGATATATGTTCTTTAGTTTAACTCTTTGAATAGGGAAAAGCACATGGTGAAAACAGACGGGTGGTTAAGAAGTTTCCAGGAAAATTCCACTTCCACCCTCACATTTATGAACACAGAATCATGGAATGGTTTGGGTTGGAAGGGACCTCAAAGCCCATCCAGTTCCAATGCCCTGCCACAGGCAGGGACACCTCCCACTGGATCAGGGGGCTCAAAGCCCCATCCAACCTGGCCTTGAACACCTCCAGGGATGGGGCAGCCACCACTGCTCTGGGCAACCTGGGCCAGGGTCTCCCCACCCTTATTGTGAAGAATTCCTTCCTAATGTCCAATCTGAATCTTCCCCCTTCCAATTTAAAGCCATCCCCCTCATCCTATGATTCTTGGGAGGTTATGGTATTGAATAGTCCTGCGTTGGGGGCTGATGTCTTCTCTGGGTGATTGCATCCAAGGAGAGACATGCTGGTCTTTGGAAAGGTGGGGAAACATCATTTTAACCAATGAGCAGGAGAAAACAACTCCTGAGACCTTTCCTTTGACCCTTCTTGTCCTCTCCAGTAATTCCAGGTCAGCCTGAGCATGTTGTGCAGAGGAGATGACAAGGAGGGAGATGATAGTAAAGGTCCTCGCTCTGGTTGTTGCCTCTGGGCTGCTTTGCAGTGTGATTCTGTGAGTCTCTTCCTTGCAGACCGTATTGCGAGGGCAGGGATTTGGAATCACTTTGGCTCACCCTGCCTACATTGTTTCTGTGCCACCAGCTTCTGCTCTCGGATCCCATTTTGCTAAAATAAGGTCACTTACACACATAATCTGTGGAAAAGAAACCAGAGGTCACAGTGAATATGGAGAGGAATGAATATCAGGTGTCCATGCTGCTGAACAGCCTTCCAGGAAAGTAACTTGTCTGCTCTATCCAAGCTCTCTAATTTTTCCTTTTACTAAAGGAATCAGCAGAAATTCCAGCTGTCCTGAGCACAGGAGAAAGCTGCTCGGTCACTTCCAGCTCCCTCTGTGAATGAGCTTTTTGGATACAGAACACAATCTGTTTGCCAGAAGAGGCAGAGGTAGAAAATAAATTTCAAATACTTTAAATTTTCAGGGTTTTTCTTCTCCAGGGAGCAGTTTGAAGAGCGTTGGAGAGTTCTTGTTCACTCCTTAAGTGATCAGGAACTTGAGTTCTAATATGTACTTCTTTCCTTGTCCATAAAAACAAGGCTTTTACATCAAAATCTGCTGCATCAGGATCTCTGAGCTTGTTTTGTGCCGTTAGCTGAAGGAAAATCATCCTTGGCAAAAGCTTGGCAGGAGGTTTGTCCATGTATAAACCCTGGAGGGGTTCAGAAAACGTGTGGCAGTGGGGACATGGTTTAGTTGGCATGGTGGGATTGGGCTGATGGTTAGACCTTGGTGACTCTGTGATTCTATGATCCATGATGTTCAGACCAGCTGTGGGTCTGTCCAGGACACTGTGCTTGGAGCAGAAGAGATCTCAGAGAACAATGCAGAGGAGGCAGAGGGAGAGACCGGGCGCTTAGCGGGGCGGCTTAGAAATCCTCCACAATCGTTTCAGACCTTCCTGGCTGAGGACTTTGTGCCGTGTGTCTGCAGAAACGTGGTGTTAGACCACATATGGCACACACAGATGCCTGTGTAGTTGGCAGCGTGATTAAGTTTAGTTTTGGGGAAATATTTGCCTCTTTTTTTTCTTTTTTTCCTGAATTATGGAACATTCTTAGCTTCCTAAAGTGTTACTGGGGCCAGGCACGGAGCATCAGCTTTCCAGAAGAACTCATTTAGGATAACAGGCAATTTTATCAGCGGGGGTGTTACCATCAGGTGTCATCAAGTCCGGTGGCAGCAGCTTCCCCAGAGCCTTGGGACGATCACTCAGTGCTCCCTGGAGCTAAAGGAATTAGAAATCATAAAGTCATAGGATGAGTTAAGTTGGAAGGAACCCACAAGGATTATCGAGTCCAACTCCTGTCCCTGCACGGAACAAACCCAACATCTACACGATGTGTCTGAGAAAGAATAAAGCGGTGTCTCTGTGCAGTTGCAGCTTTAGCTTGGGGCCTTTTATCACTGGAAAAAACACCTTTTTTTCTCTCCTGGGCCTTCTGAACAGCTTTCATGAAAAAAGAGAGTCCAGCTGCAGCGACTGAAGTAGAATCCAGACTAGAGCTGTTCAGGTTGTGATTCAATCGCACTTCTCACTAGAAAGGGTTGGAATAAAACACGGATCAGCTGTTAAACAACAAAGTCTGGTGGAGCTGCAGGAAAGCCGTTTTGAAGGAGTTTTCACAAATCCTCATCTAAGAGGCAATGCAGTTCTGCCACTGAATGTCCCAACAGGACCAGGTTTAGTTCCCAACCAAGTCATTTTCTTGATGAATAAGTGACCCCCACACAACCCAGCGCCAAAACCACTCGGTATTGAGCTGTAATCCCAGAATTAAACACTCAGTAATTATTTCCTTCTATATGTTTGGTAAATTCATTTAAGACAACTCATTAGGTGTCTCAGTAATCGGGAAATTACTGCACAGTTGGAACATCTTTTTTTCTTGGTGAATGCTAATTATTAGAAAACAGGGCAACTGCTCAAACGTTGCTTTTCAGGATCTGTTTTCCCCTGAATTTACAATCTTGCAGTCACATCTCTGTTCCCGAGCTGCCTTCGGTTCAGCACAGATTGTGTTCTTACATTTAAGAAATTTGGGTTAAGAAGAAGTCCTAGAAGTACATTTACTGCTGAAATACTACATGGTCTTCTGGAAGGTTCGAGTGAACATGCAAGGCGTACAAGATTTTACCTGACATGCATTACAGGCTCATGGATGTTACACCTGGAAAAGGTGTGCAGTTTAAAGATCTATGGAGACTCTTCAACTCCCTGAAGGATGCTGTGGTGAGATGGGTGCTGGGCTCTTCTCTGAAGTAACAAGAGATGGGACAAAAGGAAATGGGCTCGAGTTGTGCCAACAGAGGTTTAGATTGGATATTGAAAAATATTTCTTTACTGAAAGAGTGGTGAAGCCCTGACAGAGGCTGCCCAGGGCAGTGGTGGAGTCCCCACCCTGGAGAGCTTCAAACAGTGTGTGATGTGGCACCTGGGGACATGGATTAGTAGGCATGGTGGGGTTATGCTGATGGTTGGACTGGATGAACTTGGAGGTCTTTTCCAACATTAACAGTTCTATGATTCAGTGTTTTTATTGGAGCTGAATTACATTAATTGAGGAAAGAGAAAAATGAATGAGGGAGAAAATAAATAATAAATTGCCAGAAAAATGAATTCACGGAAGCATAAGGTCAAAAGGCTGTGAAATAAGGAACGAGTCTTTCATTGCCTTGGATAATATGATTATCTGGCAAAACTTGTTTCTTTCACATTGTCAGACCTGGCGTGGACTTGAACTCATCACATATGCTCCCACTTCACAACGTTCCTCTTTGCCCAGGGGACCGTGAGGTTGAGGTTGGGTAACGACGTGAGAATTGCTCCTGGAATGTTGTGTGCAAGTGTGAAACTGTGGACACATGCGCTAAGCCCCAAGTGATCCGCTTGCTGCTCCGAGCGGTATGAAAGTACAGATGATGAAGGATCCTTTTGGTAAAGCTTTGGTGTACAGAAGAAGATGGGGAATGCCTTTGTTCCTCTGTCTTCTCCTTTCCTTGTGTGGTTGGGCAGTCAATCAGGCTTCCCCAGCTGATGGATGCATCGCAGTATTTAGTGTCATCGCATCTCTTGCAGGTTCAAGAACTAGGAGCTGTCAGCACAGAACTCCGTTGCACTCAGTGCTGTGCAGGCATGGGAGCTGGTGCTGGCTCATTGCACTGTGTTCTGTCCATAATGCACAATTTCCAAATAGAAATTTAATCAAAAATATTTAACGGAACCAAAAATGAGATACAAGAATTGAAGGTTTTGTCTGTGCATGGGTGTTGTGGTTTGAGCTTAAAGTAGAATCAGTTTCTCACCTCAGCGCAGCCTCACCTGAGTAACTTCATTTCCTGAGAGTTAACGGTGTGATTTTCAGACAAGGTTTGTCTCTGGAAGTGATCGCACAGGGCACTGGGATGTGGAAAGGCCAATGCTTGTGCTTATTCCTATAGAAACCAAGGCCATCCTGGGGCTGGTGGAATCGTAAGGGCAGAAAAGGGGTCACACCTGCAGGGAGGGATGGACAGGACAGGTGACCCCAACCTGACCAGCAGAGGATTCCATCCCACACACGTCACACTAGGTATAAAACTAAGAGATTGTGAGGGTCTCTCTTCTGCGATGGCCAACGTCCAGTGAGGACCTCATCTGTCTCTTTGCCCCTGATCCCGGATCCGTGCATTCCTGAATCCAGTTCCTGAGTTCAGCTCCCTCCCATTGCTGACCCCTTCCCCATGCCTGCTCTTTGGGGAGACACAGCCATTGAGGGGAAGGGTAGGGACCCAATTTCATATATTTGTATATATTTTAGTATTTTCTCATAGTAGTTGTTGTTATTATTATTATTATTTCATGAAAGCTGTTTTAGTTTCCAACCCACAAGTCTTCCTCTCATTTCCCTTTCCCTGGGGCTGGAGAGAAAGGGAATTGGCAGTCCAACTGCTTGGTTTTAGCTGCTGAAATCGGGCTGGGGCTAAACCCTGGCAGTCTCTTGGCTCCCAACAAGGGGTGGCAAATTGGGCCGAACCAAACTGCTGGATTGTGACAATGAGTTTAAAAATAGTCCAAATCAGGACTCAGAGGATGACAAGGATGTTTAATCCATGGAGAGCTCGTGCTGTAGCAGTTCCCAGAGCCTTAGTCGTGTTCTGAGTCCCATTCTATGAGCAGAAGTCGCTGCTGCCAGGAGTCCAAGGTACCTACAGACCTGTCGGGGAGCGAATGCGGAGAGCAGGGATCCAGGGTGGTGGTTCCAGCAGCGTGAGAGGTGGCCAGGCAGTTGGGATGGCTCGCCAGGGTAGATCCACATTCTTGGAGGGAACTAAGTAGTCTAAATAGTCCGGCTCAGCATGGGGCAGCGACTGAGAGAAGCAAACCTTAGTCTTGCTCAGTCTTCTGCTCCAACCAAGTGTGGACAGGGGCATTCCTCGGGCCGTGCTTACGGAGCATTACGGAATGCCTATTCCCATCCCTTCCCGGGGCCTGCTTTCTCTGAGCATGCTGCTGCTGGTTGCAGAACCGTGCCTTGTTTTCGGTGTGATGCTGCAGCTCAGCTTGGCGTGAGTCACCGTCCCGGGGCTGCATCTTTCAGATAAGCCTCTCGCTGTTCTGCTCGGCACCGCTCGCAGGAGAAGGGATCACGCGGATGCGATTGTACCGAGCCGGATCGTTTGGCAGGCAGGCAGTGATTAGCTCTGAGGAGCAGCCTGGGGTAGCCTTGCAGCATCAGCTCCTTTGGTTACGAAGACTTTGTTCTGACAGCGTTAAATAGGTCAGTGCTCAAACATAAACCACTAAAAGCCGGTGTGGGAAGCGGTGCAGCCAGCGTAGAATCATAGAATAGAATTGCCTGGTTGGAAAAGACCTTTGAGATCATCGAGTCCAACCATACCTGTCCACTACTAAACCAGATCCCCAGGCACCTCGTCTGTCCATCTTTTAAAGGCCTCCAGGGGTGGTGACTCCACCACCTCCCTGGGGAGCCTCTGCCAGCGCCTGAGAACCTTTTCAGTGAAGAAGTTTTTCCTGATGTCTGATCTGAACCTCCCATGGTTGGTTGTCCAGGCTGAACAACACCAACTCTCTCAGCCTGTCCTCATAAGAGAGGTGCTCCAGCCCTTAGATCATCTGCGTGGCCTCCTCTGGACACATTCCAACAGGATCCATGTCCTTCTTATGTTGGGAATTACAGAACTGGACACAGGGCTCCAGGTGGGGTCTTACCAGCACGGAAGAGAGGGGCAGAATCCCCTCCCTCGCCCTGCTGGTCCCTCTGCTTTGGTTGCAGCCCAGGACGCTGTTGGCTTTCTGGGATCAGCACCCCAAATCCTTCTCCTCAGGGCTACTCTCAATCCATTCTTCACCCAGCCTGTACTTGTGTTTGGGATTGCCCTGATCCAAGTGCAGGACCTTGCCCGTGGCCTTGTTGTGTCTCACGAGGTTTGCACAGGCAGGGGTTCTCCTGCTGCCATCTGACCTAGGTGTGATGAGTTGGCTCACTTTGCTCTTTTGGTCAGGAAGGGGATGTTCTTACCTGGCCGTTGGTGATGCCTTTAGTAGCTGATGTTTACTCTTGATGGGGATGTGCAAAAGAGCACAGGAGGTGTCTTTGGTGCAGGCCTGGCCAAGTATGGTGGCTGGGGAGTTCCCTGGTCCCTGCTACATCCCAAAGGAAACAGAAGGAAGAGCAGCACGTCTCGCTTCTGATGTGGGAAAAACTTGTGCTGCTGCCAGCAGCTGGTGCTGGTTTCCAGCCCTTTGGGTGATACACTTGCTCCAGCTCAGGACCCCGACACCCTTTCCTGTTTATCCTGGGGTGTGGATGCAGGGTGGCCGGATTGCTGGGGATGGGATTTCTGTGCTCTGTTAAAATCAGAGCTGTTTTTTAGCTCATGTTAAGCAAATGCTGTTCTTGTCCTAGAGGAAAGCTGCCCTCCCCGGTGCCAGCACCGTGCTCCTGGCCAAGATGTGATGGGAAGGGAGCATATGCTCCTCTGCGGTTCGTTGCCAGGATCCTGCTGCAGCTCAGCATTATTCTGATCCTTTTGAAGTTCCCTTGTTTATGGTAGTGGTTTTGTGAAGCTCTTGCACTTGCAGCCCAGAAAGCCACTTGTGTCCTGGGCTGCATCCAAAGCAGTGGGGCCAGCAGGGCGAGGGAAGGGATTCTGCCCCTCTGCTCCACTCTTGTGAGACCCCACCTGGAGCCCTGCGTCCAGTTCTGGAGTCCTCAGCACAGAAAGGACCTGGATCTGTTGGAGTGGGTCCAGAGGAGGCCACAGAGATGATCCAAGGGCTGGAGCACCTCCCATATGAGGTCAGGCTGAGAGAGTTGGGGTTGTTCAGCCTGGAGAAGAGAAGGCTGAGGGGAGACCTTGGAGCAGCCTTTCAGTACTGAAAGGGCTCCAGGAAAGCTGGGGAGGGGCTCTTGATCAGGGAGTGCAGGAATAGGATGAGGGGGAATGGTTTTTAGCTGGAAGAGGGAAGATTAAGATGAGATCTTAAGGAGAAATGTTTTGCTGTGAGGGTGGGGAGGCCCTGGCCCAGGTTGCCCAGAACAGTTGTGGCTGTCCCATCCCTGGAGGTGTTCAAGGCCAGGTTGGATGGGGCTTTGAGCCCCCTGATCCAGTGGAAGGTGTCCCTGCCAATGGCAGGGGTGTGGAACTGGAAGGGCTTTGATGTTCTTTCCAACCCAAACCATTCTGTGATTCTTTTATTGTTCCTAAGACATGCCAGAACAGTAGGTTAACAAGTTAGACTGCCAATTCTGTGCAGCTCTTTATGTGCTGGGTTTTCTAGGGGCCGTTACTGGCACATCCGAGTGCTGATACAGAACCTGTGGTCGCTGCCGTCACCCACAGCTGGCGCAGAGCATCACTGGAAGGAGTCACTCATTGGCCCCTCCCATGTGGGGACCAGACTGACAACCCAAACACCAGTTAGTCAGGTGCTGTACTGAGCAGAGCAGGACCTGCAAGGCTGGAGTCCAGCTTAAGCAAAGGCATCGCTCACCAGTAATAATTCCATTTGCTCACGAAAGGGCTCGGTAAGGACCATGTGTCACCTTTTCAGCATTTACCTGGAGTGGAGAATTAAACCTTTACTTAGGAATTTGGGGATCTTTGTAGGAGTTTCCTCCTACACTGAAAATTGACTTTGCCCTTCCTATGAATCCCAGTGGTACCCACCTCCATCCGTGGTGCTCCTTGAGGTGTTCAGTCCTGGGATTGCTAGGCCTCTGGGTTGTTAGGATAAATAGAATAGACTGGAATAGACTGTTGGAAGGAACTCACAAGGAGTTGCATTTGAGCCTTTGGGGAGAGGGAGGTTGGTATTTCTGGTTCAGCACATGGAGATATTCCCTGTACCTGTTCTGTGGGATGAAGTCTGTCAGTTGGCTCTGCACAAGTGTAAGATCAGCTGTGCAGGACACTGGAGTCGGGTTGCTTTATCACAAGAAGAGCCACCACACACTTTGTGTTGCCAGGCATTCTGATAATATCCCAGAGAATAAAATCCAGGTGTGACAGTGCCACATTTCCTCCCTTGCAGGCTGTTGTGTTCTCCTCCTGCCCTTACGTGGTGGTTTTGTTTCATATCATTGTATGGCTTTTGTCTAAACCTGTTGAGTAGCTTTCAATATCGTGACTTTTGCCACTTTTCTTTCCCTCTGGATCAGGGAATGAAGCCTGATACGGCGGGAGGGGAGCACTCACACAGGGTGCTCTGTGTGCAGGGAGGGGTGGTTCTAACACCTTTGTTGTATTTGCTGTGACCTCGCCCTTGACAAACTGCAATCCAAGTTGTCAGACAGGATTTAAATGTCATAAGGATTTCAGGATGGTGCCTACGCTGCGCTGGATTTCGCTGTGTCTGTGAGAAAGAGAAGAGATTCTTTGAGAGTGGAGGGAGAGAGAGGTTTTTCCTTGGGATTTTTCTCTGTGGCTCAGTGCATTGGTAAAACCTGGCTGTTTCTTTGCCAACTTCTGCAGATTTTTTGTGCTAGCAACAAAAAACCCCACTCAGAGACGTTAAGAAACAAATATTCAAGTATTTTATGAATCTTGTTGGGGAGGGGTTTCTGTTTCTTGCATGGGGTTGCTCTTTCTTACCTGTTTTCTTCATGACACGGATTTAATTCCAGGGCTCAGCAGATTCGTACACAAGCAGACCCTCAGACTCTGATGTCTCTCTGGAGGAAGACAGGGAAGCAATCCGCCAAGAGAGAGAACAGCAAGCAGCTATCCAGCTCGAACGGGCCAAGGTGTGTTCTGTCCACTTTAATAATAACTGTGTTACGTGGCGTTTCTCTTTTGCCTGGTGCTGAAATTCAGTCTGGTTTGTAACGATGATGTTTTCTTTTGAAATAGTTCAACAGTTGAGTGAAGTTCTCTGCGGATGAGGTGTCTGAGGGAATAAAGTGTACATGTTCTTCTATAAATGGGAATCTTTAGTGAGCTGAATGTTGCTGGCTCTGAGCAACCTGATCGAGTTGAAGATATCCCTGCTCGCTGCAGGGGGGTTGGGTGAGGTGACCTTCGTGATCCCCTCCGACCCAAACCATTCTATGAATCTGAAATTGTTAGGTCTGAGTTTTGATGTGTCTGGCAAACGTCCTCCGCTTGGTTTTCGGTAATTCAATACAACAACTCAGTTCGTGATTCAGAGAAGCTTCCACTGTTTGTGATGTGTGTTTTTATTTGTAGTCCAAGCCAGTAGCATTTGCTGTTAAGACTAATGTGAGTTACTGTGGAGCTCTGGATGAAGATGTTCCTGTCCCAAGCACTGCCATCTCTTTTGATGCCAAGGACTTCCTACACATTAAAGAGGTAAAACCAAGAAGGAGTAAAAAGGGAATGTAAAATATGTGATTTGAACAGTCGGGGCTGAGCTGTCTCAGATTAAAAAGAGAGGCAGGAGCCAAGCAGAGGCAGGAGAGCACGGCACATCCATCTGATTAGTGATGGTGTGGGGATGATTTGGCTTTGTTAGAATTCCTGCCCTGCGGAAAGGGACCTGGGGGTTCTGGTCGGCAGCAAGTTGACCGTGAGCCAACAGTGCCCTGGCAGCCAGGAGGGCAACTCTGTCCTGGGGAGCATCCAATGGGGCATCACCAGCTGGGTGAGGGAGTGGGTTGTCCCGTCCTGCTCTGCACTGGTGAGGCCCTTCCTCAAATATCATGTTCATTTTGGGGCACCACAATATAAAAAGGGCATCAAACTACTGGAGAGTGTCCAGAGGAGGCCACAAAGCTGGTGAAGGGTCTAGAGGAGAAATCATACGAGGAGAGGCTGAAGTCACTTGGTCTGTTCAGCCTGGAAGAGGCTGAGGGGAGGCCTCGTCACCGTCTACAGCTTCCTCACAAGGAAAGGAGGAGGACAGACACTGATCTCTTCTCTCTGGTGACCAGTGACAAAACCCGAGGCAATGGCAAGATGTGCCAGGGAGGGTTAGGTTGGACATTAGAAGAAGGTTCTTCCCCCAGAGAGTGGTGGAGCACTGGAACAGCTCCCCAGGGAAGCAGTGATGGCCCCAAGCCTGACAATATTCCAGAAGCATTTGGCCAATGCCCTCAGACACATGGGGTGAATGTTGGGGTGTCCTGTGCAGGGACAGGAGCTGGACTCGATGATCCTTGTGGGTTCTTTCCAACTTAGGTCATTCTGTGATTCCAGCACCCCTGGGGGGTTAGCATGCATTTTTTAATGCTCAATGTTACTGACTTGTTGGATTTTCATGTCACAGGAAGGAAATAACACCTTGCTATGTTTTAAGTATCCTTCACCGTGGTTATTCAGATTCTTTTCCTCAAATGATGTTTGTGGTACCTCAGAGATCACACAATAGAAAGAGGTTCTATCAATCAGAAAGTGGAGTAGCACCAGCTTACACCACGTCTTCTCAAAGCACCAGATTGTGAGAGAGGAGATAGGACTTAGACTGATTCAGTAAGAAAAGAAAGTATTGAGGAGGACAGGCACCAAAATAAGGAAAATGGAATGGGAATAAGTGGGCCCTAAGTATGCCTTTGAGAGAGAAAAAGATATTTTATTGCATGTTGAGCATGTTTTCTGCAATTCTTCACCTGAAGTGTGTCCTCCAAAGTTGCATCAACCCCGCTTGTTCTGTGGATTTCTGCATAGGCTTTGCAGCTTGCAGAAATATCCATTCCTCTCTACATTCTGGGTTTATTTTGGGGTGTCGAGTGCTCATTTGTCTCTCTCTTTGAAGATGTGTCCATCATTGCTTCAGAGCACTGATCTCCCTTAGGCTGAGCACATTTAGGAGGAAAACTTCTGCGCCTCCGGAGGCAGAGGTTGGTTCTAGAATACAGGTCTTGCTTTAATTTTTTTCTCCCTGAGAAGGACACAGAAGAGGCAGTTTATTCCTTTGTTCCATTTTCTCAATTTCCTGGAAACAGAAGGAAGTTTGATTTGGATTATTTTTGTTTATGTCTTTTGTGTGTTTGTTTTTTTGGGGTATCTGAGGAACAGTGCTCAAACCCCTGCTGAGGAGGCGGAGCGCTCAGTCTGCACCTGCCTGCCTCTGCCTGCAGAATTGATTGCCCCCACTCCTTGCTCCCCAAGAACATCTTCTGTTCTACCACACCTGAACTCCCTTAATGTGTGCCACTTCCTAAGCTTGCTTCCCATCAGGAAAATGTCCTTTGCCTAGCACTCGAAGTTGAATGCAGACAGCTGCATCCATGACAGCACTCAGGTCACTTCTCAGCTACCTTCCCTGATGTTTTCCCACCTGCACCAGCAATGTTCCCTTCCTGACATCATCTCTGGCGTACAATGTCCCATTTAACCTTAAGGTAACTCTGTGCATCACCATGAAAACTTGTATTTGATCTTGGATTTCCTGGCACGTGACTTCCTTTATTGTCAGGCCAGGGCTTGTGTTTAATGCACTGAGCTTCTCTCGTGCTGCCCTGTACATTTTTCCGGGGAAGTGTCCCAGATCCACATCTTGGCATCCTGTGATATTTCCAAGATCTGAGTGGCCAGGATGGCGTTGCCACTGAACTGTAACTCACCTGGCTTGCTGAACTTGTCAGCTCTGCTAAGGGTTTAGCAGAGCATCTTTGTTAATGCTGAAACCTTCATCTTGCCTGAAGCTGCAGCTCCAACTCAGTAGGATTTCAGGAGCGGTTCCCCATCCTGTAGCTGCATGGAAAAATGCTTTTGCAGAGTTTGTTTTTCTGGCAGGCTTGCTTGGACTAGAGCAAGTGTGGTCCCAGGATTTAGAATAACGCTCAGCTAGGTAAGAAGTGAGGTCACCCTGCTGACAGGGTGACACATCAGCAGTAACTGATGAGTGCTATATTGAGAATGCGTCCTGGATGGCTCATCTGTCTCCGACAAGGCTATACATTATGTGCTTATTTAAGAGATAAGTGGCAGCAATTACTGACAATGCAGAAGAAATTATGGGCATGGCAACCAGCAGGAATGAACTGGAGTCCTCCCACGTGCTGAGTGTGAAGAATAACATATGGGAGGCGATGACCTAATGCAAATGGCCCCGTGTTCCTTGCGGCATCGCTGTCGTTTGCGTTGTTCAGGTATTCGCAGCATAGCGCTGGTCCTGGGCTCAGCTCTAGAGGCATCACTCAGAGCTCCATGGCCTGCTGATGGAAGAGAGATGCCTGTGTTCCAGCTGTGCATTTAGGACCAAAATAGATAGAATAGAGAGGCTGAGAGACTTGGGGTTGATCAACCTGGAGACAAGAAGGCTGTGGGGAAAGCTTAGAAAAGGGGTTCCAGGAAAGCTGAGGAGGGGCTCTTGACAGAGAGTGCAGGGATTGGACAAGGGGAAATGGTTTTCAGCTGAAAGAGGGGAGACTGAGATTAGAATTTAGGGAGAAATGTTTTCCTGTGAGGGTGGGGAGGCCCTGGCCCAGGCTGCCCAGGGAAGTGGTGGCTGCCCCATCCCTGGAGGTGTTCAAGGCCAGGCTGGATGGGGCTTTGATCACCCCGATCCAGTGAGAGGTGTCCCTGCCCATGGCAGGAGGCTGGAACTGGATGATCTTTGAGGTCCCTTCCAACCCAAACCATTCTATGATTCTACTTAGGAAACTGAAATGATAGAATAATGGAACCTTTTGGATAAATAACAGCTACTTGAGGAGCACAGGTTTCCAAGATGAGGTTATGAGGATTACATTTCCCTGAACTGTATTTGTTAATATTTGTGTGCACGTATGGGTTAATAAAAAGGCAAATTTATTTCTTAAGGAAGCTGAGGCTCTGTGTGTTTCAGAGACATCACTTCAGCACTGTTGTGCCTGTGACAACTAGGACAAGGTTTTTATATGTTGCTGCAAGAATGTAAGTGCTTGAGAACATGGAGAGAGCTGATCGTTTCTGAGATGAGATTTCTGTGATAACGTTTTCCTCCAGGCATGCAAACAAAATCAGTGCCCTCATGCTGGCCTTAATGGCTCGAAAGTCAGTTGTGAAAAGCAGTGTTTCTTTTGAGCACTAAGGTGCCTAACGAAGCATGGCTGAGTATAAGGTTTTCAGATAGTGTTCTTCAAAAGCTCTGCTGGCAGCTAGCTGCAACAAAACCTTTTCCACTGCGATATCCACTGTGAGAGCACTTTTCATCTTTCCATCATTAAAGCCAGGCCAGACTTTCAATAATGTAGCAAAACATACGTTACTGAAGGCTAAGGATAAAATTAAATTGTACATTTTTGGGTAGATATTAAAATTTCTTCCTAAAGGTGCATCTTTCTTCATACATTTAGAATTGAGCTCTTGTAGGCAGCATCACTATAAAAACCTGATTTGCAGAGGTGTCACAGCTTTGGTTAGAGCTCTGCCATAGTGTTATCCAGGTGTGGGTTCATTGCTGGAGCTGGTAAGTTTTATGTGCTGTCTTGGATAGGTTGGTTTGTCTTTATTTCAGTTCCTAGGATGGCATTTGCAGAGGTTTTCCATCACACAAGGGTTTTGCAAAGGGATACTTGCTAGTAACGTCCATACAAGTGCTTGGAAAGGAGGAAGGAGAAATGACAACGATGATGGTGGTGATCTTTGGTGTAGACCAAATAATTTTGCAATAAACAGTCACAGTGGTTTTGATGGTGACCTGAAGGAGTTATTTTTATGTTTCCCTGTTTTATATGGCCACGGTGAGGCAGTCTGATGGCCTTGGCTCACCAGAAATTGGTTAATCTCACCAAATGACCGTCACAGCACCAGAGTCAGTGCCATCAGAGGAGAAGTCACAGCAGGATGTGTTGGGGCAGCTAAGAGATAAGGCTCACTGCCACTGCTGCCTCTAGCAGCCTGGTTGGGCCTCGAACAGCCTGATCCAGTGAGAGGTGTCCCTGCCTGTGGCAGGGGGTTGGAACTGGATGTGCTTTGAGGTCCCTTCCAACCCAAATCATACCATGATTCTATGATTACTGAATCAAGATTACATCAACCTTCCCCATGCTGCTCAGCACCTTAAACCTTCATTTAAACTCACATGGATTGTCCGGCATTCGGACCTCAGTGTGAGTCTGGTTTCATTGACCAGTGTGGAATGAAGGATTGTAGATTTCAAAAAGAAAAAAGGGACTTTCAGACATGGAACGTTTGGAACTGAAGCCAGTGACCTTTCTGTGTTCCAGAAATATAACAACGACTGGTGGATAGGAAGGCTGGTCAAGGAGGGCTGTGAGATTGGCTTCATTCCGAGCCCGCTTCGTCTGGAGAACATCCGCATTCAACAGGAGCAGAAGAGAGGCCGTTTCCATGGAGGGTAAGGATGCTGCAACCTTTTAAAATTATTTAAAATCTTTTCTGACACTGGGCAATATTTCCAAAGGTCACTCGGTTCTCTTTTATTGCAGTGTGTTTAGCAGAGTGTTTGGTTGGGGATTCCCAATGGAAATAGGTGTTTGCAGAGCGGAGATGTTTTGGGTATTGATGATGGGAAACAAGAAAAACCTGTGTATTGACTTTGGGAGAGATCAGCATTACAGGAGGAGTGGGAATGATGGACATTTCTGAAGGGCTGAAGAGTTTTAAGCCCCTGTGGGTTTAAGTTAACTTAATGCTCAAAGTTGCTGGATTTTTTCCCCAGCTGTTGTCTTCTTAAGTCATGGGGTTTTCTTTCTTTTTCTTTTCTCTCCATTTTGGCCAAAACCAGACAATGATACCAGGCTGTATGGGGCAGTCGACACGCTGGAGGGAAGGAATGGCATCCAGAGGGACCTGGACAGGGTGGAGAGGTGGGGCTGTGCAACCTTCATGGAGTTCAACAAGGCCAAGCACAGGGTCCTGCTTGTAGATTGTGGAAATCCCAAGCACAAAGAAAGACTGAGTGGAGAATGGATTGAGAGCAGCCCTGAGGAGAAGGACTTGGGGTGCTGGGGGATGAGAATCTGGACCAGAGCTGGCAGTATGCTCTCACAGCCCAGAAAGCCAAGCGTGTCCTGGGCTGCATCCAAAGCAGTGGGACCAGCAGGGCAGGGGAGGGGATTCCTCTGCTCTGCTCTGGTGAGACCCCAACTGCAGCCCTGCATCCCAGTCTATAATCCTCAGCACAGGAAGAACATGGATCCATTGGAGCGAGTCCAGAGGATGCCACAGAGATGATCCGAGGGCTGGAGCACCTCTACTATGAGGACAGGTTGAGAGAGCTGGACTTGTTCAGCCTGGAGAAGAGAAGGCTGAGGGGAGACCTTGGAGCAGCCTCCCAGTACTGAAAGGGGCTCCAGGAAAGTTGGGGAGGGGCTCTTGATCAGGGAGTGCAGGGATAGGATGAGAGGGAAGGGTTTTCAGATGGGAGACTGAGATGGGTTCTTAGGGAGAAATGTTTTCCTGTGAGGATGGGGAGGCCCTGGCCCAGGTTGCCCAGAGCAGTGGTGGCTGCCCCATCCCTGGAGGTGTTCAAGGACAGGTTGGTTGAGACTTTGAACACCCTGATCCAGTGGGAGGTGTCCCTGCCCATGGCAGGGGCCTGGAACTGGATGGGCTTTAATATCCCTTGCAACCCAAACCATTTCATGATTCCCTGAAGCTTTCTTGCAGCATGGATGTGGATGAAGACCCTCCTTTGCCGGTGGTTTCCATGGGGCAGTTTCTCAGAGCTGCTGCCTAAAACCTCACACATTTGCATCTCCAGGCACTTGATGTTAATGGGACTCTTTATGATACCCTAGGAAATCAAGTGGAAATTCTTCTTCAAGTCTTGGAGAAATGGTTTCTGGCACATTCCGAGCCACTCCCACTTCCGCAGGTAAGACAGAATTTTATTTAAGGAAACTCTTGCTATTTCTAATACTTCTATTTTAAAAATTATGTATGAAAAACGCAGGTTTCCCCCCTTTACTGACTTATTAAGACGTTTTACAGAAAAGTGTGCGGAGGTGGAGAGAGACTTCTATTTCTAGATATGCAGTAGTTGCTAAGGGACTGGGAATAGAAGTAGGGAAAGGTGGCAGCTGCCCCAGAATGGAAGGAAGGACCAATTTAAACAATTTAAATGACCACAAGGGAGGTGCCCTGAGGTGAATCAAAAGCGCATTGACAACGGGGCCGGTGTTGTGGTTTGTGGTTTTTAACCAAGTTCTCATTTGGTCTTTTAGCAAAACAGAAACAGAAAGTGGTAAGTAGTGCTTTCATTTTCATTTCATTTAATTCCAATACATAATTCCCAGGATTTTCGTAGGGATCTCTTGTGGTTAGTGATCTGAAGGGCTCTTTTCTTCTCCTAGACAGAACACGTTCCCCCATATGATGTGGTGCCATCGATGAGGCCGGTTGTCTTGGTGGGTCCCTCGCTGAAAGGCTACGAGGTACCTATTTGCAGTCAGTATTTCCTTACCTCTGATCCACCTCAGTACATTCAGCATGTGTGGTCCAGTGCAACTGTTTTATGATAATTTAAACTTAAATAATCATCAGAAATGTTATCTGAGAGCCAAGAGCATAGTTAGCACTTCAGGTGAGGTACCAACTGGATTTTATTCTACCTTGCAACAAGTTCTCTCCTTATGATGACTCAGTGGAGACATAAGTTCCCTGGCGCTCTCTGTGCAGTTTTCCTGCTTTAAACACAGCACCCATACATTATTTTCAGTGCAGTTATTCTTGATTAAGTCAAGAAAAAGAGAAAAGAAGAAAAGGAGTTGTAGCAGTCCAAATATCTTGTATACATATAAAGTTTTAGTGAAACCAGCACACGCTTGAAGGTTAATTAGCAAAAATGTTGAAGCAGCTCCCGCGTTATTCACCTTTTTTCACTTTAAATGCTTTTCCTCTTCCCACAAAACTCTGCGCTGGCTGATGAAGTAGCAGGTTTGTGCAGTTTTGTTCTCCAGCACCTGAAACTGCAGATGGGAACTGGTGTTTATTGTTTCAGCCTGGTTTCTTGATAGCTGTTTGTTTATTATTAGTATATTGACACATGTATGTAAAGAATCCTTTCACCCTGTGAGTTCTCTGCCTGCGTGGAGCGTGGCACTGGGTGGGACTGCACAGGCCAACAGGACACCCGTTGTTCAAAGCTGCTGCAGACTGAAATGAGCATTGAGCACGGGCATTCAGCAGGGCATTTTGGTCAACTTAGCCATCTGCTCAGTGTTGTGCTGCTGAACACGACCATAAAATAGAAGATACACTTCATTTAGCTTAATTAACATTGTGAGTACTTTATGGGATATTGCTGAACCTACTGGAATGGTTCTTTTAGGAAGATGGTGCCATTATTAATGTAATGCAGTGTTCTTGCATTTTTTTTTTTGTGAGGATGATTGAAAGTGTAGTTTGGCAAAGCAGGAATTCACATTCTACAAAAGTAGAATTCACATTCTACTCTCTGCCTTTTAATTTTGACAGGAGTGAACCTCATCCCTTGCCTCTCATGGTGCTGCGCCACAGATCAGAGGCTCTCAAGTTTGGAGGGGTTAGAGGCTTTTTGTGCACACATAACCTGTACAAATATGCTGCCTCACCTTTGTTTATGAAAATAATGCTAATAACATCTTGAATATACAAAGATGTATAAACTGTATCTCAGCCTCAGTACTAATTTCAGTTACAAACAGCAGTCTGCGTGGCAGAAACACATTGCCCTGACTTTGCAACCTACATGGGAAAATGCTTTTAAGTGTTTTTTTTCCTAACTAAAGAACCATTCTGAAAGCCAGCCTGAGAGAAATAAACTGCCAGAGGCCTGGGGGCTTTGATTAAGTTCCTGCCTAGACAGGCAGATAATAGGTGTCAGCATGAGTTGTCCTGGCAAGGACGAGGAGCTCACTCAATAAAGTCGTGGCAGCTCCTGAGGCTGAGATTTGCTCAGATGCTTTCCCTTGTACAGGAATGGAAACACTCATTTTTTTCTGCTTGTAGCCCTCTCAGAATGGTTGTTCTCTCCTGTTCAAACACTCACCCAACACGATAAATCTTGTCTCTGAAGTTTTAAGCCAGTTCTAATAGGAAAAACCTGGAAGAAAAAACCTGATCAACCCAAATAGTCCCGTGTGCTTCTGCCTTGTTCCTAGTGGGAATGGTATTGCTAGGGAAGGTGGTGAGATATGATGTGATGCCTCAGTGCAAGTCAGGACAAGAGCAGACCGAGTGACAGCTCCCACGTGCTCCGTTCCACAGTTTAGAGGATGAGTCAGAAAACTTCCAAGTGTTTATTACAACGTGTGCTGCCAGGGGCGTGAGAATGAAATGCTTGCTACCTGATTGATTGTGGGCAGTGTCCTTACCTTCTACTGACCTCTTCTCTGACTTTTGACTTCTTTCTCTCCCTGTCACTCCTCCCCGTTCAATCTCCCTCACCTCTGCAAAGGTGACAGACATGATGCAGAAAGCTCTCTTTGACTTCCTGAAGCACAGGTTTGACGGGAGGTGAGAAACGCTGTCCTTTTCATGCCGCTTTCCCCCATGTGTCACTAACATTTTAGCCATTTTTGGTTTGTTTTTTTAATGCAAGAAGGTGGATGCATGCTCAAAAGTGATTTGCTGGCTTTGTACGAGCACTGTGATGCAGCGGCTGTGGGGTGGAACATGGCTAATGTGTTACTGGAAGTGCATGAATCTTTGTACCTTCTCTGTCTGTAGCAGGATTGCTTGAATTCAATAGAGTAATTCTGCCTTCTTACCTTACGAGCCTGAAGTTACAGGAGAAATCCAGATGAAAGGGATGTGGGGCACATGGAAATGTTTAAAAGATGGGTAAACCAAGTGCTCAGGGATGGTTTAGTATGGACAGGTACGGCTGGACTCGATGACTTCTAAGATCTTTCCCAACCAAGCAATTCTATGATTCTATCAAAGTGCCAAAATGTCTTTAAGGACGGCATTACCAGGCTCAGGTTTTTAACATTTAACCCCTGGGGAGCAGGATATGGCCGGGAATCGAAGGGAATGGTGGCACCTGGTGAGCAGCCCTTTGGGCAGAGCCTGCCTCACTGCTGGCCCTCTGCCCTCCAGAGCTCCCGAGCCGCGGCTCCGCAGCCTGAGGTGACTGCACCTTGGATAAAGTGACCTAAGTGGATCGCTTTTCTCTTTCAAAGAGCTGTCCAGTCCCTTTCACACCACGGAGGTGGTGAGGAAGCGCGGCTGATTGCACATAAAAGTACAGTTCTACTCAAAATATGAATTTTTCTTAACTATTGGATGAGGCTTTGAGCACCCAGATCCAGTGGGAGGTGTCCCTGCCCATGGCAGGGGGCTGGAACTGGATGGGCTTTGAGGTCCCTTCCAACACAAAATATTCCATGATTCTGTGATTGGATCCAACATGTGTGTACTGCTGGAGCAGCTCAGTGTGTGGACACCAAATATCAGCACCTCTTGTTTTCTTTTTCAAGTTCCTCTGTTAGGGATGGGTTCATTCCAACACCCTTTCAGAAGTTCCAGGCTTCTCTACAGCAGGATGTTCTCTAAATAAACCTTATCCCACCCTGGCCCTGAAATAAGTGTCGGAAACAGCAGATTTTAGCAGGGGGCAGTAAAGGTGCTTCTGACCAGCACCACTGGCACAGGTTGCCCAGAGAAGTGGAGGCTCTCCCAATCCCTGGAGGCATTCGAGGCCATGCTGGTTGAGACTTTGATCACCCTGATCCAGTGGGAGGTGTCCCTGCCCATGGCAGGGGGTTGGAACTGGATGGGCTTTGAGGTCTCTTCCAACCCAAACCGTTCCATGATTCTTGGTAGTCAAAAATCCTCAAAAAGGCAGGTTGAAGAAGGAAATGCTGAAAACTAAAATATAGAAAAAGGTGTGTCAGAACTTCAAAATCATGAAGAGACTTCATCAGGTTCAGCTGGAACAAGGAGAAGATTTTCTGAAGAGCTTCGAGAGGGATCATTTGCATTTGTTTGCTGAGAATGTAGGTTTGGTCCATGGCATCTCCTTCTTACCACTTGGATCTTGTCAGTAGTCTTAGATACCTGCTGCTCTGGGATGTTCTGCCCTTCCTTCATCCTAGTTTGTTCTGTATAATCAAACTGTGTGAGGAGGAGCTTATGCTGTGCTAGGTGGAATACGATGGTAAGTCAGGGTTGGGAATACCTGGAAGATTGGCACTGGGACAGTGAAAATAATAGTGTTTGCTGTTTGGAAGAGGTGGAGTAGGGTTTGTGGCCAGGGTACCTTTTGGTACCCACAAACAGCTTAGAGAAGATGTTTAATGACCAACTTCTGTGCGACATCTGTCATTTCCTCCCTTGTTTTTAATTGCCCAACTCAGGTGATTTTGGCAGATCCTCCCAACGTGGTGACTGCTGTGAAACCTGACAGGTGAAGCACTGGCAGCCTGCAGTTACACTTGTCATTTCTCCGAGCTGTTTCTGCATCCTGCCAGTCCCTCCTGTCCCCACACCGCAATGGTGGGACTGCACTGGTTCTGCTGCAGCTCCCAGCATGAACTCCTGTGCCTGTTTCTGTTAGGCTGTGGTCTGGTACCTGCACCTGTGCCCTCTGCCAGCCACTGGCATGCATCTGCCAGTTTTGCACATGCCAGTGGTAACTGGGAGTCATTTTCGGTCGGAAGCCATGGCAACTGGAAGCGATAAGTCATCTCCAGTTGCCACAACGTGATTGCTATGAATATATCCTTCACGAGGGGTATTTTTATACCTTGTGTGAGAATGTACTCACCAAAGGCCTGTTCCAAGAAGATCAGCAAAGAAGAAGATGTAAGGTGCTCTCAGATGCACCCATTTAGCCTGCTTAGTCCCATGGGAGGCAGAGCTGCACCTTGCCTTGCTCTTCTGTCTCCTCCACCACCATGCCCTTGCTCTGCACAGAGGGGCAGAGAGAGGGCTTTTTGCCTAGAGTGAGGTGTTACAGTTTTTGGAAATCCTCTTGCTCTTAGCAATATTGGCAACCAGATCAGGCAGAAGTATGAGATTTCAGCTATGAGGAAGTCAAATGCCACAAGAAGACTGATCCAGTTGGCTTTAAATCTGGATTGCTTTAGAAAAATGAATTACATTCCTTTTCAGGCGCCTCAGCTGGCAACTTTGATGGCTTTGCAGTCTTTCTCCTCCCTGATTTTTTCTTGTTCCTCTTCCTTTCCATCTCTTCTGCATCTTTGTGTCAGTCCACATCACCACGAAGGGAAACGACCATCCAAGGAGGAGCTTTTCAAAAGGCTTCAGTAAGACCTGAACTAGCAGGGCTCCTTCCCTGCCTCTGAATGCACTTGGCTTCTGCCAGCTCCTCCTTTTGTAAATGCAAGGTCTCCTCTGGCTACAGAGCTGCAGGAGGGGCCCGAGGGCTGGGGAAGGAGGCTGCTAAAGCTGGGCTGCCACGAGGCAGTCGGGGAAGGGCTGCTGCAGGGGCTTGCACGGCATCGGTGTCTAAATGGAGTCAGGCCTGCCTCCAAGTGAGCAAAACATAGCAAAGACACATTCTTCCCTTAACATCTTCCAGCAGCAGGATTACTGCTTCCTCAGAGAGAAGTAAACGCTTCTTCTGGCTGGCAGAGTAGGTGAGCCTTTGTAGTCCTCCCTCTCTTACACATCCCTGACTCCAGCACATCTGGGAGCTCCCTGAGCCAGAGGTGCCATCTGAACCACGGTGCTTTATCATCACCTCTAGAACCTCAGATCCATTAACTTCTCCCATTTATTTTTTTAACTCCTTTATACTTTGGTTTCTGTTTTCTGGCATTAAATCTATTTACGTACTATGTGGAAAAACACTCACACTCCTTTTTTTACCCTCTGCCTGATAATTCCACTGAGAGCTGCATAAATCTTATGTTCCGTGGAGTCGCCGCTAGTCATTCCGGCTTGCTTTCTTTTCATTATTCATGGCTCTTTGGCTGATCACAGGCCTCCTAAATGGATTTTACGTGAAGTGATTGCGTGGTCTTTGTTTTATAACCTTTCATCTCTTGTCAGCTCACTGACAGATCCAAGTAAGAAATCACCTCTAAGTCAAAGAGGCGGCTCCAGCAGTACGGATAACTGCGGCTCAGCTGACTTTTCTCCTGTCCCAACCACAAGCCAAGCTGTTTAGCCCCTCAGCACAGCTCCCTGTCTGGAAAAGGAGAGGGTGTGTGGGAGGACCAGCTCTGTTTGGTGGCTTGATGTGGGTGACGTGGTCTGCTTGGGTGTCGCTGCCTTGCCCCTCAGCCACATTGAGTTTAGGGAATGGTTTAACTCTCTGGGATGATAAACACTGTCACTATTATCACTGTGTTGTTCCTTATGCCCCAAGACTCTCAAAACTTGTGGAATTTATGGCACTGTGTAAATTTGTGTGGATAGGTCAGGAGAAAAGTTAACTTGTACGTTAAGCAGTGTAGCAGAAACTCTGTGCCAGAGCCTATGACAGCGCAGGGAACAGAAAATACTTCATAGTTACACAGCCTTTCTCTTCAGTCGTTCTTTAATGATGACATAACTCAGCTATAAAACACGTCTGAGTGGTATTTTATTGTATTTTGAGCTTGGGAGCTGTAAAGCATGCCCAAAGAGCTGAAAATCTGACTGCTGTGTCTTTGTTCTGTCCTGTGTTCTTGCTCGTAGGATATCGATAACGCGAGTGACTGCTGACATCTCTCTTGCAAAGAGGTCTGTTCTGAATAATCCAAGCAAGAGGGCAATAATTGAGCGGTCAAATACGAGATCCAGCTTAGGTAAGACATTGCCTCAGGTGTAATCCCAAACATGATTACTTGCTGGAGGAAACTGAAAGGATTTCAGCCTTCAGGACATCATCAGTTCTTCGATTTTAAATGTGTCTGCAGCGTTTTTATGTAATTCTGAATTTCATGTACTGAAATGAGAAGAATTTCACCTGGCTGAGGAGTGGTACCAGAGCACCATGTGCTGCGTTAGCCTCACGTTGAGTGATTCCTTGGGTAAAACAAGCAGTGTTAGAGCTATTTCTCACAAAAGAAGAGACAGAATAGGTGTTCAGTGCTGTGACCTTCCCGGGTGAGGCAGCCTCATAACTCCCTCTTCTCAGCCCTGTGCTTCTAGTTCCCCATCACAAGGTGCTGGAGGGGCTTCACCCTGCCCCAGCCAAGAAGGAAACATGTTCTTGTTCCTCACCCTGGGGCTGGTTTTGTATTGTATGCTGAAGAGCTACAGCCTAATTTTCCTGTCCAGCTGTGAAAGCAGAGACAGGGGTCTGAGTCTTCCCGCTCTCTCCTCAGTCTCATGACTGAGTTTCCTGAGTTACACCAGCCTGGTGGATTTGAATTTCCTTCAGAAGAGGTGTGCAGTGCCTGGATGCCAATAACCTGGTCTCTGGGCACCATCCCAGGGAGTAGGAGGAGCTGGCTTTTGGTCTTCTTGAGAAGAGAGGGCTCTTAAACCCAGTTCTTTGACATCCTGAGTGACTGTTTGAACTAGAGGGAGAGGTCACAGGAGGCTTCACTCCTGGTTGGCTTTCTAGAACAGGAGTAGGCACCCCAAAATTAGGTGCTGCAAGGGTGAGTACTGATCTTCTTGTGCCTGTGAACATTCACCACTGTGTGGAACAGCTCTTAGGCAGCTCCTTACTCCCTTTTTACAAGGAGTCACATGGAAAAGATGAGGGGTAATGGGTCCAAGTTACTCGTGGGGAGATTCCAATTGGAAACAAGTGGAAAATGTTTCCCAATGAGAACAATCAGCCATTGGAGCAATCTCCAGGGAAGCAGGTAATCCTCCAAGACTGGATAAGTCTAAATTTGATTGGACACGGTGCGGGGCCATCTTGTCTAGACCACGCTTTTGCCCAGAAAGGCTGGACCAGATGATCCTTGAGGTCCCTTCCAACCTGGTATTCCATGGTTCTATGAGTAGGCAAACTAAATACGTGTGAGTTGCTGACATACAACTCTTTTTCACTTCAGTGGTTTAACTTGCAGTCTTCAGTCTGCACTGAGTTCATCTATTTAAAATTCATCACGTCTGTGCGCATGATTAAGAGGGCACAGAACAATGAGTATCAGAAATACAATTTACATGGAAATAAATTTCTCCTTCTTTCTTCAGACAAAAGTTCTTTGGTGTGAATATCCCCGTTAGTGTCTTCTGACATAACTCCCTGCCAGCTATTAATCATAAACAAATTTTTTGTGGTTGTAGAATTAAGAGGTCGCAGTTCTGCTTTTTTATACAGACTCTTGTTTAAGTTAAATCAGAATTGCAATCTGAGAACAGAAACATTTTAAGAATTATCATTACATCACTTACTGTCTGAATTTAAAAATCTTATGACTTCTAAACTGTTTAGCAGGTTTGGAAAATACACTTAAGTCTGTTTTGTGTTAATAAAAGCAAGCATAGGATTGTACCCAATGTATAAATACACCGATATTATAAATTAAAACAGCACATTTTTCCAGGCACCAAAATTATCCCCAAGGTCCTATTTATTTAAAAAATTGCTTTGAGTAATTGGTTGTTTTATGGAAGTTACATTATTTCATGTGTGGAGTTTGCACACTGAATGCACACAGTGCCTGCAAGTCCATGAGTGATGATGCCTTGTCCGAGCGATGGGTTGGGTGCCTCTCACCTGCTTTCTTTCCCTTCACCAGCTGAAGTGCAGAGTGAAATTGAAAGAATCTTTGAGCTGGCAAGGTCCTTACAGCTGGTTGTCCTCGATGCAGACACGATCAATCACCCTGCACAACTTATCAAGACATCCTTAGCTCCGATTATTGTCCATGTGAAAGTGTCTTCTCCAAAGGTAACGTATCTCACCCTTAAAATGTGAGTTTGAGGGAGACCTGGGGCACTGGGGGAGTGAGGAATCCTGCACCTGCAGGAATTAAGAGTGAGATGAAGAGAAAGAAAGGGGAATTTTTAGATCAAGGACTTGACTGAGGGATGTCTGGTGGAATTTATTTTTACCCCAGACCTTAACCTGGCTTCAGGCTGAGCCTCAGATGAGGGACCCAGCAATTCGGTGGAGAAAAAGTTCCTCAGAAGCAAATTCCTTCTGTAGTGCTCGGTTCCCCTTGGCAGCCCCCGTTGCCCTAACGCTGCCGTAGCTCTGGGTCACCTCTGTGAGCCCTAACCCTTGGCAGAACCCCAGCCAGGGCACCCAGCCCTTTGCCTGCTTGTGGTCATCTGCTGCTCACAAACCACCCCTGCGTCTGCTTTTGTCTGTGGGCTCTGCCCCCGGCGTGTGGGGGCCTGGGCCAGTGTGGCCAGGCTGCTGGCCACAGAGCACGGAGGTGACTGGTGCTCAGGAGTGGAGCACAGACCCCACAGGGACATCATTGAGAGCAGAGACAGGGCTGGAGTCACCACAGAGACCCTGGAGCTGGTGGAGTTGGCACAGCGATGGTGGGATGCTCCCCAACACCCACTGGAGTTGCGACTCATAAGTTTTGGGGCTGTTCAGCCTGGAGAAGAGAAGGCTTCAGGGAGACCTCAAAGCAGTCTCCCAGTACTGAAAGGGGCTCCAGGAAAGCTGGGGAGGGGCTCTTTACAAGGACCTGGAATGATAGGGTGAGGAGGAATGGCTGTAAACTGGAAAGGGGAAGATTTACATGAGACATTAGGAAGAAATCCTTCACGATGTAGGTGAGGAGACCCTGGCCCAGGTTGCCCAGAGCAGTGGTGGCTGCCCCATCACTGGAGGTGTTCAAAACCAGGTTGGATGGGGCTTTGAGCCCCCTGATCCAGTGGGAGGTGTCCCTGCCCATGGCAGGGGGTTGGAACTGGATATACCTTGAGGTCCCTTCCAGCCCAAACCATTCCACGATTCTATATTCAAGGACAGTATTTTATCCATTTTGTTAAACGTGACAGAGCACTTCTGAACGTGGTAATCCTCCCGTGGGCTCTCAGGCTGAGCTTTAAGGAGATGTGTGATTCTCCAACTCACATTTTCCTCTTTTCCACTCTCAGGTGTTGCAACGACTGATTAAATCTAGAGGGAAGTCACAAAGTAAACACTTGAATGTCCAGTTGGTGGCAGCTGATAAACTTGCCCAGTGCCCACCAGTAAGTACAGAAGAAACACTAAAGAACTTGCTGTACGTGATGTTTTAAAGTTTTCTGCTGAGTTCATACTTTATTGCTTCACAGATGGTGATTCAGGCAGCCCCGCAGCTGCAAACCTCGATCGGCTTTTATTGCTGAGGAACAAGTTGTTCGATACTTTCATCCCCATTATCTCCTGTGCTGGGTTTATTATGCTGGGTTTATCTTTGGCAAGGTGATGGGTCAGAAATGACGTGTTTGGTAAACCTGATCTGCTACCACATGGCCAAGTTATGTCTCTGGTGGAGAGGTGCTGTCTTCAGGTCCCAAAGGGCCAAAGTCTCCAGCTTTTCGAAAGCCACACCTGGTTTCTGCGACAGAGAAAGCCAACTTGGTGGGGACAAACATGGGTGAGGGCTGTGTTTCACAGTACAACGGGGGTGTGTGACACTGGTCTGGTGGTGCAGAGGCTGCTGCTTGCACCAGGGGGTGATCAGACTGTCCTGCTACTCCTTCTCGTAGTGCACGTCCTTCCTGTGCCAAAGAACTGGGGAGAAATCAGGTTCATTCAGAGAAATCTAGAACAGACACTGGGAAGGTCTCTAGGATTGTGCTCCCTGAGTTAAAACAGGCAGACTGCTGACAAAAGAAATGTCTTGGAACAGTCTAGGGACAAACTGGAGAGTTCCAATCAGCAGAGCGAATGTCGGACCCTAATGGTCAGATGGTGCTTCTAGAAGACTTCACCTTGTGTTGTGTAGAACTTAAAAAGGTCGCCTCTATCTCAGATGGCTTCTGTTCATGATTTAAATGAAAGCAATGAAGTTCAGTAAGCTTTTGGTCTGCAGCAACGATCCACAGGGATTGATTTCTTAATTTAACTTGGTTAAGATACCGAACTTCACAGCCTCCTCCTCTTCTGTCACCACTGACCATAAAAAACCAGGTGTTTCCGTGCTCTCCTCCTAAAGGACAGCAGCAGGGGCTGCTTTTGACCTGTCCCCATCGGCAGGAATTGAGGCTGTACTACATCTCCTTTAGGCCAGTGCTTTCCCACCCTTCTGATGTCCCAGAGCTGCTGCTGGTGGGAATGGTGGCACTCCAACCCACGGGAAGGGAGGCCTGGAGAGAGCTTTCTCCCTCCCTCTTCTCTTGCCCAGTGGTTGCCCTTTGAGATTAGTTCGTTCCTGCCATCAGGAGAGCCTCACCTAATGGTGAGACTGCCAGCCTCTGCCACAGTGGGACCTTTCCTCAGCAGCCTTGCCTCCTCCCTCCTCCCTGGAAGAGTCAGGGCTCTCTGTGGCCTCAGGGCTTCCCAATAACTCTGCCGTGGCTTATCCAGAGGGTGGGGTAATTCCACGTGTACAGACTGTTTCAAGCTGGCTGATGTTGCTAGCAAGGTCAGGTTATGCTTGCACAGGAGTTTCAGCCAATATAAAGTGAGGAATAATTCATGTGGATCTGCCAGACTTTGAATTTTGGCAGGTTTTGCAATGTTATGATGTGTGTCCAGGCTAGATTCACACAGGGGTGTCAGAAAGCAGAGAAAAAGGTAATAGGTTTGACTGAAATGTCTGTCCTTCTTATCCAGAAGTAAAGGGGTTTAAGAATGTGTCCAGAGTGAGAGACCTGGTTCATATTCCTGCTGTGCTTGATACACAGCAAGGATTTTGTCGTGGTTTAACCCCGACACGGCTAAATTTGGCAGCTAAGAACTGTGCAGTTGGGCTCCCAAATTCCACCTCCTCACCCCCAGGGGAAGGGGAGAGGAAAATGAGAGGAAAAGGGCTTGTGGATTGGAAACTGAAACTACAGCTTTAATGAAATGATGATAACAATAGCACTAATGATTAAATATAATTAGACAGTAATGAAATACGTACAAATATCCAAGACCACAGCCCCACCCCACCCCTCAATGACTCTACATCAAACCATCACAGATCTAAATAACCTAGGGGTGTAGGGGGGGTTCATCTCAGTCTCTGCAGTCCAATCCCTGTGCTGCAGTGCCCACGATGCCCCAGACAGCTCCTGAGTTCCCTGGTGGGTCTGGGTTTCCCAGCCATCCCCCTGCTGTCCCTCTTGCTCTATCAACGCTGCTTGCAGATGCCCAGCAGGTGACAGTGGTGACTGCAGGGACCTCTTTCAAGGGCAGGGTCACTCTAAGCTTCTGGTTTACAGCACCTGTGGATCACTTTGCTCACTGTCTCCTCCTTGTTTTCTACTTGGAGCTGCATTGAAAGGTGTTCAAGCCACCTTTGAGTTCTCCTGGAGAGCTCGGCTGTGTTGTGCTGCTCACATGTAATTTCCTACTGAATTATACCTCTTAAAACAATGACAGAGAATTCCCACCCTGTTGACTAAACCAGAATCCTGTGCTTTTCTGTAGCACAAAGTGATTTCTGTAGGAGCATCCCCTTTCCTAACTCTTAACACCAAGATAAGTGGAGTTTCACCTGCACCTCTTTGAATGTTGCTTGTGGTACCTACCCCGAGCTGCCGCAGAGCAGCCGGCTGCACAGGCTTCATGGTTTGAAAAGTGCATTTGTTTTCCCACCTGGGCACGTGTTTCACAGCCTCCTTTGCTTCCTGTTATTCTGCTGAGGTTTGCTCTCCTCAGTTGCAGCAAGGCAAGGAGCTGTGCTGGCTGCAACGAGCAGCGTGCGGCGACAGGAGCCGCGGGGCAGCTTCTTCATCTCATTGTAGCGCTTTCACTGTCCATGAATTCTGCCTCAAGACTCGATCCTCCAGTCCTGTTTTGTTACCTAAGGGAGTAACAGAGACCTCACCTGCATCAGGAAAACGTTTCCAACGTTCAGAGCGTCCCCATTTCAGACTTGTAACCGTGCTTGCTCTGAGTCTGCCTCCATTCTGACCTGCACAGCCTCCTGCAGGTCAGTTTTGTGCTGTTGATGCCAAGAAAGTTATCCCTGCCTTAGAGCACTCGCAGGGAGGTGCAGCCTGGCCTCCAGCCCCCGCTGGGACACTCAGGTTGCTTTGGGAGGACAGAATCTGCTCTGTTGTGAGCGAAATAAGAGGCTTAGATGTTTTGTCTTCAGCACAGAACACCTGCACAGAGCAGACACACACGGAGTTGAGCCGCCCACGCTCTGTGCCAAGGCAGGGTTTCAGAACGAGAGCCTGGCTGACCCCGTGTAGTCAGAATGTCTGGTGTCTTTCAGACTGTTTGTCTTCCTTAGTTAACCAGTAGCTTTTAAATCCAGGGTTCAGATTATCTGGTTATGTCTTCCAGCTATGAAACCAGAACAAAGACCTTCATTGTTTTGATATTAAGTGTGGTCCCTGTTGAAGCCAACAGGTCATTGAGTTCACCTCTGGTAGTAAGTGTGCGGTTTTGCTTGTAATTATTTAGATTAGATGAAGTTTCATTTAAAGAACCAAGTTGATCCTTGATTTAATCAAGTAAAAGTGTACTGCTAAGACCAAAGACACTGCTGTCTGTCTTCCACTTTGTCTGTTTTGCAGCTCCCATTCCTGCAGGAGTATTTGTTTAAAGTGAGGATACTTGAAAACCATACAAACCTTGCTTTTTTTTTCTGCCTTGAGGACTCAGAGGGTGCTGTGTGACCAGACATTGTAAAAACAACTGTCTTTTTTGGCATGTTTAAGTTCAGGAACTGTTTTTATTATTAATTCCCTGCCAGTCTTTCACTGATGCTGCTTGAGCCAGTGCTAAGCGTGGCTATCACTGCGTGGCTCCCTTAATCAGGATAGTTCCATGAACTGTGTTCCAAGAACCATGAACTGTGTTAATCATACAGCTCTAAACACACTGCTCATATACAATTTGTTATGGTTTTAACTGCTGGATTCCTGCCGGTGCTAAGAGAGGGTTCGTATCCCTCTGGTCTGTTTAACATCACCTAAACAATACCAGAGATTGTACTCCAGCAGAACTAAAATGCGTTGGTGGAACTAAAAATAGGCAGCACACCAGATATATCATAGAATCATGGAATGGTTTGGGTTGGAAGAGACCTCAAAGCCCATCCATTTCTACCCCTTTGCCAAGGCCAGGGACACCTCCCACTGAATCAGGGTGCTCAAAGGCCCGTACAGATTCCTCCTCCTCCCCCTCAGGTGCAGCTCCATCCTTACAGTCCTGTCTGGGCATCCTTTCCCTAGAGCTGAGCGATCCTTCCCTGGCCTCGGAGAGCAGGATGTGATTTGGGATTGCCCTTTGCTGTAGGGGCTGTGCCTGAGGCTCAGTCCCTCTCACACTCCCATGAGTGAGGAGGACGTCTCCATAGCCACGACCATGCATTTTGTGATGCACCTGGAGTATTTCACAAAAGCTACACAGGAAAACAAAAGAAATAGTGGAGTGTAGTGACTACTGATTTTTATCTTCTCTCCAGGAAAGGCCACTGTGTCAGTGTTTAGCCCTTGAGAAATCCAAGTGCATGGAAAAGCTTCTATGATAAATGTTTTACACATTGTGTAAAAATACTGCAGTGATTAAAATACTTTGCAAGAACTGGGAAGAAATTGCTTCACCCCATGGGACTTACAAACAGGGATCTTGTTGAAAGATTCTTTTAACTCCTCCCAAATACATGGGCTGGGTGATTGTAGAGGTCTTTTCCAACCTTAATGATTCTATGATTCTATGGTAAAAGAGGGGAGAAAAAACAGGAGTGCTTTCTCTGTAATTTGTTTTCCCAGTAAAGCCCTGTGGAGCACTGGAACCAGGATCCTGCCCGTTCTGGGGGGCTTTTCCAGGTGACCTTCCCATGGCAGCCGTAGCAGCTCACCATTACCAGCCCCAGGGCTCTCTTACAGCTGGCTGTTCAAGCAGTGAGAGTTCCAGTGCAACTGGTAACAGTTCTTCTGCCCTGGTTGCAGTTTAATTTAGATCACTGTCAAAATACCACGTGAAGCCGCATCCCATCCCACAGCCACGTGGGTCAGGTACATCAGCTGGAGCATTACCTGTGTGTTCCAGAGAAGGAAGGTCCCTGCCCATGACAGGGGGTTGGAACTGGATGGGCTTTGAGGTCCCTTCCCACCCAAACCATTCCATGATTCTATGATTCTGAGGGTAATGTTTTAATTTCAGTACTTTCCAAAGCAAAGAATCTGTAACCAGACCCTGTACTAGTATTTCCTAAAGCAGCTGTGTTTGAGTTGCTGATTTCTTCCACATATGAGGGTGTGAAGGACGTAATGGAATATGTAGTTTATCAACATTTAAATAGCAAAGAAGGGTGTAAAGGGTAAAGATAAATAGAGGAGCAAAACAAGCAGCAGTGAAGGCTGAATTTGGCCAAAGGATGGAGTGTTGGGACTATTCTTATTAGCACTGATGGCAGAAGAAGAAAACTCCATGCTTGCTGGCAGAGGAGGAAACATTGCTGTGCCATGCTGGCAAGAGACACTACATTGAATAAAATGGCTTTACTTGTAAAGTTTTGGAGCAGACTTTGGGCAGAAGGTAGAGGTGTGATCAAGTCTTACAATAAATTCATCTGCAGTTTTATGTCTTATTCTGGAGAGACGAGCTCTGGGGGGGGGGGGTAGAGCAACAAATGTGCACGGAGGAAAAAGCAGCCTGTGGTTTGTATCTGTTCCTCCAAACACCTGCAGCACCTGCAGTTGTTTTTCATTTCCTGTGCTATTTTCACAGTAGTTTTTTTCCACTAAGGTGTGAGTTAAGATTAAAGCTGAGGTGCAACATTTCAGTGCTGAAAATGCGTTTGCATTTCTCTGGAGGGGCTCCGTTTATGATGGTTTATTATCAGCAGTTTGTTATCAGTGTTTGTTGTGCTGATATTCCAAAAACATTGTCCTCAGAATGTCCCTTGGACTTCTTGGGCAGCACAAAAGCTGCAGTGCTTTGAATTCCTCCCACATTCCCTGGTGCACAGCCTCTCTGTGGAATGCCAGGACTTGTGCTAATGGTTGGATTCTGTGCCTGGTAAACGGACTGGGGGGGGGAAATGTCCTACCTGCATGGACCTGCAGCTCCAAGCAGATAGGTGAGGCTGTCAGAGAGGCACAAATGATGATGCTTACAAGAACAGAGCATGGAGCTAGTCTGATGGGTTCCCAGCTGTCAGTACCTGACTGGCTGCATGTCCTGGGCTGGTTTTCTTCCAGCAGGGACACTGCTGCCAAGAGAGCTGCGTGCTGCATTCGCTGAGCTGGAAATGGTTTGTAGAGGTGTCATTTGCTCTGCAAATGAGTTTGCAGTTAGGATGAGTGAAGTATGCCTGAGCCTTTGGGTCCCAGGCCAGTCCAGAGCACCCCTGTGTTACTCTGACATGGAGCTTCAGCTCCTGGCTTCCAGCTAAATAGAATTGTCAGAGGAGCCCAGTGCCTTTGAGCGTGGTGAGTCCCACACAACATCTGATGAGGGTTTGGGGACTTCTGAGAGCTTTGGCTTTTGATCACCTCCCAAACCCACTCATATCTTGTTCTTCTGTGATGCCATACTCTGATTCTTTCTGAATATTAAAGGAGTGGTGTGATGAGAGTTGTTTAACATCTCTTTCTTTTCAACTCTAACTTTGTAACAAATCAAACTTTGTTGTTGCGACCAGGAAATGTTTGATGTAATTTTGGATGAGAATCAGCTTGAGGATGCGTGCGAACACTTGGCAGAGTACCTTGAGGCTTACTGGCGTGCTACCCACACCACCAGTAGCACACCCATGACTCCTCTCCTGGGGCGGAATCTGGGATCCACCGCGCTCTCACCCTACCCTGCTGCCATCTCTGGATTACAGGTACGAAAATCCCTGTCGGCCCCAAACACCAGTGCAGGTCAGGTGGTGGTGGGGTGTTAATTTATGGGAGAATAGTGTAATGTGGTTGATATAGCATAACTCACACCTGCTGTATCAGTTAGTGTTCCCTCTCTGGCCACTGGCAGCAGTAAAGCTGCGGCCTGTAATCCGTGAGGAAGCAGTCAGCTGAGTAGTGTGGAAGCACCACAACTGCTCTTGCTTTAATGGGAAATAAAATGGCCATAAATCTTGCAGCATGGAGTTAGGAAGAGTTAAATGTCACTCTGCCAAGGGATATTATAGCCAGATTGGAAAACAGCCCTTTTTTAATCTGGACTAAAGGTCATTGCAGATGAGGCCCTTTCAGGCTGGGAATAGGCGTGCACAGAGTGTCACAGCAGCTGAGCCAAGAGTTGGGAACGCAGAGCAGTGTCTGGAGCAATCCCTTTTATTTCTGCCCTCATCACTTCACAAACCATTCACTTGTGGGTGAAAAACTTCCATGCTTGTCTCTCGTATCAGCAAAATGCCTTCACCTTTTTTGAGTTCTTTGTGAATAAAAGACATCTTTTTACCCATTGAAAAAAATTCTGACCCTTTTTCTCCACAGGGATAGCTCAAAAACGGCTGAACTTTGAAACTTCAATCGTGGCATGTAAATAGTCCTTAATGAGAAGTACGTGCTTTACTAAGTTTGAAAAGAGAAACTGTTCTTGATTGATATTATGAATGCTTGAGAAGATCAGGATTGCAGCAAACTTTTGTCTGAAAATGTCAGAATTTGCTGTGTGTGTGTGTGTGTGGCTTCCTAGGAGCGTGTGCATCTACTGTGTGTCAAGAGCTGAGCAAATTGCATCTAATGAATAATTCAGCTGACAAATTTAACCTCTGTTCTGCTTGTAGAGTGTCTGGAAGCAGGTAATGATGTTGAAGGCAATGATAACATTGTTTGATGTTTTCAATTAACATAAAGCTGTGTTTCCTGTGAGCGAGCCGCACCGGCGGTGCGTGTGCTTGATGCTCACGTCTCCAGTGCTTGGTTTTGGTAGGATCAGTAAGTCACTGTCTCCTGAGTGCACAAGCACTGTTCTGTTACTACTAACATTCACTTGTAAACTGTTGTTTCCATTTTCACTTGCCTTAAACTTTCAGTTTTCCATCCCTTCATGACAATAAAATTCCATCTGCAGAACTTTCACCTCTTCGGTTTCGTTTTGAGAACTGGGTGTATCCGCAGAATTTTTTTCAGGCATTTATTTCTCTCTGATCAATGGACACCAGCAGTAACTGTGAAATGTTGCTCCATTTACTTAGGGAAAACTCACACTGAAGATGAAAATCACCCCTGTGCAGTGGGCTGGCTGAAGGTATGCGTCACGTAATCCCCACTTCACCCGAATTGTGAAGGCTTAGATGGGACCTGAATGGTGCTGGTTCTCTGCAGAGGGGTAAATTTCTCCCTGAGGGAATGACGCCCAGCCAGAGGCTGCAGGGATTGGCTTTCCCTGCCACTGAAGTGTTCAGGCCCATTCAAAGACTTGTGATGTTTTACGTGGCTGTCTCGCAGTAAAGATTTCCAGCATCTGAAGGGCTTTTCCTCAATGCACCATCCGAGGAGAGGCTGAGAGAGTTGGGGTTGTTGCCTGGAGAAGAGAAGGCTCCAGGGAGACCTTAGAGCAGCCTCCCAGTACTGAAAGGGGCTAAAGGAAAGCTGGGGAGGGGCTCTTGATCAGGGAGTGCAGGGACAGGATGAGGAGGAATGATTTTCAGCTGGAAGAGGGGAGACTGAGGTGAGAACTTAGGGAGAAATGTTTTGCTGTGACGGTGTGGAGGCCCTGGCACAGGTTGCCCAGAGAAGTGGTGGCTGCCCCATCCCTGGAGGTGTTCAAGGCCAGGTTGGATGGGGCTTTGAGAACCCTGATCCAGCAGGAGGTGTCCCTGCCCATGGCAGGGGGTTGGAACTGGATGGGCTTTGAGGTCCCTTCTGACCCAAACCATTCTGTGGCTCTATATATTGAAGCCTTCGGAAGGATTTGCATCAGTTTTAACTGTAATGGTGCAATACGGTAACTAAAGCACTGACATCAATCCTAGGAATTAAACCAGCTTAGGTCCCAATGATATATTATTTATAGTTCCTATGACCTTCTGGCTCCTCCTTGCCTGATGCCTTGGGGGACTGAACACTAGAAGCCCAGAGCCTTTTGTTTCAGCCACACCTGAGAGTGATACCATTTCCTGGGACAATCTGTGTGTGCTCCACCCTATCAGGACGCGGGAGCATCCCTTTTTTTACTTGATTGTGGCTTGGAGCTTAGTTAGAACTGAAACTTCTAATTTAACTTAAGCCTTTGGGCTTCAGGAAGGTCATCAAGGTGAAGTTAAATGGCACAGATAGAGCAGAATCAGGGAAGAAGGGAGGTGTCTGAGCCAGCACGTGTCCCATCACACTGTGTGCCAGTGGTGTTTGGTTCTTGGCCGTGACCTTGCCCAGAAGGGGAAGGTGTCATTGGGAGCTGTGTGTGCTCGCAGCCCACAGTGGGCAGAGTAAACTTTGTCATTGCCAACTCCTAGGGTTCACCCCTGTACCTGACTCCTGGCTGGCTCAAAACCTGCAAAGTGGAGTCTAATTTCAGCAAAGAGGCTGCAGTCCTACAGGTCAGGCTTTGGGAATATCTGTTCCTTGGGCTCCAGGGGATTTGCCCCTTGAGTCTATCACTGCAAAAAAGGCAACGCAGCTTATCATTCCGATTGTGCTGCAGGATCAGAAGTTATTGGGATCCTAAGAGCAGGGTGGAACCACACTGGTTTGGTTTTTTACCACACCAGTAAACAGCAGGATCAGAATGCTACACAGTCAAGGCAGGGAAGCAGGAAGGTTTGTAGAGAGGAGCAGGTTGCAGCCAGAGAGGCGACTTACTGCAGGGAGGACAGAGGGTGTGAGCACAGAAAGATAAAGTTGCAATTGATGAAGTGATTATATATCAAAATTGTGTGCCCAGGCCAAATACGTATTATTTGTGAAGAGAATATGTTGACTTTAACATATAATCACTGCTAAAGCACGGAGCTATAGGGAAAACCTGGGAGTAATGGTTTTAAACTAAGGGAGGGGAGATACAGACTGGATATGAGGAAGAAATTTTTTAGGCTGAGGGTGGTGAGGCAGTGGCAGAGGTTTCCCAGAAAGGCATTGGAGGTCCCATCTCTGGAAACATTAAAGGCCAGCTTGGATGGGGCTCTGAGCAACCTGATTCATTTAAAGATGACCCTGCTCCTGCAGGAGGGTTGGACCAGATGGCCTGTAAAGGTCCCTTCCAGCCCAAAGCATTCTATGGCTCTATAACGTGGTAGAAGTTGCTACCCAGGAGCCAAGTGTGTGAGTTTGCAGAAGGGCACACTCGTGTGCCAGCTGGTGGTGTGGGGTCTCTCAGTGAGTCACCTTGGGAGCATCGATCGGCAGGAGATGCTGTGCTGTAAAGGTATCCCTGTCTGCACAGCTCCTTCCCCATGCAGACAGGGCTTTTGGTATAAATTATGCAGCTGAACAGTTGCCACAGGGAGAGGGGGTAGCACGGGAGGGGGGTTTTATAGCACAGAGAGCATCAGCCCGAGTTTTGGAAGCAAGCGGAGCAGACGGTGCTGTCTGTGCACAGGAAGCCGAGGCCGCAGGAGTGCAGCCACGGCGGCAGCGTTCTGGCGGCAGTCGCAGGGTTGGAAGGATGACATTGAGTGTGTCATCTAGAGAAAGGAAAGAGGCTTCGTGTGGGATGACAGCAAACAGGGTGGTTTTTAGGCTGGTTCTTCATCGTGCAGCTTTACTGGCATAAGATCTGAACTAGTTTGGTTGGTATAACAAAGGTAGCGCCTTGTCATCACGGGGACGTGAGGAGAGCAAAGGGTAAACCTTTTAATTAATAAATGATCTTAAAAGAGCATTTTCTGATAGCACATTTAAAATATTTATGATGTTTTACTTGGAAGAATGGGTTAATATCTGATCACTTTAGCTTCCCTGTAGCTGCCGGGTGAGCAGTCCATCGATTGTTTGGTCATACGAAGGTTTTTAAACAGGGCTCAGAGTTGCACCTTTAAAAAAAAAGACCAACAAACACGGTCAGGTGTTTTCTAAGCCACATAAATCAATGCTCACAATTTTCTAAGCAGAGTAGAAGCATGAATGTTATGTTCATGATCAGAGAAAAGTGATAAATGCTGACTACATCAGCTCACTTTTCATTCTCCCTGGCCTGTGACCTTTACCGAGGTGAATCCCGTAAAGTACACGCTGTAATGCCACCTGTGGTCTGCTTTCAGCTCTAGGAACCAGACTATTGTAACCCGTTCCTGTAGCATACAGGCTTTAAAATAAACTGAGTAACACGAAAGTGGATGGATTCTGAAAGACCTCAGAATAAGTCTGAAAACAAGCTGAAAAATGTCCCGTGCTGTCTGTATTAATGCTTGGCTTCTTTGGCCCTCGTAGAGCCAGCGTGTGAGGCACAGCAGCCACTCCACAGAGAACTCTCCCGTTGAGCGACGAAGCCTAATGACCTCAGATGAAAATTATCACAATGAAAGAGCTCGCAAGAGCAGGAACCGCTTGTCTTCCAGCTCCCAACACAGCCGAGATCACTATCCTCTAGTGGAAGAAGAATACTCTGACTCCTACCAGGACGCTTACAAACCCCACAGGAACCGAGGATCCCCTGGAGGATACAGCCACGAGTCACGACATAGGCTTTGAGTTCAAGAACCTGGGGAAAAATAGGATTCATCAGTCAATAACTTGCCATGAAGTAGCTAGGAAATTGAAAAAAAAATCATCTTAATTGGGCAGGCGGAGCGCGGTTCTCTTGACGTCGCGCTCTGCTGTCATTTGATCTTAAGTAGGGGGCAAAAAGAAGTCTCCATGCCCTTGCGTTTGTGCCCGATCACGTAGGTTGTTCTTTGGGTTTTATTTTTAAATTTGCATTTGCATTTAAATTTGCATTTATATGCAATATAAATTTGCATTTATAGCCACAGTTTCTCTCGTCGTTAGGTGTTAGACACATCGGTTTGTAATGTAGGGTCCTTATCGAGGCACTTATAAAATGATTTCCTGTGCTGGAAATTCCAAATGACCAGTTCCAGTTGGAACCAATTTATAAACCAATTCCTGTTGGAATTTGGGTGAATTGACTGGAAAGTCAACTTGAGCATGTTGTGATTGAAAAAAATGCCAGTGACCAATCGGAAAACCACAAACCATGTGAAGCCAGAATGTCAGCACCAGCGTTTGTTTGCTGGGAGCTTGATTTTGCGTGTACGGTTAGAATAAAGGGATTTATTCTAGCTACTTCTTTCCAGACAAACCAAATGTAAACTGTTGAGAGTGCCAAATCTCACAAATTATCGCAGCAGTTACGAAACACTTCCCAGTTTGAGATTATTTTTAGACTTGGCATGAATGTTGCAGCAAAATGGTTTCTTCAGCCAGGGCTGGCATTTTTGTTGGGGTCAGCGGTGATGAACTCTGACAGGAGAAGGGGAAAGAGAAACAGGAAATGAACAAACTTGGGAAGAGTTTGTATGGTTAGAGATTGAGAATAGTGGTTTTTTTATTTTTCCTTCTTTACCTGGACACAACTTGTAGTCCCAAAATGGAACATGAGTGCATAGATATATAGGTTTTTTCCTCCTATTTTTAGTGTTCTGCCTTTTTAAATGGCAAGCAGCGCACTCTCCTTACCCAGTGTGTAGGGTATTTCCATTCCAGTTCATTCAAGAACCTACCTGCGTGTTCCATCTTTCTGAATTCATCTCTGAATGTCTGAAAGCTCCAGAACCGCACAAGAACTCTCCAGAAGAGCATCAGGTTCAATTTCCTTAATAAAATCAGAGGGAAGAGGGAGGGGTGGGGTTAAATCTTTGTAAGTGAACATTTAAAGATCACTTATTGGTCAGAATTAGCTTGCAATAAAAATGGAATATCTGAAAAAAAACCCCTGCTCGCAGTGAAGTCGTAGAGCTGACATTTGTGATTCAAAGAGCTATGATAAATCCTTGGAGATATTGCTGCCTTAATTCCTACCAATCACTGCTCTTCACCTACTGAGTCTTCAGTTTCCTTCAACAGACAAATTGAGGTGATTGGACCTTATCTCGTACGCGATCAGTGAAGCCTTAGATCCAGTGCGACTGAAAAACTGACCATAACCAATGGTTTTGTACAGCTCCCTCCTGTCTTTAAGCAGAGATTCCTGAAATTCCCCACTGCCCGCGTTTTCTAGACCTGACAGAATTGTGCTGAACGTGCATTTTTTATGCAGGTTCACATCAAAACTATTTTTTCAAAACCGAGGATCATTAACTTTTATATTTTGCCTCTTTCCTTCCCAAAGCCGGCTAAAAGCAGGCTTTAAAAGCATGTAGCACTAAATGAATTTCCTGCATACTCCAGTTTCTTTCTCTTAATGGACCCGTTAGCAAAGATCACTGGTATTTTCCACCACGGCTGAGTCCAGTTATCTTCTTGATGTTAGCAACTAGAAAAGTAACTCATCTCAAATCCAACCAGAAATTATCTAGCACATCTCTAGCAGCAGTAAATGATTGTGGTGCACGGCTGATCTTATAAACAACTTCCCTGCCTGAAAGGCAGCTCCAGCACCACCAGATGATTCGAATGGGCCAGTGACCAAGACAAAAAAAAAAAGAAGAGATTATCTGCATCCATCGGAGTAACAGAGTTAAGAGTGGATAGGACAGACCTGATCGTGTTTGGTTTTCTCAGGCTGAGAAAGCCCAGCAGGATCGGGTCTGGGCACGGCAGCCTCGGCTGCTCGCTCTGGTATTTCCTGCTGTAGCACAGCGGAGCAGTCCTCGGTGGTTTTCACCAACCCTTGTTACATGTACAGCACACGTACCTGCATGAGACAGAAGGCATTAGGCAAAACATTTTTTCTATAAGCTTTAATTAAAGTTTCTTGTTTGTGTGCATTAGAGTATTAATTGCAAGGGATGCACTGAGATGTATAAACCTAGGTTAGACAGCTGTTTATTTATTCTGTAGTAGCGTTAGGGATCGGATCATTTAACTGCTTGAAGATATTTGCATTTTAACAGCAGGTAGCTGCGAAGCACCTACATATATTTTCTAGTAAACAAGGTTACTGCTTTATCATTTCCTAGACAAAAATGTCATTTCTTTCCAGAGCCTTTCGGAGCCTTGGTTTTAAGTCTTCCATGTCACGCTAGTGAAGGGAAAGATCTGCACAACACGTATGCACAAATTCCATCACCTGCAGCATCAGAAGTGCCAAAACTACTTTGTTCTAACAAACAGGCTTGTGAGGGACGTCTGAGTTCCTCTTCACGTGGGTTTAAGTTTACTTTGCTCTCGTACGTAACTCGTTTACCCCCCTCCTCTCCCACTGCCCATTCCATTTTAATGTAAGAACTCAGTTATAAGGGATCCAGCAGCTTGCTGGGTTTTTATTCTTTGAAGATAGATCTATCTTTAACTACAAATATACCGAACATGTTAGTAGATTATTAATTTATTCTAGGTACAAGCTATGGGAACTCTTCATTTTAAGAAGTCAGTGATCTTTAGGTAACCTGGTAGTCTGTCAAAGCTGCACTGTCGATCAGGCCATGTTAACTCATAGTATTTGTGTTAGAACTGGAGCAACAGCAGCCAGCTGCATCGTGATTGATTATGCAACAGCGCTATATAACATCGTGAAGTTCCTTTATTCCTGAATGAATGCAAGTCAGACTGATTTTCCCGTCCTCGTACCATTTCTTCTTGTTATTAAAATGCTATTAAAGATCCAAGCTCTGTTCCTGAGCTCAGGCTTTTACAGAGGGTTATAGAAAATTTATAAAGCATTGATATTTTCTTAAGTTTGTTGGCATTATCTGAGTTTTCCGTCAGGACTCTTCGGGATTAACGACAAATTAGCCAGTACAGGTGATGACAGCAATCTCGGTATCTAAAGACAATATGTGCCAATGCATTCCTATATTTGTGGATGAATTGACAAAGTATTTTGAAAATCTTGAAGCCACTTCAAAGACAATTTGGTAAGCAGTTAAATTGAAATACTTTCTCATTGGCAAGTTGTATTTAGCAGACGTACAGGTTCTTTTACTAGTTCCATAGATGAACATTTATGCCACGGGATGTGCAGCTCCCCACTGATTATGATTTTTGAGTAGGTGATGGGATTATGTTTAAAGGAGAGCAGCTGGAGCTCTTTTACATGAAGTTGTAGTTTATAAAGTGGGCTGAGATAGGTGAGCATTCTCTAAACAGGCTGGTCAGGCATAAACCAGTTCCTCTGCTGGAGAACCCGATCCGAGGCTTTACCCTGAAAGTCATCCTGACGTGAGTGAGGTTGTCCCTCGCTGGGGTAACTTTTTGGGGTCCCTTTTTTGGGGTAACTGATGGACCTGTTGCTGAAGTGTGCTGGGACTGGGGGTGGCTCTGCGCCTCGGCTCACGCGGCTGCACTCACAGGGTCAGCTCTGGGCTTGCCACACGCGCAAAATCGTGGTCCGGTGCCTCTCTGGGTTTGGGAGCTGCTGCTGCAGTTGATATTGGGGTTTAATCTTTTGTGCTCCTTGCTTTCAAAATACTGTTTAAGACATAAGAGAATACAATTAGCAAACGGAGGAAAGGCAGCGGTAGGAATAAGATGCCGGTGGTTCCTCTGGGTGCGTGTAGGCCCGTAACCGCAGGCTCCGTCTGACTGTGCATCTTTGGAATTCCGTTTGCTCTCAGTACTGTAGGCTTCTCTGAAACCTCCCAGGATCTCAAATGTTTACTGATATCACCATTCTTAAAATAATATTTTTATATTAAGTAATGCTGTTACTTAATGTCACACTGATTTGAGTAAGTCAGGGCTATCATGGGTCATTTTTTCTTTATGAATATATTGAATGTGTCTTCTGCTGTATTTTGTTCTCCAAGTTCAGTGCTCATGAGTCCTCTCCTCGATGCCATGGTCTTAATTTTTTTAAAAATCAAAATATAGTTGCAGACCACAAAGGAAAAAACTCAAATGCATATTTTGTGAAATACCACTTTTACAAATCTGGTTTCGCTCCTAAAAATCCATGTTTTCAAATTGGGTTGTGTTACCCCAGTTGCTGTTAATACAAGTTTGGATGTGTGGGGTTCTGCTGCCACATAGTTTGTTGCAGTTACACCTCGTTCCTCCAAATAGTGGTTTCACAAAGAGTAACAAGACTGCAAGATCCTGTAATGTAGCCAGCTTTAACTCTGGCAGAATTAATTTCTTTATGCCAAAAGAGAGTATATTATCTGAAGAGTCATCATTTCAATAACCCTTGTTGGATCATTACTCAAGTCCTGTTTATTTTCTATAGAAAAATAAATGTTGGTCTTTAAAAATAAAGGGACATTTCAATAATGTCATAAAATATATGTAAGGAATTAACTTGGAGAAAGGGCTGAAAACGCTACTTAGTGTTGAAATTGTGTTGATTTCTCATTATCTTTAGAATCCAGTTAAGAAGTCAAGAGCAATATTGTAACAATCCATAGAGAGAAATCATTTTAAGATGTTAAGGAGAGTGTGTTATCTCTTTTTTCTTTGGAAAGTGGTGAAGCTGGGAGCAGCACTGGCCTGGTCCTGGTGATGTTTGGTAGAGCTGTCTTTTCCCTCATGTTTCTCGGCAGTGAATTCCTCTCTGGGATTCCTGTTTTCTCCTGTCTTCTCTGAGAGTCAGTCTTTGCAAGGTCTGACCGCAAACATCACTTGCTGATCATCATGTGCTTTATCAGTATTCCCTGAAAAACAAAATGTAATTAGACTTAACACTGCAGTCCCCTTTGATATTAATGCTACTCTTTACAAGCAGTAGAAAATCCATACAGTGAGAAAATATATTGTACAGGGCAGAATAATATATTTTGCTGATTGATGATATGAAAACAGAGCAAGGAAAAAAGAAGCACATTTGTAATAGCACAAATTTACAGTAATTCCACCCTTGCATTTGGCATTGTGTTTTTGGAAAAAAAAAAAAAAGGGTAAATATTTTGATCCAGCATCAGTGGATTTATTGCATTTTTGATCAGTTTAACTCGCTGCCTGATATTTCAAAACTTTATTTCTAAGCCTCGCATTCTGCATATGTGATTGATTTTTTCAATAACTTGTATTCCTTCCGTAGTAAGTAATGCAAAAAAGAGAACCTTTTAAAATCAGAAAGTCCATCCATTTCTGCTAGTTTTCTCCTCAAAGCTGAAATTACATGAATAACTTGGAATTTTGGCCACTGCATAGATTCTGGTGTGTGACTGATGGCCATATCATGAGTACACAGGTAGCCCAAGGTCTGGAATGAAGTTCTCCCAGTAAACAAGTTCTTGGGGCTGCAGAATGATGTGCTTTCATGTGTGGGGATGGAGACCGAAGAACGTTGCACCTGAAGAGCTGTGGGTGAGTTCACCCAAAGCTTCCATGATGCTGCTAAGAAGTTAAATGTATAGAGTAAGATTTAAGAAACAGGTTGCCTGTGGAAGTTGTGGCTGCCTCCTTCCTTTAGGTGTTCAAGTCCAGGTTAGATGGGGCTTTGAGCAACCTGATCCAGTGGGAGGTGTCCCTGCTTATGGCAGGGGGGGCTGGAATTAGATGGGCTTTGAGGTCCCTTCCAACACAAATTATTCCATGATTCTGTGATGCACACTTAGCCCCGAGGTTATTTACATTGGGAACTCTCCTTTCAGGGAGAGAGGAAGTCAGGGGCATCACACAAGAACAGCGTAGGAAGAGAATCGAGCAAAAAGTGAATTGTATGTATGCATGAGAAATAGTGAGGTGAGGAAGGATAAAAACAATTACTCAGACTGCAAATAACGGACCTTGGGCTTCTCAGATCCCAGAAAATTTCAGTTTCTCACCCAAACTGGTTCCCAGTGACAGCGTGGCAGTGGTACCTTCAGCCTCGCTGGGAGCCAGTTCAGAGTTGTGCTGGTAAAGACATTATTGCCTTTACTAAAGAAAAAAACACCCACAGATTTGTATTTTCTGCTGATTCACCCCTTTCTGGTTTTACTTCTATAGATACTGTATGTGTAGCATTCTACGAGGCATGCTGGGTACAATATACTATGCAAATGTGTACAGTGTTGCATGCGTTGCTCTCCCTCTGCTTTTAGTGGCTTTCAAAGGAACAGAAAAAAAAAAAAGTGGTGTTATTTTTGTGACCAGAATCATTTAACAAAGAAAATGCAGACTGCATGCTGACGGTATCCTCATTTCTATGGATTGGTTTTATGGAATTTAGATGTACAAAAATGAACTGCATTACAATAATTACTTTTCTACAATAAATGAAAAAGCTACAAACCGTTCAGAAGTCTCTCTGTGTTCTGCAGTTGGGAGTTGGAAGAAGCTCAGAAGAGGCAGTTTGAGGAAAGCGTTGGGAGCGTGGCGGTGCTTTTATTGTTTGGCGATGGCATTTGGCAGCAGCTTCACGTGGCAGCATTTTGAGTAGAAATTAATGAGGTCCTGAAGGAGATGCATCTGGTTCATGGAACAAACACTGTTTATTTTTCAGTCTACCTGCACTTAAATAGCTGCAACTCAGAAGTATTGGGGTTGTTCAGCCTGGAGAAGAGAAGGCTCTGGGGAGACCTTAGAGCAGCCTCCCAGTACTGAAAGGGGCTCCAGGAAAGCTGGGGAGGGACTTTTTCCAAGGGCCTAGAGTGATAGAAACAGAGAGAATGGCTTTAAATTGGAAGGGGGAAGATTTAGATCAGACCTTAGGAAGAAATTCTTCACAATGAGGAGGGTGAGGCCCTGGCCCAGGTTGCCCAGAGCAGTGGTGGCTGCCCCATCCCTGGAGGTGTTCAAGGCCAGGTTGGATGAGGCTTTGAGCCCCCTGGTCCAGTGGGAGGTGTCCCTGCCCATGGCAGGGGAGCTGGAGCTGAATGGGCTTTAAGGTCCCTTCCAATCCAAACCATTCCATAGTTCTATGATTTAAGTACACAGAATATCTCCCTGTTCATTGAGAAGCAAAATTACTTCTGGCCAGGATTCTCATGAATTTTAATAGTCCTTGGATCTGATCTCATATTAAAGTTAGTTCCTAGACAGAAAGAAACGTCAGAATGATGTGGGCTGTTAAGGGCTGGAGGAATAATTAAAACAACAAAATACTGTTTGTAGTGTCTTAAAAACAAGAAAGCACTGAAAGATACTGCCTCTAGCAAAGCGTTCTGTGCTACAAAGAGGGAACAGCAGCTCTGGGCCTGGCAGTGCCTGCGGTAACTGGTTGCACAGTGCACTGGCTTCCTCAGTGTTTCTGTTCCTGCCTTCGAAGGACAGAAGGACCTGTGCCAGGTAAGCTGGGAGGTACCTGTGAATCAGCATTGGCTTTTACATATCCAATGCAGGTGCAGGGCTTTTAAAATTCTGCTTAATTGCATTCTCTTCTAAAATGTTCAAAATCAGATGTAAGCATGTGAGTTTTAATCTAAGCTGTTAATAAAAATGTGTTTCAAATAAATACAACAGAGCAACAATCTGTTCTTTTGTGTGTTCCTAGAAGTTAAATGTTCAGAAGTGGCTCCTCTTGTCTGCCTTCTCTACGTGGTCAGGTTTTTCTGTGCAGAAGTCTTTTCCCCTTCGTTGGTGAAATGCTGCCCGAGGCAGACAACGCACCCCTGCAGCATGGAAACGCTGGGATGCCCCACTGCCCACCTCACCATTGCTTGGCACAATAGCCACATGGCCTGAAAAAAAGCTTTCCAGGAGGGAATTGTCTAACTGTACTCACAATTTGAGTGCTTCTTAGAAAGCTTCCAGCAGCAGCGGGAAGGCCACTGTTAGCAGGAGAAAAAGCAGCAGTACAATGCAGGTTAAACCAGGCTGCCATAGAGCTGTCTGAAACCATAATTTAACTAACAGAGGGAAGCCAGAGATGAAAACAGTAGCTCCCTACTGCTAAAATACACCGTTTATTTCTTCATCCTGTAAAAACACTGCTCAGGTTTTGCAGCTGCCAGGTTCAGGCAAAAAGCCACTGCCATGCAGGGGTGTTGCATGGCCAGGCCAAGGGGTGCTGAATGCATTGCCCAAAGTCACCTCAATAAGTCACAAGGGCTAACACACCAAAAACCCAAAACTAACTACGTGGGGGAAGAAAATCTCAACACTCTCCTATTTAAAGCCTCAAAATAAAATGTTTCATTGAATTCTGCTACCCTTCTTGACCCTGGAATGTGCCCAGGGACTGCAGACTCGCTCTGTGTTCACCCCAGGAGACCCAAGACTCGAACTGTACACGTCTGCATTCTCAACTGAGGTATGGATGAAAGAGGGAGAATTGTTGCTTAGTGAGTAATTAATTCCATCGCAGGCTGAATGCTGAACTGGTGGAAAGTGCGTCACGTTGAGGACCTGCTTGGTCTGCCCACCAGCCACACACCATGCCAGTGCCTGAAGCTCTGACACCAGGACAAACAGTTCCTGCTGTACAACTCAACTTCCCTTTCACTTTCCCAATCAGCTTCTCCGAAGCCACGGCACTCAGGAGACTTCTCTGCTTATCCTAAGGGATACAGGAATCTTGGTAAGCCCAGCAGTTGAACAGTATGAAGAGACATTGGTGCTTTGCACTTAGGTATGATAAAGCATTGCTGCTTTTCCAAAGTCACGCTGGCTGTTGTGTTTGAGGTTGAAAACTAGCAATGAAACAGCAAACCAAAACCATAAAGGGCAAACAACCTTCATATTAAGAAACACTTTGTTCACACACTGCCAGTGGTGGTTCAGCAAGCGCAGGTTTCACAGGCTGGCTGGAAGCTGTCTGGGCTGTTTTTCCCTACCATATTAGGTAGGGTATATTGCATCCCTATTGTTAATGCTGAAAAAGATGTGAAGTGTGAGCACCATGGACAATAATCATAGAATCGCAGAATCATTAAGGTTGGAAAAGACCTCTAAGTTCATCCAGTCCAACTGTCAGCCCAACCCCACCGTGCCTACTAAACCACGTCCTGAAGTACCATGGCTACATTTTTTTTTAATGCCTCCAGGGATGGAAACTCCACCACTGCCCTGGGCAGCAGAATTCAGTTAAACAATTTATTTTGAGTCTTTAAATAGAAGAATGTTGAGATTTTCTTCCCCCAGCTTCACACTCTGTCAGTAAAGAAACACCTCCTCTGGCACAACTTGAGGCCATTTCCTTTGTCCTATCGCTTGTTACTTGGGAGAAGAGCCCATCACCCACCTCACCACAACCTCCTTTCCAGGATCTGCAGAGAGCGATGAGGTTTCCCCTCAGCCTCCTCTTCTCCAGGCTAAACAGCCCCAGGTCCCTCAGCTGCTCCCAAAACCCCTGGGCTCCAGAGCCTTCCCCAGCTCCATTCCCCTCCTCTTGACACACACCAGCTGCTCAGGGTCTTCCTTGTATTCAGGGGCCACATCTATTAGATCCCTGAGGTTTTAAACACTGCTTTGGCAGGGAAAATTTATCTTTAGGCTGCCTGGATGCTTAAAACAGAACTAAATGACTGGTGGTGTTTAATATCAGTAACATGGATATTGGATCAAGTGCCCCCTCAGCAAGTCTGCAGATGACACTGAGTGGTGAGGTTGAGACCCCTGAGGGACCGGACCCCATCCAGAGCGATCTAGACAAGCTGGAGAAGTCGACTTGTGAAAAACCTCATGAGGTTCAACAAGGTGAACTGCAAGGGTTGAGGCAACCCTCAGTACTGATACAGGGTGGGGGATGAAAAGACTGAGAGCAGCTCTGCGGGGAGGGAGCTGGGGGTCCTGGTTATGGGTGGCTTGACATGGGTCAGCAATGTGCACTTGCAGCCCAGAAAGCCAAGTGTGTCCTGGGCTCCATCCACAGCAGTGGGACCAGCAGGGCGAGGAAGGGGATTCTGCCCCTCTGCTCTGCTCTGGTGAGACCCCACCTGGAGCCCTGTGTCCAGTTCTGGAGTCCCCAGCACAGAAAGGGCATGGAACTGTTGGAATGTGTCCAGAGGAGGCCACAGAGATGATCCGAGGGCTGGAGCACCTCCCATACTGGTCAGGCCTCACCTTGAATACTGTGTACAGTTCTGGGCCCCCCAGTTTGGGAAGGATGTTAGGATACTGGAATGTGTTCAGAGTAGGGCAACGAAGATGGTGAAGGGGTTGGAGCACAAGCCCTATGAGGAGCGACTGAGGGAGTGGGGGCTGTTTAGTCTGGAGAAGAGGAGGCTCAGGGGAGACCTCATTGCTCTCTACAACTCCCTAAAAGGAGGTTGTAGTCGGGCAGGGGTTGGTCTCTTCTCTCAGGTGACCAGTGGCAGAACCAGAGGGCATGGACTCAAGCTTTGTCAGGGAAAGGTTAGACGATGTGAGGAAAAAGTTCTTCCCTGAAAGGGTGATTGGCCACTGGAATGGGCTGCCCAGGGAGGGGGTGGAGTTGCTGACCCTGGAGGTGTTTAAGGGGAGACTGGATGAGGCACTGAGTGCCATGGTTTAGATGATGGTTGGTGTTGGTGTTAGTGTTGGGTTATAGGTTGGACTCGATGATCTCAGAGGTCACAGTATCACAGTATCACAAGGTTGGAAAGGACCTTTCGGTCCTTTCCAACCTTGTGATACTGTGATACTGTGATATGAGGTCAGGCTGAGAGAGTTGGGGTTGCTCAGCCTGGAGAAGGCTGAGGGGAGACCTTGGAGCAGCCTTTCAGTGCTGAAAGGGGCTCCAGGAGAGCTGGGGAGGGGCTCTTGATCAGGGAGCGCAGGGAGAGGAAGAGTGGGATCGTTTTCAGCTGAAAGAGGGGAGACTGAGATGAGATCTGAGGTAGAAATGTTTTGCTGCGAGGCGGCCCTGGCCCGGGGTGCCCAGAGAGGCGCTGGCTGCCCCATCCCCGGCGGCGCCCGAGGCCCGGCCGGAAGCGCCGCTGCGCGCGGGGCGGGGCGTGGCGGGGGGGCGTGGCCGCGGTGGCCCCGCCCCGTGACGCAATCACCGCGCGCCGCTCGGGTCGCGCCGGGCCGGGCTGAGGGCGCCGGGGGAAGCGGAGCAGCGGCGAGAGGAGCCGGCGATGTCCGAGCTGGGGCCGCCCCGGCGAGCCCTGAGGCCGCCGTGCCGCCGGGAGAGCGAGAGCCGGGCCGGGCCCTGAGCCGGGGAGGGGGAAGAGGGAGGAGGGGGAAGGAAGGGGGAGGCCCCGGCGCTGCCCCGGCCGAGGATGGGGATCCTCTTCACCAGGATATGGAGGCTCTTCAACCACCAGGGTGAGGGTGGAAGGCGGGGGGAGAACTGGATGTGGTGGGGACGGGGCTGAGGGTGAACCCGCCGGGGGGAGGCGGCGGCCACAGAAGTTTGGAGGGAGGGGGAACACCCCCCACCCTTTTCCGGGGGGGGGGGTGTCCCTCTTTTTCTGAGGGCTTACCCCTTTTTTTCCTGGGGATTAATCCCCTTTTCTTTGGAGTTACCTCTTTTCTTCGGGGGATTAATCCCTTTTTCGCGGGTCTTACCTTCTTTTTTCGGGAGCTTACCCATTTTTTCTGAAGGGTAACCGCGTTTTGGGGAGTTTACTCCCTTTTGGGGGGGTTACCCCTTTTTGGGGTCATAACTCCTTTTTCTCAGAGGCATTACTCCCCTTTTTGGGGGGGTGTAACCTCCTTTTTAGGGGGGGTGTAACCTCCTTTTTGGGGGGGGGTGTAACCTCCTTTTTGGGGGGGGGTGTAACCTCCTTTTTGGGGGGGGTGTAACCTCCTTTTGGGGAGAATAGCTCCCCTCATCAGGTTGTAATCTCCCTTTTCAGAGGGGTTACCTCTTTGTTGAAGGGATTCCCAGTTTTTGGGGGAGGTTGCCCCCTGTTTTCGAAGGGTTTGACCTCTTTTTTTTTGGGAGCTTACCCTATTTTTTAGGTGGAGGTTAATCACTTTTTTGAGTTGTAAAATCTGAGGGGGGATTTTGCCCCTTTTTTGGGTTGTAACCCCCTGTTTAAGTTCATAACCCCCTTTTTCGGTGAGGTTTTTTCTTTTTTAGGAGAGTTTACCCCTTTTTTGGGGTGGGGTAACCCCTTTTTTGGGGGGGAGGGATTACACCCTCTTTCGTAGGGTCCACGCCTTTTTTTGGGGTTTTAACCTCTGTTCTGGCAGGCCACCCACTTTTGGGGGCATTTACCCCTTTTTTGGGGGTTTTAATCTTTTTTGGGTGGGGTAACCCCTTTTTTTGAGAGGTACCACCTGTTTCATTGGGGTAACCCCTTTTTTTTTGAGGGAATCCCATTTTTTTGCCAGGTTACCCACTTTTACGGGAGGTTATCTTTTTTTTTTCTGGGAGGTTAATCCCTTTTTTGGGGTTGTAACACCCTTTTTTGAGGATTTTGCACCTTTTTTGGGGGGGTTACCCCATTTTGGGGGGAGTTAAACCTTTTTTGGGTGGAGCAACCTCTTTTTCATGGGTTTTAACCCCTTTTTTGAGGGATTCCCCCTTTTATTTTGGAGGGTCAGCCTCTTTTTCAGGGGAGATAACCTCCATTTTTGGGGAGGGTAGGCCCTTTTTTGAGGGTTTAACCCTTTCTTGTTTCATGGAGGTAGCCCCTTTTTCAGGGAGTTACCTTTTTTTAGACTCTTTAACCCTTTTTTGGGGGGGGATCACCCACTTTTTAGGGAGGTTTAACCCCCTTTTACCTCCTTTGAGTCCTGAGGAAATGCATTTCATTGAAGGTGGCTGTTAAAGGAGAGGTGTGTGTTGTGTTATGGCTTGTGGACTCGTGGTGTAATCTTCAGGGTGTTTACCATCAATATTTTACCTCCATCCTGGAGATATTCAAAAAACAGGTAGATGAAGTGCTCAGGGATATTGGTTTAGTAGTGGACAGGTACAGGTGAACTCAATAATCTCAAAGATCTTTTCCAACTGAGCGATTCTATGATATATGGCCAAAAAATTGCTTATTTGTGGAGTAAATGTCACTTCAGCTGTGTGCCAATTGTCTCCTTGTAGTAAGGTTTTAATGACAGTTGTAGCTTTAACTGTAAAAAACATGCTGATACTCTCATCAGTATTTATAAGGACTTTTAAATTTGATTTTGAGTGAATCTGAGAGCCCTCACATGTGCCAAGGGTCCCATTAACAATTAGTGCAAGTACAACCAAATATTTTTGTCTTGTAGCGTCCAGCCCCTTCTCATATCCTCTTCCAGTTGATTCCCTAACATCCACTGTGCTGGCAAGGCCACACCAGAAACAAAAGTTCCTAGTTGTGTGGGGTCAGGTAAGCAGCTATTTTTACAACATTGTGCAGTTATGCAAAGTTATTAAGACTGGAATTGCTATTCGATGGTGCGTAAGACAACTCTGCAAAACCACACAATGTTGATAAAATCCACACCAGGAAATCCCACTTACCTGACCCCTCCTCCCTCTCTCCTTTGTGAGAAATCAATTCGAGTGTACTTTTCTGATAGAGAAGGAATTCATCTCTTGTGCAGCTTCCAGAAGGCGAGACCTTGGAGCAGCCTTCCAGTACTGAAATGGGCTCAGGAAACCTGGGGAGGGGCTCTTGATCAGGGAGTGTAGGGATAGGAAAAGGGGAATGGTTTTAAACTGAAAGAGGGGAGGCTGAGATGAGGTCTTAGGAAGAAATTGGAAAGCAGTGGCCCATGTTGCCCAAAGAAGTGGTGGCTGCCCCATCCCTGGAGGTGTTCAAGGCCAGGTTGGATGAGGCTTTGAGCACCCTGATCCAGTGGGAGGTGTCCTTTAAGGTGCAAACCATTCTGTGATTTTATGATTTAAATGTTCTTTTGTTGCCCTTGTGGACCACTGGGGTGGGGGGGATGAAAGCCCCTTCTCTCAAAGCTGTTACTGGCATGAATAGTCCCGTTGAGGCCAAGGTTGCTTGTGCAAGTAAATGTTGTGTGATGTAGCTGAGAGCAGGCAGTGCTTACTTGTCCTGGAAATCAGAAATCTGAATGTGCTTGACAACACCAGCTCTGGAATTCAGATTCAGTTTTGCAATGTATGGGAGACAAGGTGCTAAAACAGAAACAATAATTGCTTCTGGCATTGAGCTCCACAACACGTTCGCGTGTGCGTCAGAGCAGTTTTTTGCAGCACTCGTTGGTTCATCTCGAACTGAATTGGGTGAATGTGTACTGTAAAATAATCGTAGGCAGATCTGTTCTCCAGGTTCCAGACCTGCTGAAAGGAAAAGAGGACACTGAGAGAGGCAGGTGGGTCACCCTGCTTACAGTGCAAAGCGGCACTGTTGTGGTTTTTAACAACTCTTGGCAAAGGGGTTAAGGTATCGCAGACCCTAATGAAAACACAGCCTTGGAAATGAATATTTAACGTGTGAGTGTGTGTTCTGGAGAGGTGCTGTAGCTCTGGGGAGTGGAGAGTACAGGCTGATACAGTACAATACTGCAGCAAGAAGCTTGGGAAAGGATTCCAGTGCGAGATTGCTCAGAGAAGGAAAAAATACACATGTAATCTCTCAGAAACCTTTCCTGTAGGTGCACAGGTGGGGAAATACCAACAGCCTTCTCGCAGCAGGGTGCGGGTTTGTATGCCTCCACAGGCAAACTGACTTTTAGGTATGGCCCATGAAATGTGGCCCCTGAAGTTCAGTAGTGCTTGCTTAGGAAATCAGTCAAAAATGTAACATTAACCTTGTTTCATAACAGCTCTTGTCATGGTTGCATAGTTAGCGATGGGACTTACAGTGATGTTTTTATTTCAGAGCACAAAGTAATCATTGTCGGTCTGGATAATGCGGGGAAAACGACCATTCTCTATCAGTTGTAAGTATGAACTGCCAAGGATGTTTCACTTACTTCGAGGTGTGCTTTGTATATGTTACTCTGTCTTGTTGTCACTGCTTTCCCTGTTAACTTTCACTTTGAGACCATTAAACTAAACAGTGTAGGTGGCAGCGGGTCAAAGCGTGTGTTTAGAGTTCGGAAAGGTCTCTGTTTCGCCTGGGATATGAATGAGGTTCTGTTAAGAGCTTTTATTGATGAGATTACATTGCTATTACCACTTAATCACAGCTGCCTTTGGTGTCACTGGGCAGGCTGTTTGCCAGCTCCATAAAGTACGATTGTATTGTGGCTTAGCCACAGGACAACACTGCTGAATGGACCTGCAAGGGGTAAATACTAAACAAGTTGTTCTGTGAGCAACAAAGCAGTGGAGCCTGACCTCTCGCTGCCATGCCTCGTGTCCTGCCTACCAAGATGTACTTCCATGTTGTTTGTGGCACAGGATGAAGGCAGACAGCTGAATGCTGGCTGAACCCAGGACAAGACAGCTCTGCAGCTTCCACTTTTAATAGCAGCACTGACTTGTGTTTGTCTGGCGTTCACCTTGCTGCACACGTGAAACTTGTGTGAGCTTCATATCTCTGGTCCTCAGCTGCGTTTTGATAAAGGGTGCAAATTTGTCCACAGGCACAGGAGCTCCGAGGTGGAACAGGCTGCTCAAGGTCTGTTTGTAAGAGAAACAGACTGGTGGTTTCTCAAGTGAAGTAGTCTGGTATTTCTGAGTCAGTATCAGAACTAATTCCTGTTAAGGGATACGGATATGGCCGTGCTGGTCTGATCCTACATGAAAATGACACTTGCTTGAAATGTTCGGGTTTTGTCAACTTATGCTCTGCTCTTGCCTTTCTGAAACATGAAACTTGCATGGCATTTCCAGCCACTCTTGCCCTAGCACTCTCTGCAGAGAGAGCTGGATGATGAAGATGGTTGTCTTTATTTAAATTGGGAGTGAGATATTTTAAAAGGCATAAACAGAATGAAGGATATTATTTAAGACTGGTAGCTGCTGCAGCTGAGGGCCCTCCTCGGTGAATTCTAATGCCGCCTGAGTCTTTCCACTTCCTCCACAAATGTCTTATGATTCTTCTCATCTTCTCATTTCTGCAGCCTCAGTGTTTTCTTTTCCCTTTTGTACACGGCATCTCTATGGGCCTCCTTTTCCTTTATACTTACTTAACTCCATGGGACTTCCCCCTCTCTCTGCTTGTATTCCCCTTTGCTTGTTTACCACTTTGACAGAGCTCTCTGTGAGTACTGGCTTCTATTCCTCCTCTTGATGGCTCCTTAAACATTCCCTCTCTCTTTCCCTATCCCATTTATTTTCTCTGACTGTTTCTTCATGGCAGATAAGTGTTGTGAGCATGAATGTATTTAACTTTTCCATGGGAGATGGGCAGGGATAACTGGCAGGGCAGCTGGTGTTAGTTGATGTGTTGACTGTTACTTTGCTGTCGGGGAGGGTGACAGCAGATGTTGAAGTGGTGATTCTTCTATCGGATCGCAGTAGCTCCACAGACACTTCATTCCTTCCTGCTCTCCTACTCAGATCCCCTCCCTCCCCTCAGGTAGCAGTAGGATTTTGTGATCAGCCTCTCCAAATGCCGTTAAGCTTCATGCTCACCTTGTTTCCATGGGGAGAAGGGAAAAAACCACCTATCACATTGCAAGCAGCAAGATGCCGACAGCTTGAACGTGAAAGGCTGCAGGTTCAGCCACGGAAAGGGCATTCGTGATACATCTCTCTTGGGCATTAAAAGAACTCTGCTAAAACCTGTTTCTTAAATATGAAATCAGCCACAGTCATCTTCTTATATCGTTGTTAACTTGGTTTTATGGTTCTTTCTTCTAATCCTTCTCTTCCCTTATATAGCCTCCCTCAAATATGTGTCCTGAGAAGGTTTCTTGCTGTACGCTGCTAAGACAGTGGGTAATGACCAGGATTCCTTTTCAGAACACTGCACAATCCTTTTATCTCCTCAGTTCTCTGCATCTTCTTCAACAAATATTCCAGCACTGTTAGGAGTCTCAAATTGCTGTCATTGTTACTGCAAGTTCTGCTAAGGCTTCAAAAATTGTTCATATAAAATTAAAAATGTATCAAGATTGTCAGAAGAAAAAAATAATTGAAGTCTCTGAAAATGGTTGGTGGTTTCCTTGGAGCTGCCTTTAAATTTTGTTGCATGTCTTGTGCGGTAGAGTTTGAATAATTGGGATTTTGGGAGCCTCTAGAGTACCCATTCGAGTATCACTATTGATGTGAAACTGATTGTTGTAATGACGAAGTTACACTCGGTATCTCTGAAGTATCTCAGTGTTTTTGAAACATTTAGTGTGCATTTGTCTGCAAAAAGTAGTTATTGGGCTGTGCGGAAGGGAGAGAGAGGGTAGTTTGGACATAAAGGAAGCGAGCTGTGAAGGAAGTACGCTCTTAGCAGCCTGTATGGGACCAGGAGCGAGATGCAATGTGTCTGGCAGAGCTGGGTGATGAGTTCTTGTTTTTCTGCAGCCTTGGAAATCTTGTGGCTTTAACCACATTCTTGAAGCAAAACAACTGTGCTCTCCCATGCGTGCCAGAATCAGCCTGGAAAAAGAAAAGCTGACTGCTTAAAACAGCTTCCGAAGCAAATATTCCCTCAACTTTATGATTGAATTATTTAATCACGAATGCTCTCAAAGCTTTATAATTCGATTATTATGTAGTTCACTGAGTCCTTTTTTATTGCTATTTTGATTTATTTTTATTCACCTTCCATCATCAAACCTGTCTCTATTTGCTGCATAAGCTGTAATTCTCCCACTAAGCTTTCTCCCCTGGAATAACCATCGAGTCGTTTTTATAGAAGTAGGTCAGTTTGGAGCCTGAAGATGCTTGGTTACATGGGTAACTTGGCAGTTCTTGCTCTTCCTGAGTCGCTGTCTTCTCTCTGCAGCTCCATGAACGAAGTGGTGCACACCTCACCCACCATAGGGAGCAACGTGGAAGAGATCGTGGTTAACAACACGCGCTTCCTGATGTGGGATATTGGGGGGCAGGAGTCTCTCCGCTCTTCGTGGAACACTTACTACACAAACACTGAGGTGAGCACGGACACCACGCTGCAAGGCTTGGTGTAAGCAGCGTTACAGGTCCCCTCTTGTGCACCACGACTGCCCCATCTCTGATGCAGGTGCTCCAAAACCTGTGTGACCCCTCAGCAATAAGGACAAACGCCCAAAGGTTTTCCTCCAAGACTGCAGGAGCTCTTTCTTGCCAAGCTCCCATAATCAATGTATTTAAGCACCCCCAAGAATTTTCAGAACTCTTTAGTGATGAAGCTGCATCTCATGTACCGATCTTGATTAAAATAATGACTTAAGTCAACGTTTCCTATGTGTAATCAAATGTGGGTTTATAACAAAAGTTATTTTTTATAGTCAAAGAACCGTGGAACGGTTTGGGTTGGGAAGTACCTCAAACCCATCCAGTTCCAACCCCCTGCCATTGGCAGGGACACCTCCCACTGGATCATGGTTCTCAAAGCCCCATGCCACCTGGCCTCCCCACCCACACAGCAAAACATTTCTTCCTAAGATCTCATCTCAATCTCCCCTCTTTCAGCTTAAAACCATTCCCCCTAGTCCTGTTGCTGCGCTCCCTTATTGTGTGCTCCTCCCCAGCTTCCCTGGAGCCCCTTTCAGTACTGGGAGGCTGCTCTAAGGTCTGCCTGGAGCCTTCTCTTCTCCAGGCTGAATAACCCCAGCTCTCTCAGCCTGTCCTTGTATGGGATGTGCTCCAGTCCTCTGCAGGCCTCAGAGAATTAACTCTGTTCTGTGCTTCCCTACCAGATGCTGTGACATGTATCTGCATGTATGTGCTTGAAGTGTGAAACTAATGGGTTTTTTAAGTCCCTTGCAAATACCTATTTGCCTGTTAATATTTAAAATAGAGGGATAAAGCTGATACAAATCAGGCTGCCACAAATTACTTGAGGGCTTTGTGTGCTACCTCAGCTATCTTAAGCAAAGAACAAAACCAGATTGGAAAGTGCAGAGATACACTTGCTTTCAATATAAATTTTGCACTTGATAATGGAAAGTCAAAAGATGTCAGAGCTGCCTTTATGTGCAAACCACAGTGTAAGTTGTAAATGACCCCAGCGCTGCAGGTAATCACACTCTGCCTGGGAGAAGCGTGTCTGGAATAGGATGATGTCTGATAATCCCACTGGCTCCTGTGATAACGTGATGGGAACAGTAATCTCTTCTACTGACAAGTGCATGCCCAGAAAGAGAGAAATTTCTTCTCTGACGAATAACTTTTTCACTTTTTAAAGTTTGTGATAGTTGTTGTGGACAGCACAGACAGAGAGAGAATTTCGGTGACTAAAGAAGAGCTATACAAAATGCTGGCACATGAGGTGAGTAGACCCCATCTTTTCCTTGTTTTAATATTTACTGGGGGCAAGAGCTGGGTGATACCTGTTCAGACAAGCAGATGGCCCGCTGTTTGTCAATGTTCTCACTCATGCCTGCAAGCTGGAGGCAGGCCAGGATGGAGAGGGGCCTCTGGCAAATCCCAGGGCAAACGCTACCAGGCACGTTCTCCCAGCTGTGGGTAGTGCTGTGTCAGAGCTGTCCTGTTCCTGCGAGAAGCTCTGCCTTCTGTGAAGCTCCCAATAAAGTTGGAAATTAAAACCAAGTTACTGAAGAGAACTCCCACAAACGTAGCTTTTCAACTTCCAAGTGCTATAGTGAAACAGAAGTAGGACCTGTAAATGACGTTTGTGGGTGTTTATGCCTTCAGATCTTGTTAACAGCCGAATGAGAGCGTTCTAAAAGAACTTCATTTCCTCCAATAACTTAATTACTGTTTTAGATAGCTTTGTGGTTGCTGAATGTTTTCTTTTTTTCATGGTGAAACAGATACAGCCTTAATAACATGTCTTTTAGCAGCCAGCTATGAACTGAAGAAATGGACTGCCTATGGCTATAGTGGCCGACATTCCATGTGTACGTGGAATTACAGAGTAATATGCTGATTTCTGAAAGCCCTCTCTGAAACTGAGCCCTGCGTCAGGTCTCCAACTGACCTGTTTGGGTTTGATTTGTAAATACTGGCCTGACGTGTAAGCCAGGGAGCACCCACTGCATGACCTGAATGTCCCAAAGGATTTAATCCAGAGCCCTGATTCATACTGAGGATGTGTTTACATAAGCTTGACTACTGCTGAGACTCGTAAGACAAGTCTGATGCAAAGTGGATAAGTCTGTGTGAGATGACACTAAGGGCACCCAGCTTCCAAATTTAAGTGTCAGAATACAAAGATGTGCATAAAATTGATGGCGTTATATCCCAAAATATTACATCTATATTTAAATGATAGCCACTGTCGTAGCTGACTGCAGGGAGGGCAAAGACTGCCTCTGGCTTTCCTTTGAGTGATCATAGGAGTCTAAAGCCTTTGAGGAAATACAAGTGCTTTGTCTGGTGTCTTGATTTTCTCATTTTTGGCATTTAAATTAAAGCTGTGTTTAATAAATACTAATAAAGCAGGCCTGGCGTTCATGGTTGTGGTGTGGGGTGTTAGATGTGGTGTGGAGAGGCTGCTGCCATTGGTCCTGCTGCTGTCAGAATTAGAATGTCAGTGCTGTGCTCTTCAGTCCGTTGCAGTCGCTAACAAAACCTGCATCTCCTGTTTCGTAATCTGTCAGGGAAGGTGTGGAAGTCGTTGACTGAATTTGAAATGAGGGAAGTCTGGGACTCCAAGCAGCATGAATGCCCTTCCTTCGTGTCGGGAGGTTATTCCTGTGCTCCAAAAGCACCCATCTAACAGTAAATGTGCCCATTGTTTTGCAACAGGATGTTTTCAGTATATTCTGCTCACTCTCCAGATGCTGTGGCCTGTGAGGACAATAACCAAATGTATGAGCTGAAATTAAAGTCAGATATTTACTTAGCATAGCTTTTCCTTGCAGTCCTTCAAAACCTTTCATTTCTGCTAATCAGCTGAGTTGAATTTCCATTCAGGCAAAATTGGGTTGTCCAGGTCAGTTCTGCCTGTTTTCTGGACTGGTAGATCGTTTGGCAATTAGTTTTACTGTCTGTAAAAATGAGTGTGCCCAATTGAAGTGAATGAGTTGTCTTGGCTCCCTGGGAAGCCCTTTTTACTTTCAGAGGGAGAGATTTTCAATGAAACGTGCCTGTACCAGTGTAATTCCAAGCAGCTTGAGATAAAATAAGCTCTCCCCTAGAGCCGCTGTCTCTAAATTGTTAGTGCTGATGTTCTAAATATTTCATGGGCCTTATAAAGGAGTTTATTGTAATGTGCTTGTTCGTGCAGGCATCTGCCCTTTGATTCTAAAGCAGTGTTAAGTGATGATTTTCCACAAATTCTGTGTATCCTCTGAATAAAATATTGCTGCAGCTTGCTTTGGCCTGTCAGTGGGAGGCTTAATGGATGGGATTTCCCTCGCAGAGGGCTGCCGTGCCGGCGGAGCGTGCTTCTGGCTCCGGGGAGCCCTGGTGCCGGGCTGGCTGCCAGCACGCACGCTGCCGGCACGATGGGCAAGGTTTTAGCAGTTCTGGTGGGGTAACCCGCTCCTGCCCCACGTGAGGAGTGCTGCACAGTCAGCTAATGTGGCACTGAAAGCAATCTTCACGGTGTGGTCATAGAAGGGTGGTGTGAGTATACAAATCCAGGCTCAGGAGAATGCGGCGGTTGGTTTGGCTGCACAGGCAGGGATGAGCTGTGAGGTCAGGGTTAAATGGGACTTTCAGGTGTGTGGTGTTATTGCAGCTGCCCACAGAGTGAGATATGGATGCCTCTGAGCCTCACGGAGCACAACAAACCAGCATCCATGGTTTCACACATTATCCTAGGCCAGAACTGGACGTTTGTTCTGCTGGATGATTTTCTGAAGCTGCAGCTTGATCAGCCTGTAGCGTTTTGTACTTCAGGTCTTAACAATCACTGCTTTGGTATCACATCTTTAGTCTCCAAGGGCTGATTTGTAATCACCTTCTTTTGTCTCCTGTCTCCCCAGGACTTAAAAAAAGCAGGTTTGCTGATCTTTGCTAACAAGCAAGATGTTAAAGAATGCATGACAGTAGCTGAAATATCTCAGTTCCTGAAATTGACTTCGATTAAGGATCACCAGTGGCACATTCAGGCATGCTGTGCGCTAACTGGAGAGGGGTGAGAGTTGTTATTCTCTGTAGGGGGGAATCTTGAATTGCTTTGGCGTTTCTATTGTGGGATTTGTTTTTTAACACACAATCCTCCTCTGACAATAATAATCTTGCACTTAAAGATTTTGGGGCTCAGAACACACTGACTTAGGATCAGGGTGATCTCAAAACCAACTTTCACATCAAATCATAGAATCACAGAGTGGTTTGGGTTGGAAGGGACCTTAAAGCCCATCCAGTTCCAACCCCTGCTGTGGAAGGGGTTTCTTCTTAGGAAAAATTTAAATTGGTGCCATGGAATTATTTTTGAAGTTACCCTGAGAAGTGCGTGTATTCCTTAAAAGTTCTCTTTTGTTTTCCAGACTGTGCCAAGGACTTGAATGGATGATGTCAAGACTTAAGATCAGATGATTTTTAATGACCTCTTTGCACAGACATTGCTTAAAGAGAGCTATACCCATGGTTACCTTCACAGTTGCAGAATTACTGGGTTTGATGTATTTATACTGAACTGATTTCAACTTTATTTTCTACATAGATGCACACACACATACGTGTATATAAATTAAGACCATTCAGCAAAAAGAAAGATGCAGCCGAGCCTCTGGTTTGGTTTCCTGCTTATTTTCCTCCGAGGATGTGTTTCAAAGCTGTGATCAACCTTCTTCCCAAGATACAGCCACTCAGAACAGTCCGATGTCACTTGTGGCGAAGATGAAGTGAGAGGAAGAAGCTTTTCATTTTGAGTTTTATTATTCCATTGTAGTCCTCTCTAGTTGAAGACGTTGGTTTCATTACTCCAGTGAATTAGCAAACAAATCAATGGCATAGAGATCAACTTCCCAGTATTTTTAACGTTACCAATGTTACAAATGCAAACATATTTTCCTGTATGCATACTGTACATAGTTGTGTATATTTATACCTCAACTTTAGGTTGATTGCAGTCTGTTCAGACCAGTGTGTAAAGCGGAATCAGTATGTTGACAGCAGCACTAACATGTGACATTGCCAACGTGTCACAACTTCTTTTCCTTCGTTATCTGTATGGCTGTAAAGTCCGTCAGACGCTTGGCTCGCCATGGCTTTATAAAGCAAACTCTCTGTTCAGACCATTGCTTGTTTCTCACATCACTTCTCAGTTAGGGAGGATGCCAGAATGGACTGGGGCACATGGATCCAACTTCCAGTTACAGTGTTGGCAAACAGTAAACATTTGCCAAAGAGTTTAAAATTAAATGGATTTCCTTTTTTCATTGTGGTGTTATCGCAGAAGGCGATTCCAAAAGGTGCCTGTTGTGCTCTCCTGTGGTACTGCTTTTCCTTTTGGGCAGTAGTGTTCAGTTATGATTTGAGTCTGGTAGAAGTACCTTTAGCTATCATAAAGGGAAAATGTCATCTTATTTTTTGTTCTTAACCAAAGAAGAGGCACAAAAATGTGTCTGAAAAATCTCACGAAACAAGTCATGCTCTGCATTAAGTGTTTTTCAGAGGAAGGCACACTTCTCTCTGGTAGCATGAAATATCTGTACCCAGTGGATGGAACTGGGCTGGGAAAGGGGAACAAAACAGATCCCACTATTTGCAAAGCTGTGAATGACCCCTTGATCGTGTTCCCAAAGAAGTCCCAAGGCAATCCTTGAAAACGTAGCTCCCTTGCATGGTCCCCAGGTGAGTTATAAATGAGTGTTAGAACACTATGTGATTGTCTTTGCTTGCTGTAGTACCTGATGGGATGGATGTCCCATACAGAAGTTGTTCAGAATTACCATTTTACAGGAGATGGACTGTTCAGTGGGATGGCAGTTGGATGGTTTGAAATGCTGTCAGTATTGTGAAAGTAGGCTTTTGAAAGCGTATGTTTGGGGAGTACAGCAAAATGAAGTAAAACTGTTTATAACATCCTTCCCTTTCCCAGCTTGGACACCTGAGAAGGATGGAAAAGACTTTTTATAAAGCAGCTTAGAATTTTTGAAGGTGCTTGTCTTTCGCTATGGGGTAAGCCAGTCAGTGCACCTGCCTCCATGTTTCCTGCTTCACTGGGGATCATGTGAATTCGTGGGAAAAAGAAGGGAGGCAACTATAAAACTGTATTTAACAAAGGCAGGTAAAGAATTTACCTTTTTAATCTATTTTTGGTATCTGATGCTCACTGCCTGGGGAATTTGCGGTCTTTGTTATTTTAATGTGTACATGCAGATATTTACAGTGTGTGCACATGGATGGTGGTGTTAACTGGTGTATTACAAACTATTCATGTCTGAAGAAAAAACAACTTAATTCAAAGGCTTTCTCAGTTTATCTGATTGTATCTTCAAGAAATGAGCTCGGTACACACTTGTGCTCAAAATGGAATTGTGCAGTTTCTAGTCAAAAAGAAAAAACAGACTTGCTTATAAACCTCAGTGTTTCAGGTTTGAGTCTCATGTCTTCCCTTCCATCCCTTTACAATACTTTGCTTTGGTTTTGTTCAGCACTCTGTGCTTTTGCCTGAATCTGCACAGGTTGTGTGTGTTGGGTTCTTGTTTTTAAGAAAATGAGCGGTTCCTATTGATTAAAAATCAGGGAGCTGATATTTGCTTCTTGCTGGAATTTTCTGCTTACTTCCTTGCTTAAATGTGTGTAACTTGATACGTCCATGTGATGAACGTGGTGGTTTTTCAAGGTATGGCTTATGTTGCACCCAGATGTGTTTGCACAGAAGTAAACTTAAGTTTACCCTTTTTCCCTCTCCTTGTCCTGGCCATTTCCACATTCCATGGCCTCTAAGATCTGTGGGGTTCGCTTCACCTCTGTGTCACAAGCGGCAGCAGCCCCTTGTAGGGAGTTGGATACCTGCAGGCATGAAGACTGCCTGGTAGAACAGGGTCTTTGCTGCCCTAAGGAGTTTATATTCCATAGAGTAAACCTTTGTCTGTTGGACAGGGAATAAAAAAGGTGTGTGCCACGTCACGTGTAACAGGGAGTGGTCTGTTCTGCCGTTTGATGATCCTGTAGTATTCCAGAGGGCAGATTTGCTCTCAGTAGCTGGAAATGAGTTGTGGCCATTGCTTAGTGATGAATCCAGTGCCTGTAGCATTCCTGATTGGTGCTTAGGAATCGGAGGCAGGCACGCTTCCACTTTAAATGCTGGATTCACAGGCCCTGAGGACTCCCTGATGGAGTCAGTCTGTAGGAGCTGGAAACTCTGCCCTCCTGCTGTAATCGGAGGCGAGGATTTCGCATTCTCCCTGTGTGTGGCTGGTGTGATGGTGCTTTACGCACAGCGAAGCGCAGCGGGAGCGGAGTAGAATCATCTGGGCGTTGCAGTAGCAGTGTTTGGAGGGAGGTCTGTGGGTAGCATGAGAACGAGTGTGTTTGCTCAGATCCTGATGAGATGAGTGTTGGAAGGGTACTCAGTCTGTACCCTCGTGGCAGCATTGTGGCCGTGGGCGGCCCTGTCCTACACACCTTGCCGTTTGGGTAAGGTCAGGCATTGTTTTTACATTCATTCACCTTGTAGAGCAGGTGAACTTCTGACCACACAAACCCTTTTGTGTGTGCTGCTTGTTTACAGCTTTTTTTCTTTTCCCTGTAGGACAATTCACATTTTTCTCACAGCTCTGTCCATAGAAAAGCGAGTTAACTCTGCGTCAGCACTTCTTTCAGCTCCACTGGGTTATTGTTTGGGAATGATTGTCTTAACATGAGTCATGACCTTGATTTGTATGGCTTTTGTGCTTCTCCCTCTGTGTGTTGTGTCGCCTTGGCTTTTGACTAAAGATTATTTTGCCTCTGTTCTTCATGAAATTCATTCTTAGGACCTTATGGAGAAGAAGGGAGGAGTCTTTAAAATTGGTTATTTCAGTGTATGCTGCAGGATGCCATCTTACAGAAACTGTAGCACTAAGTCATAGTTCAGTTATCTAACACTTAGTGTTCCTTCCTGTGTGTTATGTAGTGTGTGTGTGTGAGTGGTGAACGTTCCCTTCCACAGTCTATGCAGCTCAAGTGCCTAAAACTAATGCAGTGATCGGCGTTTTTCTTCCTTTACGACAATTTCCGTTTCCCTTAAAATAGATCTATTCCTATAAAAGCATCTAAATGTATGTCAACAAGTGCATTTCCCCTCCCTACACACTAGTTTTAACATGATTTATGATGAATTTATTTGTTAATAGTTTCTTCTATCCTCTGCATTCCAAGTACTTTTCCGTTTGTCAGACATCCCATGGCTTTCTTTGGGAGAGGAAACACTAAATCTGTCCTTGTAGCAGGTGGATTAGCTGGAATTCTTCTCGAGGAACTCTGTTTAAATAACTTAATCCAGGAATACTTGGCCTTGTCAGTATTGTCCTGTAAGCAGTTCCTTTTTAATTGGCTGGTAGAACACTAACTGTGTGACTGTTGGATTAATTATGGCTGAAAAATAATTTTCAGCTAATTGAAATGAATGTAATATTAAGCCTTTAAGTAGCAAATCGTTGAGCATTGCGGGACAAGGATGATTTGATGTCACAAAGAACAGCACTAAGAAAGAAAAACGTTTTGGATATGGTTGTGATCCACATTATAAATACAAAAGTGACTTGAATAGAATGGATGCAGCGAATACATTAACTGCACAAAAATGAGAACTCGCAAGTGGCTGCCACTGTAACTTTTCTACAATGTGCTTTAGAATTACAAGCAGGAATTGTGTTCTTGCCTTTCTGCAATTTTACTGGTTAGTTTTTATATTGTACAGGAACTTTTTCTGAGGATGTCCCTCACCTCAGACAGAGCCTTTGTTCATAACCAGTTCGTACATGTGTGCCACCCTCAGCCTTCTAAGCCACATCTCTTGTGAGTGAGGACACAGCGTTGGGTGGGGTTTTTAAGCTTTTCCTATTTGTAAATTCAGAAGTTGTAGCTGATACTGAATTAAATTAGAAAATGCTTCTTTACCTGGAAGGCTGTTAATGGTTTATTATACATCATCATCTCAGTGTTACTCTTGTCTAAATCCTTCCTGCATCAGACACTGTGCAGGGTGTGAGGGTGGCAGAGAAAAGATGTTCTCCTGCGGGGAAGTTCAAAGATTAAAAAAAACCAAACCCCAGAATCATCAGCTTAGAAAGCCCAAGCACTTTTATGGCTGACAAATTGAAGAACTGGCAGGATATGATGGAGAAGTGGGAGCTGATCTGTTTTAAGCTGTGTCCATATCATGTTCTCAGGAATGTGTTCAACACCAACTTTCTCACTGCGTTCCTTCCCCAAGCCTTAGTCCCGTAGCCACAGCCTGTGCTGCTCTGATCCGAGTGCTCGGCGGGAGCAGTGTCAGAGGGACCCGAGCGCTTTGTCCTTTGGCTCTTTCCAATTCTGGGATTACAATACCAACCTCCAACAATCAACCTGTGGTTCTGTAATCAGAGAGCTAATGATGCTGTTCCGTTACAGCGTGTTCTCTGTCTGTTCCGAATGCACAGTCCATATGTACACGCATCAATCGTATCACCAGGGTCTTGTTTCTTCTGATCACTTGTATTTTGTACTGCTCTTGCTAAAAGGTGTCTTCTTTCTGAAAGCAATGCGTAAAGTACGCGGCTGGCACTGGTTCTGCAATAAAATTTCATTCTAGATCATATAAAACTATTGCTTCAGATTGATACCAAGGCTTGTGAGGGCTGGCATTTCCTGGCGTGAGCACTGCTGTGTCTGAAGTTTCAGCCTGTTTATTAAAGTAATCCAGCTAAAACTTTTTATAAAGCTATTTACTGGAATAAAACTCAATTATGATTCTTTTAAGGAACTTTTTTTCTGAAATTTTATTGTAACATTCCTTGAATTGTTCACCACTTGCCTCTTTCTGTCTTTTAAAATCTGATTTTCATTTAGTTGAATGGGAATCATCCAGTTCTTTTAATTCTTGTTGATGAGGTGAAACACAAACGTGGTGTAGAGCTGTGTACAAGCAAAAATACACAGTTCCAGGTGACTCCAGAGTTGCTAATTCTTGAAAAACTACTGGTATTTATTATTTTAAGATGAAAGCGCTTATCAAAATGTTATTATTTGCATTAAATCTTGTATGGTGAAACTTTCCAAGCACAGATTCCATTTCTGACCAAGTCTATGGGGTTATCCAGGTGTTATTGGGGTGAAATGCACTGTTCTGCCAAACCAGTGATGCTGGGTTTGTACTGGGACATTGGAGTCTGGGGCAAGGCTGGGAATAAGTGGGTGCTGGCTTGTTTTAAATGGAATGGCAATGAAAATTCATGAAGTGCACTTTTCTGGGAGAAAATGCTAAATTCCAGTGGTGTCCCTCTACAGCACAGTCACATTTCACATGTGCAGCCTTGGTGTGGTGGGGGATTGCAGGTAACTGCTCAGAAAGTGAAAGCAGTGAGACCAAAGCTGGCTTTAAACAGAATGATTGTGTTACTGCACTGCAGGTGTGATCCTGGTTGGCTCTGCAACCCCAGCAGTCCTGTTCTGTGTGCTCATTTTGGACTTGGTGCTTTATTCCTGCTGGCACGGTGTCTGTCCCCATGTGGTGACCTTGCTGTGGAATAACTTCTCTGTTAAGGGGTGCACCAATGGAGGATGCCATCGGTGGAGTTTTGAGGAATAAGCAAGCGCACGAGGCCCTCTGTTACGCTGGGTAACAGATGGCAAACTGCTGCTCTACACTCTCTATCCCCTGCCTGGGATTTTAGCTGTGTCTGTAGCTGATGTCATTTTCCTTTGGGTGGGCTTTGTCCCCAGCTCTTCCCAGCTGGTGACCCCCTGCCCGTGCTGCCGTGCAGACCATGAGCCACCTGCAGACCTGTGCCTGCTCCTGAGCTGCCTCCTGCTGCTGCTTTTCCTCCTAACTCCATCATTCCTTGGCTGTGCTACGACTTTGCTGAAAATGGCTCTTGGCTTTCTTTGGAATCCAATTAAATATAAAGTGATTGAAAACCAGACACCGTTATCAGATACTGATATCTGCCTGGTTCAGTACAGGGTTCCTCATCTCAGTCTATAGATCGCCACACTGGGCCATAAAAAGTACCTATAAAAGAATATTTCCAGTGTGTTTTTAGCATTAAATACCTTTATTCTTTCTAACTGCGCACAAACCCCATCGTTTGCCACTGCTGAACTCTGACCTTTTCACTTCCACATCCAACACCTGAGTGTCCTGTGTCAGGCAGCCCTGTGGAATGAGCCTTGCCTGACGCTGCTACATCTGTATGAACCTGTAAATAGACTTTAACAGAAAATGCTGTTAGTTTTTGGCTTTTTTTCTTGACTGTACAAAAGTTAAACACTGTTATGTTCTCTTTAATTGCTTTTTTAAAAATTGAAACATAATACAATACTTTTTTTGCTCCTATGAATACTTATAAAATTACAGGTTGTGTCATTACTCTTTTGTTGCACATCTGTGTTGATTTATTCCCTCTGAATGTGGCTCTCTAATTTGAGGTTGAATTAGATGCAAAATAGTCGACATCTTCAGAGATAATTCTTGTTATTAACTTTTGGTTCTGTCTTGCTTTTTGCCCCTGATTGTTCAGAATTGGAGGATTGGAAGGTTTCCCCCCAGTGTGTGTATGTGTGTGTATATGAATATATATCTGTAGGCAGACTGCTGGGGTCCTGCAGAGAGGTGCAGGTCAAGGAATAGCAAGAATGAGAATGGTCTAAGGTTTTTGTACATAAATATAAATTCAGTATGAACACTTACTGTTGAAAACTTGCTGCAGAGGTCGTTGTATGGTTGAATCCTACCAGACACCCCGTTATTAGCTGTCTGTTCAACTTTGAAACATGGATTAATGGATGCATTAGAGCTGTGTAAACAACTAATAAACCTGACCATTTGTATTAAGCTGCCCAGATAAAGTCTTCATTTCAGACTCACTGTGCTGCTTCCAGAGTAAGCTTGGCAACTTGCTTTTCAAGGCAAGATATATATAAAATGATAAGTTTGGACTTGTTTAGCATGATAGGTTTAGCTCTGTTCACAGCAGTACCCCAGTGCTGCTCTTAATGATAACGTGGACGTACATCTGGTCCCGTCCCGGTGCGATGGTGGCCGGTCAGCAGGGGGGCTGCTGGCCTCAGGAGCGTGGGGATTGGGCCATGGGAGGTTGTGCAAGTCAGCAAATCTGAATTGTTGCGTCACAGATTTTCTGGTGCTTTTGGAAAATGCCCAGTGTGGTCAGCATCAAGTAATCCCATTGCTTTGTTGGTTGAGAAGTGCTTGTTATTATTTTTTTAAAAGCTTTAAATATGTTTGACAACGTGTTTGAGTACAGGTTGTGTTGGTAGCACCTTCCTAGGAGCCCAACGCTTGCGTTTCTCCGCTCGAGCCCTTTTTGCTCCGAGATGCCGAAGGTGCTCTGTGATTTATGCTGCAGTGAACAGGTGAGCTGATAAATGAAGTCTGGAACTTTATGATAGACAAGTCCTCATAACAACTTTCAGTATCTTCTTTTCCATCCAGACTTTTGTAAAACATGCCTTCAGAAACAAAGTGAGGAGAATTATTACTTTTCCTTAACATAATAAGGGAAAGCTGCATTCCAAGCACATTTTTAACTGCAAGTTTTCTCTCTCTGCAGAGCAGCTCTTGTGTACATCAGCCGGGTGCATAAGGGAAACCTGCTGGAGGTCACTCCAGTAATAAGCTGTCACCAATCCCAGTATTGTGCTGGTGTGCAGGATGCCCAGAGGAGCCTGGAGCAGCGTTTCTCCACGCACTGATCAGTCCCAGAGGATCTTTCTGCCGCGCTGGGTGAGGTCTCTCGTTGGGAAGCGTTTGCCTGCTGCGTGGGGCGAGTTGATGAGGCTGCCAAGACCCGTTTGTACAGGATCTCGGATCTCCATGCACCTTCTTGCTTCACACCTGTGCTCTCCTGATCACCTCTGAATGCTGGTGTAAAATACGAACCTGTGCCTATTTACACGAGAGACAAAGTTGTTAAAACAGCTGATTTTACACAAAAGTCATTGGCACCTGCTCTGAAGCCCCTCAGCTGCTGCAGAAGTGCATGGGTTTTGAGTAACAGATTTTTTAAATTACCTTTTTTCATATTCCTTTTTAAATACATGCAAGACATGGAGATAAAGTAGCATTCATGGGGTCTGATGTGGACATTTTTGATTCAAAATCTCTTTGAGTTTCCCTGTCCCAGCAGCAGCCCAGGCCCAGCTGTGCATGATGAATCCCAGTGCCGTCTGGATGTCGGGCACGAAGATGCTTTTAGTGACTGGTGCACAGCCAAACCCTGTTTTTATCAGTGGTGGAGTATTTCTTAAAGGTACATTCCTGCAGAGAGGAATAAGCCCCTCTCCCCTTTCCTATGGACAAGAGTGGACTCGGCCCAGGCAGGTTTCCCACTGTGTTTAGACCATTCATTCTTGCCTTCCCTGGTGCATTTAAGGAGAAACCTGGGATAACACAAACAATGTGCGTGTTAAGTGAGGTGGGTCTGAACTGAGATGAAGTGGGAAAATCCCATTCTCCCATGGGAATTTTGCTGCCTGCCAGCAGTGACAGCTGTTGTTTCTCACTAAACCCAGTCATTTGGAGGGTATCTGGGCTTCCAACTGATTCGAGATTCAAAATGAAACCTTGGTTCTGCTTTTCTGGAAGCAACAAATCCCTCTGACAAGCAGGTTCCTTCCCTCCTCGGGAAGAGACATTTCAGCTCTGCAGCCTGAGGAGCTTTTTCAACAGCTGTTTCTGCCTAGAAATGTTGTACAGAACATGTGAGGTGGTAGAGATTTATGGAGGCAAAATGAGTAAAACTATTGTGCTTCTGGTTTTTGGCGGCAGACACGGAGTTACTGGAGGATTGCGGTTCCGTCCCCTGTCAGCAGCACATGACAAGGCCGATATATTCCCGTTCACACAGCACAGTTGGACACTTCTGCACCCCACAAACAAATGAGAGTGGGACTGGAGCTGCTTCAGGAAGATAAACTGTTTTTATGCCAGTCAAACCATGCTCCCAAACCTCAATCATTACCCGTTTCTGAGCGGCTCAGGAGCCAGCGCTTCCCTTCGGAAACCACTGCGAGGGATTTCTTGCTCCAGTTCTATCTTGGGCTGCTTCCTTCCAGGGAAGCCAGATGGGGGCAGGATCCTCCTTTTCATTAGCAAATACCTCAGATACCTCTCCCTCCCTTGCAGCACCATGAACGCTTGCTTGGGGCTTAGGGACCTTGTTGCCATAAAACTATATTGAAAAGGTTACAAATAACTTGCAGCTACATTGGTGTGGTTCAGCTGGTTTGGGCACTGGCAAGGGATTTATATGGATGGTGAGGAGCAGAAAGAGGATGGATGGAGGTGGCCCTGAAAAAGCTGGAGATGTTGGGAGGGTCAGTGTTTCAATGCTGCTTTAGCTCCCAAGCCTGCTGTCAATGACAAGTATTATTTCAATTTATTTAGATGATGTCTTTGCCCTGATCGTGTCTTCTAATAAATTGAAAGATGGGGTGAACATCTTGTTTTGGGCAAACAAAACACTTGGTAGATCTTAGGAAGCAATGTTTTCCTGTGAGAGTGGGGAAGCTCTGGCACAGGTTGCCCAGAGAAGTGGTGGCTGCCCCATCCATGAAGGTGTTCAAGGCCAGGCTGGATGGAGCTTGGAGCACCCTGATCTAGTGGGAGGTGTCCCTGCCCATGGCAGGGGGGTTGGAACTGGATGGAATTTGAGGTCCCTTCCCACCCAAACCATGATTCTGTGATATCCTGGACAGTGTATTTCCAATGCTCTAGACCTGCTGTGGGCTGAATCCAGCCCCCTCCCCAGCACAGCCCCCTCAGACCTGCTGTGGGTCTCAGGACCGGGCTGTGGAACTGCCTGTGCCCCACTCACTGTATGTCAATTTCTGTCCTGCAGTTGTTTGATTTCCAGTGACTTGGTAAACAGACTTTTATTTCTGTTCTTTGGAACCCACTGGAAGAGGAGCATGTGCTGACTGAAGCTGAAGGTGATGTAGTGAAAAGACTTTGAGCTTGGTGTAAATCCATACCTATGCTAGATAATTATGCTTAATTTTCAGACTGTGAAGTGAATGACAGCATTAAACCATCCCATCCTTCAGTAACCCTAACCAGTACAGGCTAGGAACGTGCAAGACGTGCCACAAGATGTTCCCAAAGTCAAGGGAAGTTGTCTTCATCCCTAAAAACCAGTGTGTCCCATGCAGCACCAGTGTTAGCGAGTCCTGCTCCGCAGCAACAAGCGCACCCTTAGCATCGCTGCTGGTTCCAGGGCAGTTAACTTTGGAACGCCGCCGTGCCCAGGGCTTCTTTGCCATAGCCAGGGTAATTCCACAGCTGCTTCTGTCCATCCGCCACCGAGCTGTTGCTTTATAAAAAGACTCGTGAAGTCACCACTGGTTTAGCCTCCCATGGAATCATTTTCAAGGAAACGAGCTGAAAGTCTGCCAGACTCATTGAAATGAAAGCTATTTAGCAAAGTTTTCCTCCCCCTTGCTCTCTTATTGTGCAGAAAAAAACGCATCAAGAAGCCCAAGTGATTTTTGGGAGATGAATGAGACAACGTGAAGAGAGCTGCACGCGGTCCAAGTGAGATCACACACGTGCGCTGGAGGGACCGCGGGGCTCAGAGGGGAGTTGCAGCCCTCCTGGCACAGGTGTGAGGAGCAGGAGGAGAAGCACTGGCTTATCTCAATAGAAGATGGGAGTTAAGGACCTGTAGTTTTGGTGGTGGGATACAGAATCACAGAATGGTTTTGATTGGAAAAGGTCATCGGGTCTAACCATCAATGCAGCCCTGCCAAGTCCACCCCAAGACCATGTCCCCAAGTACACCTACTGTTAAAGACCTCCAGGGATGGTGACTCAACCATCTCCCTGAGCAGCCTCTGCCAGTGCTTGACAACCCTTTCAGTAGAGAAATTCCTCCTGATATCCAACCGAAATCTCCCCTGGCACATCTTGAGGCCGTTTGCCCTTGTCCTGTCACTGGCTACCAGGGAGAAGAGACCAACCCCTTCCTTGCCATAACCTCCTTTTAGGCAGTTGTAGAGATACCCAGCACTGAAAATGCTGTGTAACAACAAGGGTGAAGAAAACAAGTAATTTCCCAGGGGCTGAATTTCAGTTTTATATTTTGTATGTTCCTGGCTGTTTCTGTTTTGTTCTGCCCTGGGGGTGAGTTATTCAGGTAAGGTCCCCATTTACCTCACCAAGGGAGCATCAATGGGAGGACTTCAGTTTGCAGGAGTTTGTCAGCTCCCGAGCTCCTGCAGGTTATAGCATTGAGAAGATTGCTTTTAGGACAGAATGGCAAACTGCCAAACGAGTTAGAGGATATTATTTCTGATGATATCGTCCCTTATTGCAATTAAATGTCACTTTATTGACTTCACTAATGAAGTGGGTGTCTTGTTGTCTAGCGGCACTGCAGAGCCGAGCAATGGGAGCAACGGCAAATTCCCTGTGGCTGGTTAGCACTGTTAATAATAGTGCAGAAAAGAATTTCTCGTGGTGCCTGTTGTGCTGATGGCCTTTGTGTTGTGCTAATGACCTTTGTGTTGTGCTAATGACCTTTCGAGGAGCATTCTGCCACTGGGAACCCTTCTGCAAAGCATTACTGGCCACAACTAGCGAGTAGTCTTAATATTTTATGGGCCGCTGCGGGTTGTATTTCAGGATATGAGATACCATGTCAGCAATGTAAGTCAGGAATGCCAAGCGTGTTGCAGTCTTCCTCCCCCCCTCATTTTCCAGTTGGAGGTGTTGGTAAGCTTTCATATTTATATATTCCATTTAAATGAGCAGAGTAAAAGAGAGACATTCCAAAAAAGTGGCTCTTAGACACAAGTTACAGTTTGCTGAAGTTTGTAACATGGAGATTTAGACGTGTACTTTAGCCCATTGCTTAGTCAGCACCCTTCGTGTCAAGAAGGCTACAGACAGGAGTTGTATATTGGTGGGAAGATTGAATTATTAAGGTATTTCTTGAGTACACATTGATCTTCACCTTCTTTTAAATGATTGTGCTTTTGTGAGCTTGCCCTTGAATGATTCTTTTAGAAGAATCTGAATTACATGTTTGCTTTTCCATTTACTGTAGGAACTGCTTTGCCAAACAGGGGAATTGGAGGGGTTCAGAGGGGGAGGGATCGAGTGGCAGTGTGTGGTGCCATCTTACCAGAAGCTTTACAGGTGAACCCTGCATAGACTTGAAAAACCCTTGGAATGGCAGGATGCCAGAAGGAAGACTGAGGGTAGCACTGTTCTTCTCCCCAAACCAGAAAAGTGTTAAAGGGACTGTTACCTCAATCTGTCCTGTTCATAGTGTTTACTGGTTTTGGAAGAAAGCACGTCCATAATGAAAAGAAAGGTAAAGGAGTAAATATTCCATTTATTCCCTCTGTTCTCAAATCGGCTGTGAACATCTTTCAGTTTTATCGGTGCAATTGTTGCACTGAAAAAGGCAGCAGAGGTGATTTCAGAATTAAGGGACAGAGCACAGTTCTTGCAGAAGGCAAAGAGTGTGCTCAGCCCTGTCCCTTCATCCCAGGAGATTTAAAACAGGAATGCCTTTATGTTATAGCTATGTTCATCCATCCATTTATTGGTTGCTATTGGGGCAATGTGGAAAGTTGGCAGTGCTGTTCAGAGCCGCGTGGCACTTTCCTGCTGCCAAGCTTTGTTAGAAAAAATAGACTTAATATGAAGACTTATTAAATGATTGGCATGTGGACTGGGATATAAATGAACCTGGGCTGGCTTATGATTTCTCAATAAATTGTTTCAGCTCAGTCCTATAAGAAATGACAGTGACCATGCCCCTAAATTCACTGTAAGGATCCTCTCAGCTCAGTGAGAAGCTGGGGGAAGAATGGATGGGTATTGAAACTAATAGATGGGTTTGAAAAGTCAAGGCAGAATTGAATTGGCACACTGTGAGTGAACTGGACTGTGGCATCGTGGCCAGCAGCATTTTCACTCCTGAGTGGGACAGTTCTTGTGCGTGCACCTGAAGTGGGCCCCCAAGAAGAATTTGTCTTTCTTCCTTCAGCATAAGCGCAATAACAACCTGCTTTAGGGAGTGAAAGGAGAAAGGACCATCGATGCCAAGAATTGGTAGGCACCAAAAAGGGGTGATGTAGTGTAATCATCCCTTCTTCATGCCAGGTGCTTCTTGGTGATCATGCACCTGTGTGACTCCAGAGGATCTCTGTCCCTGCAGAGAAGACCTGTTGGCCACTGCGTCACTTTCATTCTGCAACTGTTTAGGGGGTGTCTGTGCCCCTAAATCATCCATCTTACAAGACAACATCTGCAAATCTCACCATAGCTGCTGTAAGGTAATGATTTGCAACAATGGTAATAATAATAGAAAAGAGAAAAGATCTGTGTTGTCTTCATTACATTGCAGTACGGCAAAGGCTTGCCCAAAGGGACAAGTGTTGGAGACAGGATAAGAACTGTAATTCTGGCTGCCAGTCATGGCTTTTCACTGGCATTTACAGCTGATGTTTGTACCTCTGTTCTAAAAATATAAAAGTGTATTTATCTTATAAATAGAAGAAGAAAAGGTTTGAAAAGAATCCCCCTTCCTTTCCTAGCTTATATGAACTTACATTAATATGCTGAAAACTTGATATTTTGAGTTACAGGTGAGAGTTGTGTGCTGTATCTGAGCTTCCTCCATACACTCATATTGGGAAATGTGACCAATACAATCAGAGCTGGTTTTGTATACTTGAAGAAATCTTTCTTTAGTGTATCTTCTTTCTTCCCAGTGCTTATGTGAAAACTCCTGTTGCTGTCTTGGGAGCATTAGTAGGAGAGATAAATTAGGCTGTTTGACATCATCTTGTTGATAAATGTTTTCTTTAAGACTCTCAGAGGACCTAAGTAAAGAACAGTGGAGGCTGTGACAGATGCTGTCATGTGAGGAGAGCTGCCCCTCATGCCAGTGACCAGATTCAGATGGGGAAAATAAAACAAAACAAGGTTGCTGCTGACTGTTAATTATGTGTAAATAGCTTGGGGCAACATATGGTATCTTTTACACTGTGATTTTACATATTCAGTGTTTGTTTAAATCTTATGCTAATTTTTAAGCTTCTGCAACTAGTTTGGGGAATTTGGTTGGGAGGCACTCATTCATCTCATTTCTCTTTGCTTTATGATATCATGAAAGAAATGAACAACTATTTGACTTCTTGTTCATGTTCTTTTCAGTTTGGGTTTGTTTGGGGAGTCTTTTCCCTTTGAATCCTCTCTTGAGTTGATGTTTGAAATGTCCTGGCTGGCTGCTAACAGAGGTGACCATGTGAGACTCTCATGAATGGGCAAAGAAAGCAAATATTCTGTGAGAACAGTAGTTGGTGCATGGTTTTGAGAGCTGTACCTGCAGGCAAACAGGTGCATCAGTGTGTGTGTGTTTCCCTGAGAGCTCAAATAATGTTCTACCTGAAGAATACAGGGCGGTGATTTTGAATGCATCTTGGTTGCCTGTTACCATGTTGTTTGATGAGGAGGGACGTGAACCACCTTGGGGATTTTTTCCCTAATGCTGTTCTACTAAAAACTTCAGTCCTGTATCCAAATACCATCAAGCACTGGGTTAACATTTATTTAGGGTTTATATTGCACTTGGACCTGCCAGAAAAGAGCAGGGATTGCAGTTTCACTAAGGGGTGTGGGTGAACTGGGGTAGTAAATAGAAGCTTGTTGTGCAGATGGATTTCCTACCAAACAATTTGATCACTGAGCTCATGGTTCCTCTTCAGTCCAGAAACATCAGGAAGCATGAAACAAATTTGGGTTTCATACAAATATTCCCTTCTTTCATTCTCTTCCAGCAGTCTTTTTGAGTCATAGCAATATACTGAGAGGCTGGCTTACACACCCTCCAGCTCGAAGCTTGTGCTGCTGCTCACCCGGTATTAACCTGTCAGTATCAAAAAATAAACATGAAAATAAGACACTGAAGATGATTTACTCATGGCATTTTGATTGCATTACCTCTAAGTATATTACTTATTATGATCTAATATTTTCTATTAATACCTTAAGAAAGATGATAAGGTGCACCGAAGTAAAAAGTGAGGTTCACCTTGTTAGAGCGTGTATCCTTTTCTAAAACCCCACAATTTGTATGGGGCATCCACTTAAAAAAGGAATGCTTTTTTTTTAATGGTTGGCTGGATAACCTAACAGGGAATAAGAAAATGTGTCTGTGGTTTAAAAACCCAACATTATTAATTTAACAAATGTATAGGCATCGGTTCTAGCATATCTGATTCCAGAGAACGAGATCAAGGGGAGGTGTTTTTTGTTCTGTTCATGTTATTTTTAGATTTCTAGTGAGTTAATTAACCATTAATGAACTGTTCATCATTGGATACTGACTTGACTCCTTCTGTGTGCAGGAATCATTACAACACAGTGAGTTTATGACAGTGTCATTCTCAAAACTTTAGGGCATCAGGACATGGTGGTTCAGACCTGGCCGATCGTTGCAGTTATAAATGTCTTTATAGCCTGTGTGCAGCGGCTCAGCGCTAACAGTTCACTGTCTACCATGCACAGACTGTGACTGTTACTCCTCAGTGCTATGCAACTTGGTAGTTTCAAGGATTATCCATGGTTTAAACAGTTAAAATTCCCTGTATGGTGGAAGTGTTCATTCCTAAGCCAAGACCCAATCACTGGCAATGCAGTATTCCTAGGCTTTTTTTCATGCAGAAGAAAAAACATTGGCTTAATGTGCTGCCAGGTGTCATATTGTAAAGAGGGAATCTGAGAAATAGGGATATATAGACTTTTATATATCTCTATTTATTTTTATATATATATGTAAGGTACTTCCAGAACAGCCTCTCTTCTCATAGCCACCTCTGTCAACAACACATCAAAATTCTAGCACATCTATTGATTTTGGAGGCCTTTATCAGGTTTTGACCAGTCAGGCTTCACACCCCTCGCTGCTTCCCATGCGAATAAATCTTCTCAGTAGTTTCAAAAGCGTTACAAGAGAGAGATGTTTGCACGTGTCTGCAGTACAGACTGCACCTGGGGTTTTTGAGAAGAGAAACACATTGTTGTGTTTCATATCATCATCTGTCAGTTTTGCACCTGCAGCTTACGAAGAGAAAGCCGGACCATTAAAAATGCTTGGGTTTAACTTGTGTAAGCTCTTCTTGCCCTTGAATATAGCTGAAGTTCTCGTGAGGTAGCTTTTGCATGCTTCTGAAATGATACAGCACTTTTACTGGATGATGACGAGTAGGAAAATAAGGCAAATACCAAGAAAGACTTAGTCCTAGGAGAACATGCTTTTTCCTTTGCTTGTACACTGAAAACTCTTGTCTTGGTTACTATGCTGCATAGAAACTGCAGAGGCTTATGGCATCCAAAGTGCAGCTATTTCTTTCCTCAAGCAGCGCTGCACTGGCAGTGATGTACAGATTCAGTACTGAGTTCCTCAAAATGCTTTCCTCGGATGCTTTGAATGCCGTAGCAAGTCAAATCCACTGAGGTTCCATAAATTGGGAGGACACCTCTTTAGCCATATCAGTCCTGGTATCAACCAGCACCTTCATACCTGACTTCATCGCCAAGTCCACCTGGGACCTAGAGATGCCTGTACAGGGTCTCAATCTGGTAAATGTTGTTTGGGGAAAAATACAAGTTAATGGCCTATGACAATGTTCAAGCAGGCACAAGTGTCTTTAAACTGTGCTGACCTCGTCCCAGTGTGATTACTGCAGCTTGCAATGTGTCGTGGTTCATTCCCCACCTACTTAGAGGACTCCCTCCCACCTCTTAGGAAGGTACAGTAAATACTAGATAATGGTAAGCCCCTGTGGGAATAGCATGGGGGTGGAGAACTCTTACCTAACACCCTTTTTCATCATCAGTGGAATTTCAATGACTTGCGTTTTCTACACCTGTTTCCTCTATCATTTGGATCCCTAAAGTGCAAACACAAATATAGCCTCCCGACTGAGGGTGGAAACAGCTTATCTAACAAGAATTACTTTATTTTTAGGGCTCTGCAGCTTAGGTTGTGCTCTTCAGCTAATGCTTTCCTTTCATGCTTAAGGCTTCTTGACTGTTACAGCATTTTTCAGGTTGAATATTAGTCTTGCAGTTTTGGATTTCTGCTGGAGACTGAGCTCTGAAAGACAATTTTGGACATAGGATGAGCTTAGGTGAGAGCCCTGTATATGCTGAAGTACTTTTTTTTCCCAGCTTTCTTGTGCTGGATGAGCAATGTAAAGAACAACTGTTAAGTCTGAAAAAGAGGCCATGGACCCAGACTTGCTGAAAAGAACCAAGAAGGGATGGCGAGTCACCAGCCATGGAGTTAATTTTAGCATCAACAGAGATTTGAGCTGGAAACAATAATAATGCATTACATATTTAATTAAAAAAAATGGCCTATCACTACATAAAGGTTTGTCATCACCAATGTAGATGTCACATTATGCATCCAATCAACTGAAAACAGTGCTTCAGAGAAGAGTGAGTCTGAGTTATTTCTGGAATGCACACACATGGGATTTGGTTTGGAGAGCAGACAGTAAGCTGACATTGCTCTCATGAGACTCCATCAGCATGCTATGTTCATTTTGGGACATCATCAAAAGGTGTTAAGAATTAGGAGGACTTTTAGATAAACAGAAATAGGATTAAAAAGGAATGATTGCCTTGTAAAGCAAAATGCTAGATAACTGGAAGCACATAGCCTGCCTTAAGGAGAAAGAGAAGGATCTCCTGCTCTGTGCAGAGCATGAAACACTTGGCAGTAGTGTATGAGATATGATATTTCATCTGGATATAAATTTTAACTTCTGGAAAGAGTTAAAGAACTCAAGGGCTCCTGACAATCATTTATTGAATTATGTGATATAGTATATGAAGAGATCATTGTTGATATTGGCTTTTAAATGCACCTCCTTGGAGAACTAAAGCTAATCCCATAACCTGAGTCAACTAGACACCATAAGAGATCATTTCTGTTATCATCACTGCTCCCTATATCATGTAATTCTTGACCTTCCAGTATACTTTGTACATTGGAATTGCTCCCCTATCACTTATTCTGTTTATTGTGTATTCTTAGTCTTTCTTCCCCAGACATATTGGCTGTTAATCAAGTTCCTTGCAAGTTCCTCCTTGCAATCAGTTTTCACATGTTCCTGGGCCCATATGTTCAGCTATGTAACATCTCATAAGAAGTGATAAAACTATTGGTGGATGATTTGCATCAAGTTCAGTTGATAAAGCACTTCAGGTACACCTAAGGGATGAAATTAATGACAGACTTGTACTAAAAATTTAGTTTTAAGTCCAGACTCCTCTCTCCTTTCTGTAAAGTTTAGAGATTCTTGGATTCAGATGGGTTTGATTCACACACAGTACAGGAACGCTATTGTCTCTATCACTTTAAATTTAAATGGAGGCTCCTTTTTTACATGGACAAGGGGTAATGGGTATAAGTTGCTCCTAGGGAGATTTCAACTGGATTCCAGAAGAAAGTTTTTGCCATGAGAACAGTTAAACATTGGAATAATTTCGCTAGGGAAGTGCTGGACTCCTCTACACTGGACAAAGTTAAGGCTCAGCTTGACTAGGTGCTGGGCAATCTCATTTAGACTATAGATCACCTAAGAAGCTTGGACCAGATAATCCTTGAGGTCCTTTCCAACCTGGCATTTTATGATTCTATTAAATCAATTATTACTCTAAATTCTAAAAGAACAAAAAATGTGCATTTTTTACTCCATTTGAGTGCTGCCTTGGATTTGCTTAGGAATCCATTTCAGCAGAGACCTGGTGAAGTTCAGTCAAGCCCTGGTGTGTTTTGGGTTTCCTCAGGAGCGCAGAAGTGCTCAGCTCCCTTTCCCTTCATGTTGCTGGGAACAGGTGGCCTCCTCCAGGGTCACCAAGTATATTTAGGGCTGAAACTCGAGCGGGTCGGAGCCAGATTGGCTGTGCAACCACATGCGTAATCAGGAGCCGAGGCACCAGGCTCGCTCTCGCCCAGTGCTGCTCAGGAGGGAAGACTGGAGAGGCTTTGCTCCTAAGGATATTTACTAGATGTTGCTGGTAAGGACATTTTAATCACATTTGACTTCTTTTCCTTAGAACGGGATCTTGAGGTGTTTCCCAATTCTATAGGTTTTTGGGAGTAGTTGTCATACTTCGCCCATGGAAGTCAGATTTCCGGATGACTGATTCCAAATTGCAGTAAGAGGAAAAGACCTGGAATGGTATTCTAGAAGTGTAACTGAAGGTTATAGTAGTGACAGTTTGCACAGATTGTATCCTTACAGGCAATCCTCACTTCTTGAGTTTATTCACAAGCTTTGGCCTACTTTTTCACACAACATGTGGCTTATTAATTGAGTTACTCTTCATTTATTTTAAAGGTTAACATTCTGGTTTAACAGACTGGGGTTTTTTTTTGGTAATTTTTCTCAACACATTGGAACCAAAGGGGACAGTATTCTGTGTTCCTATATTTAACCTGCATTACTAGACTTCACTTGCCTCAGAAGGAATTGCAGTTTAGCCAGCTAAACAAAACCACCCCGTCATTTGGTAGTATTAGCTTACACGGCAAATATCTTTGGACTCGGGAGCAGCTGTTCCAAAGCCTCATCCCCTACCAACATTAGAAACAGGGCTGTAGTCTCTGGTGGAAAATTGTAGCTTTGCCTCTCAGCAAAATCAGTGTGTTAATTAATTTGTTTAAAGATTTTTGACAGTAATCTGTGCTTTGCAATTCAGCCAGCTCTATGGATTTTCATATTTTTCAGGTCTGAAGAAGTAGAGAGAAAAAAGCCACAAGAGCTTTAAAAACCCCCTTCCAGAGCATCTATTTAGGCTGATGCTGGGAAGACAGAAATTGCCTCATTAACCTAAGGTCACTTAAAAAATATTTACAACCTCTTCCTATGTTGTGTTTTCACTTATGAATGAATATAGTAGAATATAAAGATAAAGCTCCCATTCAAACAGGAGCTTGAATAATGTAATGAAATAATACAGAATAGTCACAGAGAAAATAAAAGTTCTTCAAATAATTTTGTTGTAATGAAAAAAGAATCAAATCATACCTCAAGAAAACCTCTTTCTCTGATTTTTTTTTAATTAAATTCCAGTATTTGTGTTACAACTATTAGAATAAAGTACTTATCCAAAATTGTAATGTATTATCAGTAAGTTTGAAACTTAGTTCAGTACTTTCCCTTAATAGCAATGCCAGATTCCAACTTCAGTTTTCTCTGTTGCTCAAGTCCTTTCACTAATTAATCAACAATACTTTAGTGATTTTACTAGTTACTAACGATGACCCAGGCACTTTGTGAACTTGACTTGTAGCTCTTCATAGTGCTTTTAGTCTTGGGCTAATACTGTATATTCCCATTTTCATCTGCTGCGTGACCAGTGAGTGGGGGAGCGACAGAAGAATACTCTCAAAATGGAGGAAGAAGAATATGAGGAAGTTGTGGAGGTAAGAAGAAAATCTGAGAGTAGAAATATTTCTTTCCTGCCTGGTGAGTGAATATATTAATCACTTTCATGAGATGTTGCTCATGAACGTAGATGGCTCCTAGCTGTTTGCCCTCTGAAGAGTGGGGTATGGATATTTATTCATTAAATGGTTTGATCAGTAAAAAACAACAGTTCAGTTGTTCAGTGGAGGAAAATCTCTCTGGTTCCTGTCCTAGTTTTTCTGCTTAAATAAGGACTGCAAACACCCCACACCCCCATCGCGAGGTTTTCTGGTTATTCTTCTGCGTAATTATAGATGCAGTGGGCCACCTCTTTCCCCCCCTGGTTTGCCCTCTGTCATCCAATCCATCCTAGAGAGGATGACTTTGGAATGCATCTTTCTAGCCTTGCCTCTTTGCCCACTGCAGTAGAGAAATGCAGTTTTGTGCCACTGAGGTACCATTGACCAATTTAGCCTTAGAATCTGCAGACATAGAGCTAGATTGAAACCTGTAGATGTCCATGGAGTTGCATCAGGGATTAATTTGTCAATAGGTCATTTCAGCTCATATTTATATGCATAATTATTCAGTCTCACCAATTTGATTAGAAGAATCCTCTGGAACTGGGAACTTACAGCTTACTGTTATGAGCAAGTGCCATTGGAATAATGACTTTGCTACTGAAACAGTGTATGAGGTTAACAAACAGTGTGGTTTTACCTGTTGCATTATTGCTATTCTGAAATGAAATTATGTAAGTGATTATAACAAATTGCTCAGTGTTTGAGGAAAAGAATCACAGAATGACAGAGTGGTGGGTGTTGGAAAGCCCTTTGGATCTCAGCCAATCCAACCCCCTTGCTAAAGCAGGTTGCACAGGAACGTGTCCAGGTGAGTTCTGAATATCTCCAGAGAAGGAGACACCACAACCTCCTTGGGCAGCCTGTTCCAGTGCCCTGTCATCCTTATGTTCAGGTGGAACTTCCTGTGCTTCAGTTTGTGCCCGTTGCCCCTTGTCCTGCTGCTGGTCACCATTGAAAAGCGTCTGGCCCCACCCTCCTGACCCCTGGCCTTTAGACATTGATAAGGATTGATTAGATCCCCTCTCAGCCTTTGCTTCTCCTGGCTATACAGACCCAGGTCCCTTAGACTTTTCAAGTAAAGGGGATGCTCTGTCCCCTCATCATCTCCATGGCCTCTGCTGGACTCTCTCCAGTAGTTCCCTGTCTTTCTTGAGCTGGAGAGCCCAGAACTCCACACAGGACTCCAGATTTGGCCTCACTAGGGTTGAGCAGGGGAGGAGGAGAACCTCCTTCAGCCTGCTGGCCACACTTTTCTCCTCGCACCCCAGGATACCATTGGCCACCTTTGCCATGAAGGCACAGTGCTGGATCACGGTTAACTTGCTGCTCACCAGGACTTCCAGGTCCTTCTCCACAGAGCTGCTTACAAGCAGGTCATCCCCTAAGCTGTACCAGTGCATGAGGTTATTCCTCCCTAGGTGTGGGACTCTGCACTTGCCTTTGTTGAACTTCATTAGGCCTTCTTTGCCCGAATTTCCAGCCCGTCCAGTTCTCACTGAATGGCAGCACAGCCTTCCCGTGGATCAGCCGCTGTTCCGAGTTTTGTGTCATCAGCAAACTTGCTGAGGATACACTCTGTCCCCTCATCCAGCTCATTGATGAATATATTGAACAAAAGAAGGTAGTACAAATGCAAACATCCCACAACTCATTGTCTGCACTCTATATTCAATGGACTGTTCATTCCAGGTGGCTTGACAGCACTGAGCCCTGACGGCTGACTTTTAGATTTCAAATAGTGAATGAAGTCAAGTAAAATGTTTTTTTTTTCAGTTGAATTAGTTAAACTTGTTTTGGAAAATAAGTGTTACTGTTCATGAAGTCCATTTTAAAGACAATGTATAATCTAGTTACAAAGACACCAGTCCTTCATTAAATTCCCTATTACCATGTTACTTGTGTTTATGCTTCCTGAGTATTATGTGTTCTCTGTAACAAAAGGTACATTTATTTGCTGTTAATGCTTACGTGTTGCTGCTGGATTTATGATAGGTTGGACTTTTTGTCTACACAGCTCTGCTTCATTCTTTTTTTAATTTTCAATGACCACCTTCCAGCAACCACATCCCTAGGACAGACTGAGATGGTGCTGCTTTAGCAGCTTCTCTCAAGATATTGATAGTGAGAAATTAAATAAAACGGGAACAATAGCATCTGCTACCAAAACAGGCACAGTGACATCTGGTACAGTTTCAAGGCAGCTTGATACTTTTTCAGGGTTTTCTTAACTAGAATTCTGCTTCTATATGAATCACAGAATCATGGAATGCTTTGGGTTGGAAGGGACATTTACAGGTTATCCTGTCCATCCTCCCTGTAGGAGCAGGGACATCTTTAATGCAATTACGTTGCTCAGAGCCTCATCCAGCCTGATCTTGAACGTTTCCAGGGATGGGGCCTCCACTCTCATTTTAAACCTATAAGAGTTCTATCAGACATTCATATTCCAAAAGAGTAGAAAATTGTTGCTAAATACCAAGTGGCTGAGAAGGTGCTGAGGATTTTAAAATCCTATTTTTAGTTTCTCTGAAGTTGTTAGCCTGCACTGGACCTGGTAGCCATTTATGATGTGCAAAATCTACAGTTAATGCCACAAGCCTGAGTTACTGGAGGCTTTGTGGAGAGTGGGTGAAACACAGTGTAGGGCAGGTGAGCAGAAATTGCCTCAAATCAGCCCAATATAAGACAGCTGGAAAAGTGTGGGCAGGTTCTGTGAACCTAACTTTGAGGAACAGCTCTGGGAAAACGGCTTAAACTTTAATAGGAATTTCTGGGGGCTCTTGGTTCAAAAGGCTTTCTGTTCCCACACTTTTGAGCAAATCATTGCTGAGGAGAATTTCAGAGCTAAAACCCGCATTTTATATTTTCGATAAAAACTGAGGTTTATGTTTTCTCCTCTGTGGAAGTCAGAAGCACTTTTTGGATACAAAAACTTTGCCACAGCGGGTGGAGCAACGGCGTTGAGTGTGTTTTCTTTTTGCTTCATGAAGGGGAGGGGTGGCGCGGGGCGAGGCCCCGGGGCTGGGGAGCCGCCTCCCTTCCCTCTAGGCAGATGGCGGGATGGCGCCATCGCGCGGCCGCCATTTGCTGCGCGGGAGCGCGCGGCCGCCATTTGCTGGGGAGGGGGGGGATAAGTCTGTGTAGGGCAAGTGATGCAAGAAGCAGTTACTGTTACAAAAAGTGGAATAATTTTGATTTAAGCTAAAATAGAATTAGTTTTCTCTAGAATTAATTATCTCTAGAATCAGTTTTCTAACTAACTTCGCTCAAGTTTCATCTGAGTAACTGTATTTTTTGAAACATAGAATGTCCCTCTGACAGCACGTTTTTATTTAGCTTTTTTTTTTTTTTAAATAGTGTTTTTCCAGGCACTGTGCAGAGAGAAATTATAACGTTTTGTGTTAATTTTGGTCTGTGCTGAACCGTTGTGTCTCCCTCTCTTTGCAGTCTTGCCCTGTCTAAAATGCAAGGTCAGACAGAGCTGGCTCCTAAGCTCCAATTTGCAGAGATTTGGCTGTTGTTCATAATAACATCAAAATTAGTCCTTGGAAAGTAATGGAATGTGCATAAGCTTTCTGGGAAAAATTATACAAGCAGGAAATATATTCTGTCCCCAAGTCTTGTCCCTTTAAACATCACAGTATCACAGTGTCATAAGGTTGGAAAGGACCTCTGAGATCATCAAGTCCAACCTATAACCCAACACCAACACTAACACCAACCATCATCTAAACCATGGCACTCAGTGCCTCATCCAGTCTCCCCTTAAACAACTCCACCCCCTCCCTGGGCAGCCCATTCCAATGACCAATCACCCTTTCAGTGAAGAACTTTTTCCTAACATCAAGCCTAAACTTTCCCTGACGAAGCTTAATGGAAATCATTCCCTCGTGCGTAAAGTGCTGAATAAAGGATGTTGCTTTCTAAAACTCCAAAACGAGTCTTAGAGAGTTCATTTGCCAGCATTTTTGGTGTTACATGAGCCACACATGGCAAGGAAGCAGTGCCAGCAGGAGACCCTGCTTAAATGAGTGATGGAAGGTGGACATCAGGATGGAGAAGAGGCAGGAAGCTCATGAATTCCAACAACAGGAGGAAGATTCCTGCTCAAAAGGGTGGAAGTTGCAGAAGTCAAAGGCAGCCATGGCTGCAGGGACCATAAGGCAGTGGAGTCAAAGAATCAGAGAGGAGTAAGCAAGATAAACAGATTTACAATCCTGGACTTGAGTGGATTTGGCACTTTTCAGGGACCTGCTTGCAAAGATCCTGTGGGAAACTGCTACTCCACAGCATCCTGGGAGATTCTTTAGGCAGCTGTTGAAAGCCTTGAAGGCACAGCGCTAATGCTTATGGGTGTCTTTGACCACCCCAGTATCTGCTGGAAGAGCTGATGGTTGGCTGCAAGCAACCTGGGAGATTTGTAGGAAGTATTCATAGAATCATGGAATGATTTGGGTTGGAAGGGACTTCAAATCCCATCCAGTTCCAACCCCCTGCCATGGGCACCTCCCACTGCATCAGGGTGCTCAAAGCCCCATCTAACCTGGCCTTGAACACCTCAGGGATGGGGCAGCCACCACAGCTCTGAGCAACATCTACCAGGGCCTCCCCACCCTCACAGGTGGTGATAGTTACTCATCTAATCTCCCCTCTTTCAGTATTGAAGACAAATTTCTTGATTCAGTTGACTGATGAACTAACTGGAAACAATACTCTGATAGACGTGCTCCTCACAAACTGGGAAGAACTGCTACAAGATGGAGAGGTCAAGGGCAGCCATGGCTGCAGTGACCATGAGACAGCGGAGCTGAAGGTTCAGAGAGGAATGAGCAAGATAAACAAAATTACAATCCTGGACTTCAGAAGAGCAAATTTGGGCCTTTTCAGGGACCTGCTTGGGAAGATCCCAAGGGAAAACAACCTATAGGGGTGAGGAATGTATGGAAAAAAATGAACAGATGTTAAGAATTACAAAGGATGCAAATGTGACTGCATGGGTGCCTGTGAACTACAGTCCTGTTTTTCCAGAAGTGTGTTTTTAAAACTGCTTCAGAGAAGCTACAATTTTACATTCTGTATGATTTGGCCTAACAGTGATTTTTTTTCTCTTGTTAATAGTACTACATTGAAGAGACAATTATTGAGGAGGGTGAACCACATGAGGTAAATGTCTCTGTGATGTTGTATGTGGTGTATTTGTGCTTCTAATTAATGCACAATGCTAAATTAATGGCCTTTTGAATTCTGAGGACTAATTTTTTATATTAAACACACAAATATCAGTGAATAGTTGCTTCTTACTACTTTATTTCCTCTGCAAGACCCTACTGTGGGGTGGTATAGCGGACACTTAGTCTGTTCTGAGTATTCTATCTGCCACTCTTTGGTTTCCATTAGAAGGGGTTGTAGATGTGTCTGTCAGAAAAGGAGTGTGCTAATTTCTGTCCTTCCCTATGTCTTGATGATAGTCTCCCCTTTTCTCCTGCACAGCAGCTTTTTGCACAGGAGCTGACAAAATGAAGCAATGGGTTACGTTGATAATAAGAAGCACAGGCAGGAATATTAACTGGGGGAACATATTGACAGAATCTAGTTATAAGAATTATTGAGGGTGTGACTATGACTAGATAAGCAAATAGGAACACCAGCACATACATGCATTGTACTTAACCTTCTTATGAAATGTAAAAGATTCTGCCTGAAACTAGTTTACCTGTATCAGTTCTGTTCCCTTCACCTGCTGTACTCTCACTGAAGAGTGGTGGTTTGCATGTGTTTTTCAGGTCACTGGTAACAAATATTTGAATCACCAAGGAGTTTTTAGCATAATTTGAAATCTATTCATAATGTAGATATAAAACAACTCTCTACTATGAAATATGGCGTAGGCTTATGCAGAAACAAAAACTTAGCATTTCCCTTTGTGAACGTGTTATGTTCCAAACAAAGGATGTGTTCCCAAATTCTCCTTGTGTTTTTGTGTTAATAAAATATAATTTGCTGAATATGTTTGGACAAGTAATCTAGGACTGCACCTCTGATGGAACACCATCATCTTATCTTTCTTGAGGTGAATTCACCCACTTTGCTCTTCAGGTGTATTAAAATCTGTAGCCAGACTGGATTTAAAGGGAGCAATTGCATGACTGATTATTTCCATGCCTGATTTTCATCAGTTTTTGGAAACAATATTATGGAATGAAGAATTGTCTTATTAGTATGAATGTCTTTCTAGCAGTCGTGATGAGATCTTTTCCCATCAGCTGGAAATAGAGTCTAATGCATTAGTATCCTGCTCCTATGAGTTATCATATGAAAAGAAAGGGTGTTTTTTTTTTCACAAAATGCTTTATTTTCAGAATCAAACCTCTCCAAATTTTAGAAATGTATTATAAGACATGTAGCTTCACTGTTTTGTTATAAAGTTAATTGCAGGTAGTGCTTTTCACAGTGTTTATCTTGACAGATATCAAACTCTCCAGTGCTTTCAGTATCAAAACTTAGATGAACACTTGTATATTTGGAAGGAGTTTTAAGAGAGAAACTTGTAGTGGTGCTGATGAACCTAATAACATCCTGGGACAGCATTTCTGAAATGCAATTAATGTTCACATAGTAAACAAACCTTTTCTAATTTAGATTTTGTGTACTTCCCCATTTAATGTTTAATACTTGGTGTATTTTGTGGTCTGTCTCATACTGATGCAGATAGTTATCAGAAAGCTGAGCTTCAGGTGTTCCCTTTAAAGATACTTTTTGTAAAAAAAAGCTAATTCATATGAAAGAAAACTTGATATTTTTTTATTCAGGTGATTCTGAAGCACATTTTTAAATTGTAATAGGTATTTTCAAATGCTTTTAATTAAGATCTTAGTATTAAAATTATTACTTACAGCATGAATATTTTGACAAACAAGTATATAAACCATTTAAACTGATTAAGGCCAGAGCTCCAATGGATGCTTGATCAATTAATTATCCAAGTTTCTCAGCTCTGCCTCTGCTATGAATGTGATCTGGTTATGAGAAAACCTAGTTTAATGGGAAAGCTGGGTTCTAGGTATTTGTTTAGTTTGCTGGTGCATCAGATACTTATTAAAAGATCCCAAAGACCTCATCTTGCCTGTCTGCTGTGTCCATTCCTTTCCTTCTGGAAGAAGAAGATATTCTTTTTGAATGACTGTATGCACCTTTGACTGGATTTCACAATTTGCAGTGACATTATTAGGAGCCCTGGCTCTGTGATAAGTGTCTTCAACCCAACGGTAGCACTGAAAAATCTCTGCACTGTGGCTGTAGTAAGTGCTGGTCACTCCTGGAAAACAACTGATGGCAGTGGAAGTTTTGCATCTAGAACAAAGGCAACAGGAGCCCCACACTTCCAGCGTCTCTGGAGAGTAATTCCATGAGTTTGGCACAGGAATCAGTCAGTTAATGCCTTGTGGCTTTTCCTAGGTTGGCCGTTGTATAGTGGACGTATCGAGTAGTCCCAGTAGGAAAAGTGCTACTGGTTTTCTGCCTTCACATGATTCCTAGATAAAAACTGTGCATCCTTTTACTAGATAGGGGAGGGGGAAAATGCTTATGATAAAGGTGATTTATAATTCTAAAGCAAGTAAATGTTTTTTTCTTTATCCCCAGGTGGTCACTGAGGTCACTGAGACCATTAGCACAGACTTCTCAGGTCCTAGAACGACCACCTATACTGTTGAGCATGAAAAGCCGTCGGTTCAGGATGCAGCACCTCCAGTCAGAAAGAAGACAATACGGACAAAAGTGGATCCATCTAAGTTTTTGACACCTTATCTGGAACATAGTAACAAAATGAAGGACCTGTTCAGTGAGGTAAATTTTCCCATGTATTTTATTCTGCTCTGTTCTCCTGGTTTTTGCTTCTTTGAGTTAGCCAATCTCTTGCCCATGTCCTACTTAAGTGCTTTAGGGTAATCGTTGGGCACAAAAAGTGTCTTGAGGCAGATTGCTGAAGGTTGTCAGAGATGCCGGCAGGACTCCTGCACTCTCTGACTTTACTATCTGAGTGAAGGAGTATAACAGGTAGTAATGAATAGCAAACCACAATATTTTTTTATAATAGGATATTTCTCTATCCATCTACATATATCCAAGAAAAATCCTTGTGCCCAGAATATAGGAACAAGCACCGATGTAAATTCCTGGTGCAGGAAACCAAAGTCCAGGAGGCCAATACTGTACAATGTTGTCAGAAGTGGGAACCACTGCTCTGCCCAGATGTAGATGGCATCAAATCCCTTTCCTAATTTTTAACATATATTACCTACCAGTGTTCACTGTTAAATATTACATGAGATCACAGGTCTGGGACTATTTCCCTCACCCAGGTATTTTCTTCATCTTTGGTCACTGAAGCAAATAACTGTAAGTTTGTCAATATTAAGCTTCAAAGGAGCTTAGAATCAATTAGAGGTGATCTAAACCAGGCTAGAGTTAGAAATGTTTTTTTTTCTGTTGTTTCAGATAGAAGAAAGTCAGTTGGCTACACTAAGCACAATGCTGCAAATGTGGTCAAGTCATGCTAGTTTGTATTATTGAATAATCTGCCTCAAATTCCTGTACTTACAAGATAAATCAATAATTGCTGCGTACATTTCTACCAGAGCTTTAGGATATGTCGTGATTATATTTGTCATTATTTTCTTTCAGAACAAGTACAAAGAAAAATTTAGAAAAGAGAAAGGAAAGCCATATGCTTCCACAATTGATACCCCAGAAATTCGGAGGATCAAGAAAGTGCAAGACCAGCTCAGTGAGGTAGGTAAAAATTGTGATGAGAAAAAAGGTTTTTTGTGTGGTAAAGAAACAAATTAAGTCATGATTTTAAATGGTACATAAGAAGTGATAGTTTTGATGATATTGTGATAAGACAATCTGAAGATTTAGTATAAACTTTATCAGATTGCAAGAGCAAGGAATGCAGAGCGACAAATTTGAGTTTTGAGTATATGACAAATTTGTGCCTGATGAATTTTTGTTGAGATTCATTTGTGCACTGGGTAAATAACCATAGAATTTTGTTTTTAAAATGTGTTTAAGGTTTTTTTTATATTCATAAAGCAACTGAAAAGCACTTTCCTTAAGAGATACTGGAAAAATGATGCTCATGTTCTCCAGGTGTTGCAAAATGAACTTCTGTACATCTTGTCCCTTACTATGGGATTTTCCAAGATGTGTTGTCCCCTCGGTGTGAATCCCACTCTTTGGGATCTGCCTTTGAAAGCAAGCCCAAGTGTAATTGCCCCACAGTTGCAGTGCTTCTGCTTCTGGAAGCTGGCTAGTCCTCCTCTCTTTCTTCTAAGCAGCTCTAGTCTATTTTCAACAACACATCTCACAGTCTGGGAAGCTGAAATCCACTTGGAAAGGCTTCTTAACTCTTTGTACAGTAAATAGGGAGAGCTGAGTCCCTAGGAATGGGAACCTCTAAAGCAGAGAGCATAGTCACCTGACTGGTGTTCAGGAGAAGAGTGTGCATTAAATTCTGCTCCACTCCTGGCTGAGGAGTGGGGTGCAGCAATCCATGCGCTAATGCTGACGGAGCCTTCTGTCGAGCTGGGACTGGTATAACCACATCAGGATGAGTTGTGCCCAAGCTGCTGGTTTGCCAGGGTGATGTGGTTATATTGGTTTTGGCATTAAAGCTGATGTTTACATGCTAACAGACTGTGAAACTGAGATACACTGCCTAGCATGGGGATCCTTCTATCACATTATACAGGGTGGAAGTACTCTTGGAAAGAGCTTTGTGATTACAGAAGGGCACTACCTCTAACTTGGATTCACTTTTCTTGAAACTGTCTCAGAGCTGCACTTCTTTGTCAGTTAATTCACAAAATTTGTTTCCACAGTCTTCATTTCTATGGAACAACTGGAATTGAATTATTGAATTTAGGTTTGGGATGTTTACACTGTTAAGTGTCAAAATACCAATAGTCTGCTTTTTAAAAAAAACTGTCAGTTTTTACTGTAATAAGAATTGTGGTTTGTTGTGCATTGACCTAGGTTAAATACCGCATGGCTGGGGAAGTTGCTAGAACTATTTGCCATGTTGATGAAAAGGCCAAGGACATAGAACATGCAAAGAAGGTGTCACAGCAAGTGAGCAAGGTGAGTGAATTCTGGCTTTCTGGAAGGGTTGTGAATGTCAGTGCATCATGAGGTTACTGATGTAAATAAAGTTTTGAGCTTGGGGCACTAAAATAATATTTATAGAACAATTTAGAAGCACAGGGAGACATCATAGAATGACCTGAGTTGGAAGGGACACACAAGGATCAGCAAGTCCAAGTAGATAAGCAAATATAAATATCATATTAAATGTTTCTAGCTGATGTCTTCGAATGTTGGTGGTTTGAGACTTTCACTTTAAAATCAGTCTTTAAATCAGGTAGTTGATTCACAGAAGTAAATGTTTTTCTAATGACTGAGAAACCAAATTGCTGATCTTTCTTTCCAGGTATTATATAAACAGAACTGGGAGGAGAATAAGGACAAGTACCTGCTTCCTCCTGATGCTCCAGAGCTTGTGAATGCAATAAAAAACACAGCAATGTTCAGTAAGGTAAGAAAAAAAATCATAGGTCTGGGCAGCTGAAGTGCAAGAAGTGTTCCACATCAGAGACTGATTCATAATGAGTATTCTGGCATTTTTCTGGCATTTTAGAAACTCTATACTGAAGAATGGGAAGGAGACAAAACGCTATTCTATCCATACAATGACAGTCCGGAGCTCAGGAGGGTGGCACAGGCTCAGAAGTCTCTGAGTGATGTAAGTATCAAAGCCTGGTTAGCAGTTTGGTCACTCTGTTATGGTGTGACTTGGTAGGCTTCCTGGTGGAGTTGGACTTGGACTTGATATAAAAGCTTCATAATGGAACAGATAATAAAAATGCCTCGGTGCACTAATAGTTAACTCTGCACTGTTTCAGTAGAAAAACTTGTTCTTGATAGTGGAGTATAAATATGTGGGCAATTTGATTCAATATTGTGAATGAATTAAATAATTTATTGCAGGTCTTCTGAGTTAATCAGTAAAAAGACCTTGAGTATCTCTCAACATGGGTGGAGAAACTGTAAGACCTGTTCGTTGTTGTGGGTCTGCAAATCTGTCTCTCTAGAAGAGTGGTAAGAAAAGACAGGAATGGGAGAGACTGTGTTTTGGTGATACTGAGATATGTAGAACTCTTCAGCTGACAATTTCAGGTCTCCCTTAGAGATTTCAGTGAATTTTGCAGATGTCCAGAGCTTCACTTGCTCATCTTTATCAGGAACAACAGAGTAATACACTTCAAAACTTTTCACTTTCTCTTAACAAGAGACTTCTCAGTTGTCTTCTGGAGCACAGTGAATGGAAGAGCTCATGGGCAGTAGCTGTGGGCAGGGCTACTTTCATTAATGATAGTACCAGACTTAAGAGTAAATGTTCAGACACTTAAGTTGGTAGTTATGGTAAATATTTACTTCATTCATGTTTTCAGATTGTCTACAAAAAAGGGCATGATGAACGAAAATCTAAATATACTCCTCTGCCAGACCCACCTGATGTGGAACAAGCCAAGAAAGTGACCAGGCAGCTGAGTGATGTGAGTAGAATGCAGTGCTCTTCTTTCCATAGTAAACTGGCTTTTGGGGTTAGAGGGGCAAAAAGGTGCCTAAAGACAGGGAAAGGGAAAGGAAGGACCAGAGCTCATATGAAGTGAAGGCCTCTTTGATTTTCAGTGGTACGTGGTACAGTGTTACGTCCCAATGTTATGTGAAAATAGCACTACAGGAATATGTTAGTAATGTCTCATGTGAGAATTTCTCATTAATAAATGCCTTCTAGGAAGGACTTAATTTACCTATTTATCCTTTTTTTTTTATCAGGGAGAGAACTGCATCTTGAAGTGCTTAGGCCATATCGTATTTAGGGTGTTTTTGACAATAACTGATAAAATGGTTATGAGGCGGATGAAAAATGTGAGGCAATTTTAAAAAGACTTTTAAAACCAAATCTGTAAAGTGAAAATCGAGCTGTATTTTGGAGATTAATTGTATTTTTTTATTTTGTCATAGATTATTTACCATGAGGACTATAAAAACAAGATCAAAGGCAAGTGGAGCCAAACTCCGTGCTACGATGTTGCAATTGCGAAAATGAATGCAGAAAATATAAGTACAGTAAGTGAATTCTTCAGAAAATCTTGAACTGAACAACTTTATCCTTTGTTTATGTTAATGTGAAAAACACTAATTAGTTTTGCCTGCTTCATTTGTGGTATTTCTTTCCCTAAATGAAGGGAGAACTGGATTAGTGGAGAACTGATATGCAACGTATGTGCTTTTGATGCATTGTTATCTGTTTGTCTGTTCCTAACAGAGAAAATACCAGGAAGACTTTGAAAACATAAAAGACCAAATCTACTTTATGCAGACTGAAACTCCAGAGTACGAAGCTAATAAGCGAGTGACGGATAATGTCAGTAAGGTATGATGTGTGTGCTCCCGTTTGTTTTGTTGAGCATAGTTCTGAAGTCGGGCCAGTTTGGGCTGAAACTGTTTTGTCAAGAGTTAAAAATATTTTCATATGTGGAAAAGATGTATTCTTGTGGGCATTCCATTGGAAGCTCGTAACAGCTCCCAGCCACACTTAAGGTCTTCCACAATAACACCTGTGAAATAGAATTTTCTTTCAATGCAGTCAAATTTGCTTCACTATTTGTTCTGATGATGTGATGTTCCTGTTTTTTGGTTGGAACAAATCAGTACTATTAACCAACTCATAGAATCATGGAATGGTTTGGGTTGGAAGAGACCTCAAAGCCCATCCAGTTCCAACCCCCTGCCATGGACAGGGACACCTCCCACTGGATCAGGAGGCTCAAAGCCCCATCCAACCTGGCCTTGAACACCTCCAGGGATGGGACAGCCACCACTCCTCCGGGGAGCCTGCACCAGTACCAGCATAAACACACTGAATATGTCTCTGTTTTGTCATATTTTTCCATCCTTGCTCAGTGTATCTCAGTGTTGATGTGCTGGCCCATATTTTGTTCCAGATATGGAATTTGTTTGGCTTCTGCATTTTCTGCAGTAGTCTATCACAGAAGCACAGAATGGATTCCTAAGTTGGGAAAGACAATCTTATGTATTAATTGTAAAAATATGCCTGTAATTTTTAAAAATTACAGTGTTTTGAAAGAGCCTTAGAGTAGGGGATATCTAATAAATAGCTCTCACTTAACTTCTGACTCTGCCTCCCATCTTGTCACCCATGCACTCCTGTGTTCTGAGTGCTTTTCAAGGTCCTTTGCTGTCAATAATCAGAAGTTAAAAACCAGGAGAAATTTTCCTGAAAAATTCAAGGTGATATAGGCTAGTTTGGCTTTTAATACTGATTTTAGTACGTATTTTTGAAACCTCACTCTTATTTTTATCTTTCTTAAAGGCAAAATACAGAGCAGACTATGAAAAGAACAAAGCTATTGCAGATTATAACGTGCTGCCTGCTACAGAGAACCCATTGCTGAGGCAATTAAAAGCTGCAGGAAATGCGCTGAGTGATGTAAGTATTATCAAAGCACAGATGGATGATTTTCAGTCGTGAACAATAAAACAAACTCATCATTTCTTCTCAAGGCTTCTCCTTTGGATCTCTGAGGGGTTTTAGTTACCTGTGTTTGTCATGAGATACCATAACCAGAACATTGTAGAGAGGGAGTTATTTCTTCACGTCCGAGTGCGACAAGAACTGTGACATGTTGTGAGGAGAGCTAATTACTGAATAGTTCATTTAGGTCCCTGTGGAAAATAGATCACAAGATGACAGCTCTTTCCTTACTCTTTTAAGGAACTTCAGCTGATGCTGATAATAACAGAATGTGCGGTACTTTTGCATAGTCATATGCATTGTTTTCTGGTTACTCTCTAACTGCTTTCTTGTTTCTTTCTTCTTGCTGTTTTCATCTGTGAAAAAGATCGCATATTTCTCCATGTCAGAAGTTTAAAAGCCATTAGTAAGACGTTTCTGACTTCCCTTATAAACTTGAGAGTCATTTAAAAAAGGCATTTTAATAAAAAATGTTGAGAAAAAAGAGCCGTTTGTTTTTCAGCCTTCTGGGAAAGCTTTTCTTTGTGAGCATTTCAAAGTTTTACTCTTGTCATTTTTAGCGTGTTGGGAATGAGTTGCAGTAAAATCTATGGCATTTGTTGTCTTTATTTTCTTTTGCAGAAATTATACAAAGAAGCCTATGAACGATCCAAAGGAACCAGCATGAATTACTGTGACACACCAAAGTTCCAGACTGATACCATTCTGAAGAATTTCAGTGATGTACGTATCTCATTCGTGTTGTGTCGTTCAGGACTGGCACTCCCAATTACTTTTGTTTATCAGCTGGTGTTTATTTTTCCAGGTCAAATATAAAGATGCGTATCAAAAGAATATTTTAGGACACTATTTGGGCAGCTTTGAGGACCCCCATCATACGCACTGCATGAAAGTTGAAGCTATGAAGAGCGATGTAAGTGTGTGGCAATTGTTCTGCTTTCGCTCTCACGCTTCAGTTTCAGAGAAAGCTCAATTACAGTTTCTTATTGAATGTTGATTTTATTCCTAGAAAAATTACAAAGCAGATTATGAAGAGGAGAAGACAAAATGCTACTTCCCTCAGACTATAACTCAGGAGTACGAAGCTATTAAGAAGTTAGAGCAGTGTAAAGATGTAAGTACAGGACAGCAGTGGTTATCAAATACACAATTACTTGTGGAGATTCACAGAGTGAATTCTGTTGACTTTGATGGTTTGCATTTGGCTCTATTAGTAGATGTGACTTTTAATAACCATATGAATCTGTATTTTAGAGCCTCTTGTGACATCTAGTGATCAAGACAGATATAGCACAATCTTTTTTTAACAAGTAAATATATAAAATTAGAGTAGTACCAAAATGAAGAATGAACCTCAAGCATTTACCTGATTAAGTCAAGATATTTTTCCATTAATACTATAAAAGTACTTTATTAATACAAATTTTATTTACTTTATTAAAGCTTGGAAAATACTTTAAATATATATTTGTTCATAATATACTAAAATGTATAATGTGTATAATATTGTGTACAATATACATTTTAATATTTGTATATATGGTAAAATATTTTACATTAATACTTTAAAATATTTTTAGAAATTTATTTGCTCTCTGATTATGTTAAAAAGTAACAAAACTGACTGTTGTGCATGGCAGTGTGAAGCCGCACACGTGCCGTAACCGCTAACTATCCCAAGTAATGCTACATTACTACACCTCATAAAATAGGTTTGCTTCTGGCAATTTCTGCAACTGTATTTGTTATCTCCCTTCAGCATGCCTACAAAAAGCATCCTGATCAAATCAAATTTACCCAAGTGACTGACTCTCCAGTGCAGAAGCAAGCAGAGATCAACAGCAAACAGCAGAGCGATGTAAGTAAACTCAGAGAACCCGTTACTACAGCCGGCACTGTCAGTTCCTGCACTGTCACCAACTTCACTTTATCATCCTGGTTTAAGAGACCTCCTGAAATGAATGTGTAGGTGAATGTGTGTGCACATACACATACAAGCACTAAAACATTTGTGTGTATTCACAGTCCTGTCCCAGTGGAAAATCACCTGGAAATCAGATTTTTTTTAGCTTTTCAAGGGGCTGTTCATGTCCAGCTTCAGTCTGTATGTGTTTGTAATTTTGTCTGTCACTCCTAATGTATTCTTCACACCAGTTATGTCAGTGGAGTTTGTGCCATTCACCTGGCATGATGAACTAGGTTTTCATCTCTGTCTTTGTGAGGTAACATGAGATCTTTATGTTGTGTCACTCACCATTATTCAGCATTTACAATCTATAAACCTAAATTTCTTTTTATTTTTCTTCACAGATAAAGTATAAATCCAAAGGTGAAGAAATTATTCACAAGTACCACCTCCCTCCAGATGTCCCCCAGTTTATACAGGCTAAAGTTAATGCCTACAATGTTAGTGATGTAAGTAAATTTTTGATCCAGAGCTCTTGATTCAGCTTCCAGTATGAAGATGCTGTTAGCTGGAAACCGTTCATTCAAAATTCACCTTTTCTTCTAGAACTATTACAAAACAGGATTGGAAGAATTAAAATCCAGGGGATATGATCTAAAAAGTGATGCTATTCCTATCAAAGCTGCCAAGGCTGCCAGGCAGGCTGCCAGTGATGTAAGTGCATTCATTTATTCCAGAAGAGTTTACTTAAACAACATTTGCAGTTATGTTTATTAAGGATAAGTTCTTTGTTGCCTTTTTTGAGCATGTTATAGGATGTATTTAACACAGTTATGTTTTTACTGGTGTTTCATTTCTTCACTAATGTATCTGTATAGCTACGTTTAGAAAAGGCTGTTGGATGAGGTAATTCTCTGTGATAAACAGTCTGTCTTGCACTCCAGCATGGTTGATAAAAATCATGAGGAGTAGGACAGCAGTGACAGCTCCGTGAGCAATGGACCCCTGAGTTCTACCTGTCCTTTAATCATAGGCCTGATCTTAAATGAGATGAAAGACTCTAGGACATCATTGGGTTTTGGGATGGGCTCATGAAAGTCCCTTAGTTTTTTATGATGCCTTTCCCTCTTAACAATCAGTACAAGTGAGATAATGCTACTTTGAAAGCTTGCTGGCTGGTTTTATAAGGTCTGCTTTTATAAGGATGTATGGTCACTGACAGGTGTGAGGGAGGCTCTTTGAAGAAAACAGAAGGTAATCTTTTCTTTTAATTTACTTATTGCTAAGGTACTACATTTAAGATTGTGTTCTCTGTGTTATATTCTAACAGGTTAACTACAAAAAAGCCTACGAGCTTTCCAAGGGCAAACTCGTTGGCTTCAAGAGCCTCCAAGATGATCCCAAACTGGTTCATTATATGAAGGTAGCCAAGTTGCAGTCTGAGCGAGAGTACAAGAAAGATTATGAGAAAACAAAAACGAGGTACAACCTTCCACTGGATATGTTTGATGTTGTCGGTGCCAAGAAGGCTCAAGAGATTGCCAGCAATGCTAATTACAAGAACCTCCTGCACCACTATACTTATTTACCAGATGCAATGAATGTGGAGCTGACCAAGAATATGATGGAGATTCAGAGTGACGTAAGTAAAACCTCGTGTGAACAGAATGCTTTTGAGATTCCTCAGACAAGAACTGTGAAGACTCAGGAGAGATCCCTGAATTGTTTTTTTTTCTAAATCGTAACTTTTAAAGCATTGTTTTCACTCCTTTTTTTAGAATGCGTACAAATCAGATTATAACAACTGGATGAAAGGCATTGGCTGGATCCCCATTGGGTCACTGGAAGTAGAGAAAGCTAAAAAAGCTGGAGATGCCTTGAATGAAAAGAAATACCGTCAGCACCCAGACACCATTAAATTTACAAGTGTGGTGGACTCTCCAGTGATGGTCCAAGCCAAACAGAATTCAGTTCAGCTCAATGAAGTAAGTAGAGAAAGAAATGGTTGTTGGAGTAAGTAGAGATGTATCTACTGAAGAGCTGGGCATTGCCCTTAAAATCTTTGAAAAAACTATTAGCTTGAAGTGTTTCTCTTTGTTGTCATTGTTTTGAGCTCTATTTTTGCCTGAGTAATTTCCTAGGACAAGTCTTCAAAGCTGTAGGAAATTCATATCACTCTTTCAGTTCATGTCAGCTGATTCTGTCCTTTTATATATTAAATATAGTGAAAATATATTTGATTTAAGAAATGTGAAATTTTGGAGTTGTTTGTTGGTGTTTTGCCACCTACAATAATGAATGAATTACAGAACATTTGACGGATGACAGTATGTCCATTATTATCAAAGGGCAATCTTTGTTTTACATTACATTCTCCTGACATCCCTTATTATCCATCTCTTTCAAAAATGGGCTCTTATGTCCCTTAAAGGGCTTAATTTTGCTGAGTGAAGGCTGCATAGAGCTTTTAGGGTGCATTCCTTCTATCAACAATTCTGTATGAAAAGTGCAGAAAGGTGGCGATGTACATTTGGTTGCAAAATCAGGCATAAACCATCAGTTAATTCACCCTGAGCTGGGGCTGCTCTACAAGGAGAGAAGGATTTATTTCTCTATCATCTATTTTACAGAAACTATACAGATCTTCTGGAGAGAAAGTTAAACATAAATATACTCTTCCCCCCGATGTCCCACAGTTTATCCAAGCTAGATACAATGCAGCTAATGTCAGTGACGTAAGTGACTTCTTTACACCTTCTTAATGTTTTTGAGTAATATGTTACAGACACACTTATAGTGCAGACTCCTCTCTGATATGCAGTTCTACATAATCAACTTGTATCTCTGCAATTTTTAGTTCTTGATGTCATTTGAATTTCCAACTAGATACCATTTAATCATGTAATCATTTAATAATTTTAATTAATAAATCTGTTCTCATAAATGAAAACTGATAGTTGTATTTGATCCCCACTGCATCTGCTTCTAAAGAAGTGCCTGGAGTAGCTTAGGAGCACCTTTGACTTGTGTGTAGTTTGTGTAATTACTGGGTTCTCTCTAATGATATGGGTTTTCTTTTTTAGGCATATTATAAACAAGACTACCATGATCTAATAGCTAAAGGGAACAACGTGTCGCTTGATGCTATTCCAATTACTCGAGCCAAGGCTTCAAGAAATATTGCTAGTGATGTAAGTATCTATCACAGGTATGCTTTTCTTAATAAAAGTGTTGTCCTTTACAGACCATGTGGCAGACCCCATCTGTTGCACAAGCCTCACTAGAGTCAGTATTATGAGAAAGTCTTTTTTTTTCCCCAAAAGGCTTAGTTTGTGTAGAACTTAGGCTCATCTTCGTTGCTGTAGATAGGCAAATGCTCTGTGTTGTCCTTCTTAACGCACGTTTCACACAACAAAAGAAATCAGTAGTTCTTGCAATCGTTCAATGTCAAACTTCCAGGAAATACAAGACCAAATCAGCCCCTGTTTATAGACCACAGGGCAATCTGTGCTCAGGGTGCTTTTGGTTAAACAGTGGAGCATGACTCGTATGTGCCTTACATGTGCACATTGCATAACGTGGGATGAGTTTCAGTAGTTTCATAACTAGAGGAAGCTGTCCAGTTGTATCCTATTTGCTGTTGCTTCCAAGTGACTCAATTATTCTACTTTTCATACACTTTTCAACACAGGAGTACGTAGGAAAAGTTTCCCCTTCCTTACAAGAAAAGCTAGTGTTGTTGAATCTCACTGTGGTGTGTGTAACCTGTTGTGTACAGGTGGAATAACAACAGCTCACGTAGGTACAGTTGCTGGGTGGGCCATTTAGGAGAGCTTATCTTTCTGGGCTGCTTGCAACTTCTCTTTCCAATGGAAGATGTAAGAGCTTTGCTTTTCTTCTGGATTAGTGTGAACATTAGTAGAATGCCACAGGACATTTGATCTCTTTCCTTTTCTAGTATAAATATAAAGAAGCGTATGAAAAAGCTAAAGGAAAACAAGTTGGTTTCAGAAGCCTGCAAGATGACCCTAAGCTTGTCCACTACATGAACGTAGCCAAGATTCAGTCTGAGCGTGAGTACAAGAAGGACTATGAGAAGACCAAGACTAACTATCATACACCTCCTGACATGTACAGTATCCAGGCCGCTAAACAGTCGCAGGATGTAGCTTCTAATGCCCACTACAAAAATCTGATCCATCACTACACTTATCTGCCAGATGCCATGGATGTGGAGCTTGCAAAGAACATGATGCAAATACAGAGTGATGTAAGTATTCTGATGACTGCAATTTTATGGATGCTTTCCTGCACACTGTGGACAATAAGATACGAGTTTGTATTCAATGAAAATTGGCATTACTTTATGGGAATGGTCTGTTTTTCTTATGCCTTGGGGAAAACTGTAAGAAGTTTTATCAGCTGGTGGTGGTATTCAGAAATACCAAATTCCAGGTGAGTTCTGCTCCACAGAGCTTTGATGTTGGTGTATCAACAGAGAACTGACTTCTTGAATAGCGAATTCAAATGAACTTTTTTTTTCACATTCTCTTAAAAAACTTTATTTTACAACTAAAAATTTATTTTATTCTTTAAAACTTCTTTTAAGTTGTCTTGCTTTTTTCTTCACATGAGATAGATATGACTATTATTAATTATTTAGGATGGAGGAGTGGAAAACTTGTAAGTATTGACATTATTAGAAATACATTCTGGAGCTCTCTAGCAGAGCAGATCTCTCCTAGGACCTTCTCAGTCTTTCATGGAGATACAGAGTTTTAAATAGTTGTCTGGGCATGCATGGTTGCTGCATCTTTTTGTGTACTGTGGAATTTAACTCTGTGTGTCTCCCTGTGGAGGTTCACTGATTTTAGAGTTAGAACACAGGAGAGTCTTAAAAATGAGTGTCCACAGCCTCCCTGCATTCAGACTGTGCACTAACCCTGCATGAGTGTTTATATATGATAACCTTCTGCATATTTTTTAGCCAGGATCAATTTTTCATTTGCAGTCCATGAATTCTGTGTATTTTACCGCAGGAGGAATTATAGGAGGGAAACTAAAAATTGGGTCTCTGCACTGTGGACCTTTGCATAGGGTGAAGTGTCATAGAGTCTGCTGAAGCAGAACAGATTAAACCATGCTAAAAGGTCCCCATGTGGTGGTTTAGAAGTTATTAACAATTAAAGGTTGGTGAAATTTTTCATATAGGTGGAGAAAGAAAAAAGGTCACTAAATGATGAAGGGATGTTACATTTTATAAGAAATGAATCACGAATCAAAAATACTCCATTTTCTTCCTTATGAAGTCACAGAGAAGTGTTAATAATACCCCTTGTTCCCTTCAAGGATCTATAAATATTTCCTACTAATGCAGAACACGAGTTAGACTGTGATTATTGTTTTAAACAGAATTATTGCAGTTCTGTGGGATTATCTTGGTCCATGTTGTCTTTCTCTCCTTCAGAATGCGTACAAACAAGAGTATAACAGCTGGTTCAAGGGTATTGGATGGAGTCCTCTCGGTTCTCTGGATGTTGAAAAAGCAAAAAAGGCTGGAGATGCATTAAATGAAAAGAAATACCGTCAACACCCAGACACCATCAAATTTACAAGTATACCAGATTCAATACCAATGGTTTTAGCTCAGCACAACACCAAGCAACTGAGTGATGTAAGAATTTTTTTATTATTAATGCAACATAGTGATTTTTTTAAACATATTTGTGATTTATATGTTGCTGTCTGATACTCCATCTATAAAACCTTGAAATTTTAAAAACTAAAAATTGCAAAATTGCAGTTTGTTGGTAAGAGTTAAGCATTGCTGCCTTATCTCTGTTTGTTAACACTGTTACCTACCTTGTACTCATCAAGAAATATTTGTTTATTTTTCCTTGCAGGTCGCATATAAACAAAAGGGCGAAAAAGTAAAACACAAATACACCCTGGATCCTGATGTTCCTCAGTTTATCCAAGCCAGGGTCAACGCCTTCAATTTGAGTGATGTGAGCATATAGGCAATAGTTTCTTCAATAATGTGTTTGTCATTTACTTGATAGAAAGCATTATTTATTTGTGCTATGATACTGAAGATAGAAATGCACAAGCTCCGAGTTGAACTAAACCTTTTCTTCCAGAAGTCAGTGAGTTTTGTGCTTGACAAGTGAATTTTTAAACTGAACACTCATTAACATGAGCACTTTTCAGTGCTTTATTGCCAAATTAGGTGGATAGACAATGAAAAAAACCAACATGACTTTTTATTAATCAAATTCCCGTAGATGTGGAGACTTCTGTCATCTACTTTTATATAAAACACGTTGCACGGGCCAGCAGTGCAAGTTCTCTGTATGTTGCTTCCTGCTGCTGGGCAGACAAGGGGAAAGGCAGTGATGCCTTTTCTGCCATTCAGCTGTTAGTCTGCCTGCTTTCCATCACTTCGTGCATAAAGATGTCCACCAATGGCATTTATAGTGATATTAATTATTTTGGTGGCATTATCAGGCTTCCAGGAACTAGGTAAAAGCTGGCATCTCCTTTAATAGCTTTGAAATCCTATTAATCTGTCCATATGCTGACAGCTAATAAAAAACCAGCCAGACTGCTTTCTTCAGTCACTAAAGACCGCAAGGCCTGATTTTGAAGCTAAGAGGAAACAATTTCTGAAGGTTCACTCAAATTGAAAAGGGCTTTGCCTAAGCAAGGGAAAAAATGCCACTGATACGTATTGTTCCACATAAAAATTGCAAAAATATGCTTATGAGTTAATGATTTAGGTACATGGATTAAACTGATTGTCTTGAAGGTCTCTCCTATATTTGTAGTAGATTTATTTATCATGATATATCTGTAGTTTGTGTACAGGTTAGCCTTTTTCCTTACCATCAGACCAAACTGAATATTTTGATTTTTATAACTGTAATAAAAATATAGGCTTAAATTACTTGGTTACTGTTGCTACTGGTAACATGTCAAACTCGTCTTTTGTTTCCTATAAGGCAAACTACAAAGCAGACTGGAAAAAGACCATTGCCAAAGGATATGATCTGAAACCAGATGCCATCCCCATTATTGCTGCTAAAGCTTCTCGAAACATTGCAAGTGATGTGAGTAGAACTGTCATGAGGTGGGATTCACACAACTACTGCGTTACAGCTTCTGTAGCAGTTGTGCCGCAGAGCATGTGCTGTAGACATATGGTGTAGAGATGCATCACTGGGACTTGAGACTCTTATGATATTGTGAAATAACAAGGGACTTGAGGTGTTTACATGGACCTCTGGAAAACCGTTTCTTTGGAAACACATTGTAGTAACACGTGTGATTACTGGTGAGCTGGGGCTGTTTGTTGTGTATGCTCCAAGAACTCACCAGCTTATTTGAGTTTCTTTTTTATAATTCAGTTATGCTGTGTTCTTAAGTGCTGGAGACCTGAACTTCTACTTCTCTACCATTCAGAACTATCTGGCAACATGGCTGTTTTCAGGCAGCTGTGTCAGCTGGCAACAGTAAAGCTTTGTGTGCTGTCTGACACATGCAATGAAGGGAGATTTGCAACACAGAAATAAATCCACTGACTTTAGCAAAAGGCTCCAAAGGACTTCCATTCCCCACTTAAGTGTGCCTCCTTCCAATGGCTGAATGTTGGTAGTCTTGGGCTTTTCAATAATATATTATATACTATTCTTTTAACTAAAAGCTGAATGTTCCTGGGAATTAGAAGTCTATGGGGAGAAGAGATAATACGGAAGTGGCAATGGTGAGGGAGGGCTTGTAACCACATGTCTGGATTTAGGTCTGTACTGGAGGTCTAAACGAGCTGAGAATACCTCTTCTCTTTTCTGACCTAAATAATCCTGTGCTGTCTAAAAAACAATTCATGAGTTTATAGAATGCAATGCAGTTGTTAAAATACTGAGTTTCAAGGTATTAAAATTATCAAAAGTATGTTTTTTCTTCCCAAAGTGGGTAAGGCTTTCTTTTCCTTTGTCTCTAGTACAAGTACAAGGAATCCTATGAGAAGGAGAAAGGCAAACAGGTTGGATACCGTAGCCTGCAGGATGATCCGAAACTTGTTCATTACATGAATGTGGCCAAAATACAGTCAGATCGTGAATACAAGAAGGACTATGAAGTCACCAAGACCAAATATCATACTCCATTGGATATGTTCAGCGTGATGGCTGCCAAGAAAGCCCAGGAAGCAGTTACAAACGCTGGCTATAAACAGCTAATTCACAATTACACTCTCTTGCCAGATTCTGTGAATCTGGAGCTGTCAAGAAACGTGATGCAGATTCAAAGTGACGTATGTAAAGATTAATCAGCTCTTTTTTTTTCTTCTCATAATGACTGTCTTACGTTATTAACCTCTTAAGTCTAAAAAATAAACTATATTGGATTAACAGTAGATGGAGATGTCAGTATCTGGTCTGGAACTCTGTATTTTCCAAAGATGGTCAGAGTTATGTGTAGTTGATAAGGAGCTAACCTAGCAATTAACAATTTTCTTTGTATCTCTATTTGGTTAATTCTCAGCAAATGAACGTGTCTTCTAATTTGTGTATTTTTGTAGTTGGATGTGGAAATTGCAGTGTGCTATTGCTGTAATTCTTATTCATATCGTCAGAGATCACAGGTTATGTACAGAGTCTAAATTCTGACTAAAACTTGTTTAAGTTTACCAACAATATATTCAGAATTATACTTAGGGATTTGAGATTTTTATTGTTCACATTTCTTTCCTGCCTTTGTGCTCCAACAGATGCATGTGCCATGCGTGATAAGGATTCATAAAAAAAATCTTTCTAGTTTCTATTAAGTTTTGTGACTTTTTTCCATTTTTTTTCCACTACTGTAACTTTAGAGTCTGCTTGTTTTTTTCCAGAAAATATTTAATTTAATCTGCATTATTTAAGTCCTCCGACAAATCTGAAATTCCCCAAAACATTAATAATCTGATTGAAATTGTTCTTCAAATTCTAAGTGCTGTTTGGAGAGGACAATGCTCATGCTCCCTCTGGCCCGGAGATGGGACCTGACCTTTAGAAGCTGTTCTTCTCAAATGAAGACATTTTCATCTCAAGTTTTTTGCTTCCCCACTGTATTTTTACCTGAACTGGCTGAATTGGCTGAGCTCGCGTGGCTGTCTAGCTCAGGATGTTAGCAAGGAGAGAAGTATGATACCTGAGGACAGATTTTCCCCTCTATACACATGGTGTGACAGTGTGTGGGGTTTTTCTCCAAATCTGATTCCTGTGTTGCTTCTCACTGCAGTTCAGGAACAGGTTTTACTTTCACAACATTTTTATGCCTTTACCTATTAAAAAACATTATGAACTGCGAGTAAACAGTGTCTGTTCAAGATTGTGTAGAACCAGACCATTAAGCAGTTGCTGAGACAATTTCTTTCAATTAATTCTACTGTGAAATATCTACTAATATATTTTAAAAACATTATATTTTTGTCAGATTCTCATATTTACCACTCAAAATTTGTCCTAACGTCTGTGTGTTTGGTTTGTAGTGTGAGTTTTACACATTAGTTTCGTGAAAAGAATTTCTTTATTGCCAACACAGCAATAGTTGCTAATGTTATGCTAAGAATTTGGAAAACAATAGCTGTTATAACAGGCTTGGCTAAATTTTCCTCCAGACTTAGAGGATCACAATAAGTTTTAAGACCTTACTTGTTTTTTATGTGTATCGGCATTCTAATTTTCCTTGTCTCACTGTGGTTTTCCTTGTTTATTTTTTAAAAGAATGTGTACAAAGCTGACTTTAATAACTGGTTGAGAGGAGTTGGCTGGATACCAATTCAGTCACTGGACGTAGAAAAGGCCAAAAAAGCTACAGAGATTCTCAGTGAAAAGAAGTATCGCCAGCACCCGGACAAGCTGAAGTATTCGATTACCATGGATGCAATGGAACAAGTGCTAGCTAAGCAGAACGCCAAGACCATGAACAAGGTGAGGCTTTGTTCAGATGATCACAACTGAGCCAGAGAAGGGGTCTTGGTCTTGCAAAATTGTGGGGCAGGTGCATTCCTGCTGAAGTCATCAGAATTTCCAATGGGTAAAATGATTTCCTGGTTAAGACTGGGCACTAAGAGATAACGGAAGCCACAGACTGTATTCGTAATTAAGAGAGTTTCGTTTTCTGTTTGTAAAAATTAAAGATGTCCTCTGCAGATTCGTCATGCTTTGGTAAACTTTGCTCTTTCTCTGCAGGAAGTGGTATTCATAATCAGCAAGTCGAAACAACCCTGCAATTTAGTCAGCTTTGTACAAATTTCCTTGTAAAACTCAATTTTTAAATTTCTCCCTAGCTAATTGGAACACCACTGATCCTTATTCCATGTTTTCCATGGAATGAGAGTGTGTGAAAAAAAGTAGTTTATGCTTTGCTATAAAGCAGGGAAGAATCCAGATAGAAAATTGCCAATCTCAATATTTATTCGTTATCAAAACATATTGTGCAAAATTCTTGAAGTACTAAAGAAAGAGGAGGGATAGAACATTGCCACTTGGCAGTTATGTTTGTGAACGTTTGTAGTACTTATGGAACTTTAATGTACTGTAAAATAGGATTTATTGCAATTATTTATTATTTATTTTATGAGCACAATGCCTTTTTAATGCTGAGTATTACTTTGTAATTACAGAGGCTCTACACTGATAAATGGAACAAAGAGAAGACCAGCATTCATGTTATGCCAGATACTCCTGAGATTCTGCAGTCTAGAGTGAACCAGATCACAATGAGCAATGTGAGTTACCGTGCTCACAGTGAGCATTCAATGTCTGTTGCATAGATCAAAAATTGGTGTGATTTTAATGTCTTTTTTGAAAATACGGGGTGTTTCAGACTTCATAATAGAGTATCTGTTCTCTTTTACATTTTCAATTAGAAACTGTACAAAGCTGGATGGGAAGAAGACAAGAAGAAAGGTTATGACTTGCAGCCAGATGCGATTCCAATAAGAGCAGCCAAAGCCTCCAGAGACATTGCGAGTGATGTAAGTTGGATTGCATGATGGCACTCAGAGTGGCTACAAACATAGCCAGAATGTTTTCAGAGAGCTTTGTTAGGCACAAGTGTGTTTTTTCAAGCATCTTGAGTTGTCAAGGCTTCAGTTATTTGCTTGATGGGACAAACCTTTGCAGTCCTTGCTCTCCAGTGGAATTACCACTGCATTATGCTTTTTTTTCTCTTCACTCAGCAAGCTGCTGAGCTTCATGTGCCTGTGTTCAATGGACTGTTTTGTAAGTATGTTTAAAAGACTAAACCTGAGATCCTTTGATGAAAAAGAACAAACATTTTATATGTTTTTAGAGATAAAATTGAGATTTATAGTGCTTTTCTAATTTATTTTTGCTGTTCTTTCTCTTTCCTGCCATCAGTATAAATACAAACTGGCCTACGAAAAAGCCAAAGGAAAGCATATTGGGTTCCGCAGCCTTGAAGATGACCCCAAGCTGGTGCACTTCATGCATGTGGCTAAAATGCAATCTGACCGCGAATACAAAAAGGATTATGAGAAGGCCAAGACTAATTTCCATACTCCAGTTGACATGGTCAGTGTTGTGGCAGCCAAGAAAGCACAGGAAGTGGCTACAAACGCGAACTACAAACACTTGATCCACACCTACAACGTTTTGCCTGATGCTATGAGTCTTGAATTAGCCAAGAACATGATGCAGATACAAAGTGATGTAAGTGAGAAATACTTCAGCCTTTGCATTACAAATACGATCACAGTTTATGAAAGCATACTGTGAGATAAATAGTAGTTTTCATTGTCAAATTACTGCAGTTATATCCTAAAATGTAGGAAATGAAATGAGACCTTTAGCGATGATAGACATTGTATTTTTTCTAGGACTTTGAAATATTAAATTGCAAAGGAATTTGGGCTTAGAAGTAAGTAATGTTTTGTATGAATTAAAATGGATATTTACTACTTAATGTCCCACCAGGCTCTTCAGGAGCAATACTTGTGTACAGGTCAAGACAAGAAAAGCTTCACTTTTCATTAAGTTTTATCTTATACTTCTGAAAAGATGTCTCTTCAGCAGAAGGGTAAATCAGCTAAGGATCTACTTTCTCAGATTCTCTGGGCTGTTTAACCTGTAGAAAAGAGGGCCTTTTTTTTTTCCCAATATCATGGGATAATCCTCTGTATCAGAGGGCCTTAGCATGTAATCTCATGTGAGCAGTCTATATACATCACAAGGAGGATCAGAACACTGTGTAAAGGTAGAGTAATGAAATAGACACTACTGTAACAAAAGCATTTCTAAATAAATCTTGGCTGCATCTTGATACTCTCTCTCTCTTTTTAAAGTGCATTCAATATCTAATATTCATTAAACGCAGAAAGAAGTGCCATGGTTTACAGATATTTTCATGCATCTGATTCTTTTCTTTCTGCTTCCAGAATCAATACAAAGCAGAATATGATGAAACTATGAAGGGTGTTGGATGGATGCCGCTGGGCTCCCTGGAAGCTGAGAAGAACAAAAAAGCAATGGAAATTGTTAGTGAGAAGAAGTATCGCCAGCATCCAGATAAGTTGAAGTATTCTGTACCTATGGATTCCATGAACATGGTCTTAGCGTTAAATAATGCTAAAATCATGGATGAGGTAAGAAAGTGTATATAAAAATCCATTTAAGTTTGCAGGAGTAAGAAACATACCTGATGTAGCAGTCAGTCTGTGCTTAGCTTTGGAAATTGTCCGTTTTAGCAGCTAATGAGTATGCTTGGCTGTCACTGTATTTCATCCTAAGAGACCTTTGCTATACCTGAAAGCAAAGCATGACACTAATATATCTAAGAAATAAATATAAAGATGTACCTGGGGGTCATGTTTTATTAATAAAGGTTATCCAACATGCCTGAATGTAGACTTTTAACAGTTTAAATCTGGGGGCTAAAGTATGAGAGTAATCCCTTTTAGAAACAGGATTTAAACTTCTACGTGTATAGTCTGTCTCACCTGATGCCTGTTACAGTAATATGAAATTGCTACATGATATGAATGGTTTATAGTGATATTTATGTTTGGATTCTTCTGCTGAACTGATGTAATTGCTGATATTCTTTATAAATGTCTAGACTTCATGTGCATTGTAGTTATAGGCACCATCAGAATCTTATGTGCAATTCCTTTAGCTCTGTTTCCTCTGAGAAAAGCTCTATTGCCTCTCTCAACTGGTACTTCTTTTCCGGGAGATAAACTAATAATCTTCCACCCCTAACATTTTGTTGTATACCTTCTGCCTTGGCTCTCAGTTGTGGGTTAACCCCAGGGGGAAGCTAAGCACCACGCAGCCCCTCGCTCACTTCCTCCCCTCACCCCCAGTGGGATGGGGCAGAGCAAAAGCAGGAAAACTCGTGGGTCGAGATAAAAAATGTTTAATGTGCAATGAGAAGTGGGAGAAGAGAGAAAACAAGACAAGTGACGTAAAAGCAGTCGCTCACCACCTCCCTCTGGTAGGCTGGTGCTCAGCCAGTTCCCAAGAAAAACATTGAAATCTCCCAGCCTCCCTAAACCCCCTCCTCTCCCTTTTTATTTGCTGAGCACAATGTTCTGTGGGATGGAAGGTATCTTTGGTTGGTTGGGTTCATCCGCCTGGTTGTGTGCCCTCCCAGCCTCTTGCACACACCCCCAGTCTATTCACTGCAGGAGCGGGGAGAACCAGAGAGGCCTTGATACTGAGCCAGCCCTGTTCAGTGACAAGTAAAACATCAGTGTATTATCAGTGCTGTTTTACTCACAAATCTAAAACCCAGCACTGTTCAGGCTGCTATGGAGAGGGCTAACTCCATCCCAGCCAGAGCCAGTGCTATTGGAACTTGCTGGTTTCTGCTGTTCAGTGTCTTTGAATACACTGCTGGGCAGGAGACAAGAAATAAATTGCTCTGGCAAGGTTGGGATTTCTTCCATTTTTATTCCAGCCTCACACAATTAACTTCATGAGAGCTATTCCAGATTCACACTGATCTTAATAGCTAAAATAAAAAGACAAACATTCCTACCATGTTAGTAGTTGCATCATTTGGAAGTAGGTTTATATTTCAAATAGGAAATACTCTTTTAAATTGTTTTATTTAATTTTTTTGGTTGCATTGACATCTCCTTTTTTTTATCCTTCCAGCACAAGTACAAGCAAGCATGGGAAGAAGACAAAACGAAAGTTCACATCACACCAGATATTCCACAGATTGCTTTAGCAAAAGTTAATGCATTTAATATAAGTGATGTGAGTACTGTTTGTAAGACCAAGATGTTGCTCTTATATTTTTGATTAGGAATAAATGAACTGCCAGTATACGAAAGACTCCATAATTCTTACTTTCCTAACCTGTAGTAATTTCACAAAAAAACCCTATTTATTTTCCTTTTCCCCCTTTTCTTCCCCAGAATTAAATTTCAAAAGTTGCCAAGAAAAAGCCATAGTATTTATACTCAGATGTAGTCATATAGGTCATTAAAATATAGTTTTACTAAACAAATAGTAGAGTTTGAGTATTACTGAGTCTATAATGTATTTATTATATTATTTTATTTCCCCATGTGCAATGTTTTGTACTGGATTCAAAATTCTTTTGGTAACAGATGATATTGTAGACAGTTTTTCAGTAGCCAGTTGTTAAATCTGTGTGTGCTAAATAAAATATTGTTTGTAAGCGTGCACATCTTTAATGTGCACCAAAATAGACATACTCATCTCATTTTTTTAAAAGCTGACTTTCTTATAGATGTAACTTTTCACCAATTTTCTGCATGTGGGGAAAAAAAGGCATTTTCCTGCTCTTTTGTTATTGCTGATTGTTATTGCTGATGGTGCAGTCCAGCTGCACTGGGTATCTGTGACCTGAGTTCATTCTGAGGGAGTATTCAGCTCTGTGTGCCCAAACCCCTAAAAAACTGTTCAAGGAGCGTGAATCACATGAATAGTCTATGTTTCAATTTATCACATAAAATGAATAGAGCTTTGTTTAAGTAATTGTTGGTGTTTTGCTTCTTTAAAGTATTTTTTTTCTTTCTTTTCACAGAAAATGTACAGACTTTCATTTGAAGAATCCAGGAGGAAAGGGTACGATCTCAGAGCTGACGCCATCCCTATCAAAGCTGCCAAGGCTTCTAGGGATATTGCTAGTGATGTAAGTTCTTGAAAGGAAAAATGATCCATTTCAGATACTGTAAAACATGCATTTCTTGACAAAATTTCATTTTATATGCCAATTATATAAAGTATTTTTATTCTCGTGCATGTAAATAATTCTGCTGTATTCAGTATGTATTCTAATATATTTTCTGACAGGGTTAAAGAACAATTTCTTTATTAGAAAGGTAAAGAGATACATGAGGGACACTCAGGGAGAAAAACAAAGGCAGTTCTTTCCTCAGTGTGATGGTGCTTGGATACCTTATGAATGTATGTTTTACATATTTGTAGTTTAGGCAGAATGCTCAGAATTCATTCTTAGAAATATTTGGAAAGAACAGATACAGACTGAAACTATTTTTACCTCTGTGGTGTGGTTATCTTTATTCCAAAGTCCCATTGAATTTCTTGGTGTGGAGAATACAAGCTCCTGGACCCAGGACCATCCTGAAATCCTCTGTGTATCAGTGATGAGGGATTTGCTGTGGTGCAGTGAGGACCTAAGGACATGTTATTTGGCCCACCATTATTTTTTTGACAACGTAGGGGATATTGCAGCCACTGCAAAATCAAATTTGCTCTGCCACAGCTCTGAGTTCCCTCTGAGCAGTAAGCAGTGGTGGAAAAAGAAACTAATGCTTGCTCTTTGTAGTTCAATGTCCAGGGGTGGTTAGAGTGGGAGGAAAGTATGAAGTGTTTCAACTATGGCTTTTATTAAACAAAAAAAATTGCAAAATATCTTGGGAAATGTCTTGAATTTTTTAAACATTTGAACAAGTGAAGTGGTTTAGATCTTGATTTAAGTTTAGTCTTTAGATAAGAACTCAAGTATTCTGATTATGGTGCAACTACTTTGTTACCTAAGCCAAATACTGGAAGCAGGATAGCAATGTAGTAACAGAGATCAGTGTGGGTTAATGCACCCTGGCTCTAGCGTTTGGGATAGCTCCTCTTAGAGCTAGTATGGGTGTCTCTAAACTGTAATGTGAAAAGAATAAAAGGACATTTTGTCCAAGGAACTGTCTCCTGCAAACCAGGTCTTATGTGTTCCTTTGTCTTTTGCTTTCTGTCTATGTGCTTCATGTTTTCATTGTGTTGTTTATAATGAGAGTAGAAAGACATTGAACCCACGTGACATTGGATCTTATGCAGGGTCAAAATAAACTATTGTAAGGAAATGTAATTTATTAAGAAAGTGTTTTAAATATACTGCTTTTAAAAGGGAAGCTAGACCTCTGTTTTCCTTTAGTGTGCATCCTAAAGGTAGTTGGACAAAGCCACCACATCTATATGCTTTGTGATGTTTTTTTAACAATGTAAAAATCTTACTTTAATCTAAGTTTTTTTTCTTACAAGCTAGATATTGCTTATTACACAAATAAAGTAGAATTAAAGTCTGTCTCTGTTCTCTTTACAGTATAAATACAAGTTAGGTTATGAACAAGACAAGGGAAAACTTGTAGGCTTCCGCAGCCTTCAGGATGATCCCAAACTTGTCCATTATATGCAAGTGGCTAAGATGCAGTCGGATCGTGAATACAAGAAAGCTTATGAGGAGAGCAAGACACACTACCACACGCCTTCGGATACATTCAGCATCATGGCAGCTAAGGAGGCACAGGACCGTGTAACCAATACCAACTACAAACGACTGATTCACCAATATATGCTTCTGCCAGATGCCATGAGTTTCGAGCTGTACAGAAACATGAATCAGATACAAAGTGATGTAGGTTTCTGTTTTCTATCTGTCATTCACAGCTGTGATTTTTTTCCTGTTTTTCATCGTGGCTGTGTTTTGAAAACAACAGAATTATTTTGGATGAGCCATTTGTAAATTGTAAACTTTCCTTCTGCGTTCTGTTTGGCAGAATGAGTACAAGCAGGATTACAATGAGTGGTTCAAGGGTATTGGCTGGAGCCCTGCGGGTTCCCTGGATGTGGAGAAATCTAAGAAAGCCACAGAAATTGCAAGTGACCGGAAATACCGTCAGCATCCCAGCATGTTCCCCTTTACAAAGCAGAACGATGCCATGGACATGGTCCTTGCAAAGCAGAATGCAAATATAATGAACAAAGTGAGTATTTAGAGGAAAAATTAGGCAAACATTCACACATAATCCATTTCAGTAAACACTCTGTAAGTCTCTGTCACCATCTTTATGTAGCGGTGTTTACTTTGGGGGAACAACTTCCGCTACAGGTTGTTCTTTTTTCCATTTTTTTTCTTAATGAAACAGTCAATTATTGATTAATAGCATTGATTAACTAAACCTTTCCTCATTTTTCTCATTGCTCTCTCTCCAACCTCCATTTCTTCTTTTGTATGGAAATTACTGTCATGAAACTATTGACAGTTGGACTTCATTAGAAGCAAGAGCGGATCTTAATTCCACTAATTCTGGCTTAGGTCATTACACAGCAAAATAGATCTAAGTCAGCCCCTCTGTCTGTTTACCCATCCATACCCAAAGTGCACAAATGGAAGGGTGAAAACTGCGGAAGAGCCCTCCTTTGTCATATTTATTAACAAATCCTATGCTACTTTTTTCAATAGCATGCTTACACTGAAGCCTGGGAGAAGGACAAAACTCAGGTTCACGTGATGCCAGACACACCAGATATTCTACAGGCAAAACAGAACAAGACAAACTACAGTCAGGTAGAGTTTTTTAGTTATTTTCTGTTACATTTTAAATCAATATCTACTTTCTTCAAATTTAAATATGCCTCCCATTTCAAAATTAGTGATTAATTTGTGTAAGTTAGAAGAAACAGAATGGGGATTTAGAAGAGAGGCAAGAATTTTTATGTAATATTTTCAGAGCAACAATAACACCATCTTCAGACTTTCAGAGTAACTGCCTAAATTGCATTAAAATGTATGGAAAATTTACATCTTATTTTTGAAATGTGTGTTATATATATTCCATACTCTATGTATAAAACCGGAAATCAATCATGTTAAAAATTCCTTATTGTAAAATTACAAGTGCATTGAGTATATTTTGAACTTAATATATGGGAGAAGAAATATATATAGAGTGATTCTAACTTTTCTGTCAGGTTTCAAATATGAGACAATGACAACTGTGTCAGAATAAAATACTTAGGTTTTGCTTTACGTAGCTGCTCAGAAGCAAGTCTTAGACTTGTGAGTCCTGGCACTTAAAATCGACTGTGCACAAACTGAATGGACTATTTAATGCCTACGTTACATCCTTATTAATTACAATTTTGTTAAGCCAATTGAAAAGCTTTCAGTTATCCTGTATATATATATTTCTAATTCCCCTAGATCAGCTATAGTAGGAAGCTGCTGCAGTAAAGAAAATCTGTTTGATTACCAGCCTAAGACTCGGAAGATGTGTTCCTTGTTTATCAGTTTCCCATTTCTCAGTTCCAATTTTAGTATCCCTCCTCTTGTAACTGATGCCTGTGAGGTTAATTTTTTTTTTCAATTTTAGAAACTATACAAGCTTGGCTGGGAGGAAATGATAAAGAAAGGCTATGACCTCACGCCTGAAGCCATATCAGTGAAAGCTGCCAAAGCTTCAAGGGACATTGCAAGTGACGTAAGCAACGTTACTAATTCACCATGACATGCACTTTATGTAGTTGCTGTAACCTTCAGAGTTGCAGGAGACCAAGATGCACCTCTCTGCTAAGCTGTGGCTTGGAGTGAGAAGGAAAATTGCTGACAAAACTCTTTCCTCCTCTGTTCTTGTCAGTGAAGGAAACAATTTAAGAAGGGTTGCTCTGGCATCTTGACAATTCCAAAGATTGTAGTCCATCCATGAAGCCGCTAGTCAGTTGTCTGCTCTTTTGGATGTTCCATTTTCAGAGCAGCAGTGAATTTGGTCCCGTTAGCTGCTGCCAGTGCCTGTCCTGAGAAATTCTCTTTACAGCTCTGAAATAGGCGGGGTGACACATGTATTGCCGTTGTCATAGTTCGGTAGAATACAACAACTGCATTTATGGAAGAGATTTTATTAATCATTAGGAAATGTTTCCAATGCTTAAACATCTGCATTTTTTGTTGCTCATTATCTTATTAATCAAAATCTCTCAGTGTGTCAGCCTTTGGGACTTGAGAACAGTATGGCACAGGAGACCATTCTTATAGCCATGCGCTCCTTCTCTCCAGGGACTCTATTTGTTCCCAGGGAAAGCATTCACTGACACCAAGAAGTGATGCGCGTTAATCAAGGGGCTACTAAAACTTTACATGAGATGCCATAGCATGGCCCTCATTTAATTGGTAAAAAGAAACATTGAACTGAGTGAATATATTGATATTTTGCGTATATGTTTTACCGTTATTTGTTTCTTACTGCAATTTCAATAATGCAATCTTTATCGTTTTAGTACAAATACAAAGAAGGCTACCGCAAGCAGCAGGGCCATCACATTGGATTCCGCAGCTTGCAGGATGATCCTAAGATGTTGTGGTCTATGCAAGTAGCTAAGATGCAGAGCGAGAGGGAGTACAAGAAAGATTTTGAGAAGTGGAAGACAAAGTTCAATATGCCAGTGGATATGTTGGGCTTCCTTCTGGCTAAGAAATGTCAGGAACTGGTTAGTGACATAGACTACAAACGGATCCTACACCGCTGGACCTGTCTGCCAGACCAGAATGATGTCACCCAGGCCAAGAAGGTCTATGAACTACAGAGTGATGTAAGCTTCTTCTGGATTTAATTAATTATTTTTTTTTGTAAGATGTTCTCTTCTTGTTGAAAAGTATCTTTCATAACTCTGTTTTGATGTCAGTATAGAACAGATGGAAGCTAGAATACCAGTTAGTCTTTTAATCTAGTTTAATACTTGAACAGTTAAATAATCTACTGTCATTTTGACATTTTCCTTAACAGAATCTGTATAAGTCAGATCTACAATGGCTTAGAGGCCTTGGATGGAGTCCTTTGGGATCTTTGGAGTCTGAGAAGAACAAGAAAGCTTCTGAAATACTGAGTGAAAAGAAGTACCGGCAGCACCCAGATACCATTAAGTTCACAAGTATCCCCGATGCCATGGATATTGTTTTGGCAAAATCTAATGCCAAAAACAGAAGTGATGTAAGTGACCTCTAGAGACTGAACATGGGATTCAATAAATGAATACATTAGTATACATTTGTTTAAAAGATTTCCAGATCAAAACACTTGCTTCAATGATACAAATGTGAGAAGTTTACAATCAGAGCCTTCCTGTGCAGTTGTCAAGAGGTACTGTGCCTTGTTTGGAAGATTAAAGTGCTGTATAACTTAATCAGTAATAACTGCTAATAAGACACTTACTACGTAGTATACAAATATATTTTCATAATGATGTGACATTTCATGAATGTAAAGAAGGAAAAAAAGTGACATTTTGGTAAGAAGCCATTGTATTATTTGATTTAAATATCTTGCATTGTTTACATTGCTCATGCTTGCTTTGGTCTTGTGGAGAACAGGTAAACTGAATTTATTGCTCTGCATGTGAGCCTTTTATCAGATGAGCTATTTCTATTTGTGTTTCTTTTCAGATTCTGTACAGAGAAGCCTGGGACAAGGACAAGACTCAGGTTCACATCATGCCCGATACTCCTGAAATTTTGCTGGCCAAAACAAACTTAATTAATACAAGTGATGTAAGTGTGTCTCTGAAATTGTTCTTTTGTGGAATTTGGAATTCCCCATTGTGGATTTAGTTTAAAATACAGTAGAGTAATTCTGCAATTCTAACAGCTATAAGCACCTGTGATCTTTTCCTATGAAGATTGTTATGCACTGACAGCCCCAAGTGGAATTGCTACAATATAAAATAAAAGTGGAGTTGCTAGAATATAAGAAATGCCAAGAACATGTTCAAGACAAGTGAGCAGCTTTCTCTTTCACCTGTACTGATCACGTTAACGTTGTAGATGCGTGTTCAGTACTTTTTAGTAAGCCTGCCATTCTTGTTAAAATGTCTGATTATACTGGATTGCTTCTTTAGAATTACCTTGGATGATGTGATTTCATCCGCTTCCTGGCTATAATAGAACAAATATAGACTACACAAAAGTTAGAGACATGTTAGCAGCTCTATCATAAGAATTCAAGAAGACAAAAATAACCACAGTTTAAATTGGGTGTAGAGAATCACTGGGTTGTACTATTCACCTCTAGAAGATTCTATGAATCATCCAGATTAATATGTTAAGTAAAAGAAAATTTTGATCTCGAATGAGTTATTCTGAAAACAGGCAGATAGTAATTTTTAAATATTTTATATCATCAGTTACAAACTACACGTCATCAAAAGCAAAATATGGACTTTAATTGGATGAATGAAGCTGTTTTTTGAATCTCGTACTTTATTTTCAATAATTGTGGGAGGAAAGTTGTAGTATTGAAAAACTCCCTAGAGACCTTTATTTGCAATAATTACTTTGAATCTTTCTCCAACAGAAACATTACAAGTTAGGATATGAAGAGCTGAAGAGGAAAGGCTACGATCTTCCTGTTGATGCTATACCTCTTAAGTCAGCAAAGGCATCGAGAGACATTGCTAGTGAAGTAAGTGTAATAGAGTGAAACTAACAGTGGGACATGGAGCTGGTACACACTTTTAGATAACAGTGGTTTTTATTTCAAAGGAGGAAAGGTCTGAAATTTTAACAGGCTTATATTGCTGTCCTCCCCAGAGGTTTTATGATTCTCAATGGTGTAAAATTATTACAGTAAATAAAATGATCTACAATTACGTGGTACACACAGCAGTATTATATATGAAAGTATAGCCATTGTGTTAACAACAGAGAAATTTATATTAGAGCTTGAAAAGATCTAACAATTGTTTTTTTGCATTCAATTAGTACAAGTACAAAACTGCGTACCGCAAGCAGCTTGGCCACCACATTGGAGCCCGTAACATCGAGGATGATCCCAAGATGATGTGGTCGATGCACGTAGCCAAGATCCAGAGTGACAGGGAGTACAAGAAAGCCTTTGAGAAGTCAAAGACACATTTCAGTAGCCCAGTGGACATGCTGGGAATTGTGTTGGCCAAGAAATGTCAGGAGCTGGTGAGCGACGTTGATTACAAGCACCCTCTGCATCGCTGGACCTGTCTGCCAGACCAGAACGACGTTGTGCAAGCCCGGAAAGTGTACGACCTTCAGAGTGATGTAAGTTTTGCTTTCCTGGCTGTGTGAAAACCAGAAGTGTCTCTTGTGGCTGGTGGGTTGACCCAGGGGAATTTGATTTGTTGGGCAGATCTTCCCTTGGTCTGAGGAGAAGTGGCTGCGTGGAGTAAGGAGGCTGCTGAGCTGCTCTGTGTCCTTGTGTGTCCTTTCAGAATGTGTACAAGTCTGACCTGCTGTGGCTGAGGGGCATTGGCTGGTCCCCAAGCGGCTCGCTGGATGATGAGAAGAACAAGAGGGCGAGCCTGATCCTGAGTGACAAGAAGTATCGGCAGCACCCAGACACCATCAAATTCACGAGCCTTCCCGACTCGATGCCGATGGTTCTGGCCAAGCACAACTCGGAGATTATGAACCAGGTGAGATTTCCCTGTGTTTGCAGCCTAAAGGGAGTGAGTGCATTTACCAGGACATTTGATCTCTTTCCTTCCAAGTCTTGGTTCTTGCAAGAGGGGATATCGCACTCCCTTGTGTCAGGGCAGAAAAGGGTGAAATGTTCCTCCTGTGTTTGGAACAGTGTTTGGGTGGAGTGTGGGAAGAAAATGGTGAAGCGTTAAACAGTTTTGGGACCAGAGAAGTTGTTTCTGAGTTTTTTGAGTTTTCTGCCCTGTGCTTGCACGATCTCATTTGATGTTGCACTCGTGTTTCAGCGCTCGTACACAGCAGCCTGGGAGAAGGATAAAACCAGCATTCACATTATGCCGGATACACCTGGTATCTTGCTGGCCCAGCAGAACAAAGTGAACTTCAGTGAGGTGGGTGTTGGAGCTGGGCTGAAGTGTCCATCCCTGGAGAGCGGTGGCCTGGGATGAAGCATTTCTTGAGAGGATTTCTTGTTTCCTTTCCAGAAACTGTACAAGCTTGCGATGGAGGAGGAGAAGAAAAAGGGCTACGACATGCGGGCAGATGCCATTCCTATCAAGGCTGCTAAAGCTTCCAGAGACATTGCCAGTGATGTAAGTATTTGGGAGCCAGTGGCAGGACACCCTCTCAGAAAGTTCCAGGTGCTGGCGGTTGAAGTTTGGGTTTTACAACCTTATCTGAATGGAGACAAATCACCTCTAATCTGATGTTGCCGTTCAGGTGGTCTGCAACCATGTTCATAATGGAGGGTCTGCTTGTTGCTGTCTCTGCATGTAATGGGTGTACTCTGAGAGGCCTTCTCACATGGTGATGTTGCCAGGCTCCCGTAGGAAAGCGCTTCTTCAAAAACACTGCTATAAAAGTGTCAGAAGGGAGAAGATCTGGTCACAAACTCACTGAGTCTCTTTCACCCTGCAGTACAAGTACAAGGAAGGCTACCGCAAGCAGCTTGGCCACCACATTGGAGCCCGTAACATTGAGGATGATCCCAAGATGATGTGGTCGATGCACGTAGCCAAGATCCAGAGTGACAGGGAGTACAAGAAAGCCTTTGAGAAGTCAAAGACGCACTTCAGTAGCCCAGTGGACATGCTGGGAGTTGTGTTGGCCAAGAAATGTCAGGAGCTGGTGAGCGACGTTGATTACAAGCACCCTCTGCATCGCTGGACCTGTCTGCCAGACCAGAACGACGTTGTGCAAGCCCGGAAAGTGTACGACCTTCAGAGTGATGTATGTTCTCGTTTTCTGGCTGTGTGAAGTCTCTCTTGTGTTCTTTTACTTTGTTGGAGGAGGTGAATGTGGACAGTGTGATTCTAGGCTGCCTCTGTGAGGCAGAGGCTGTGTTGTAGCCTTGCTATTTCATTGAATATTAATATCATAGAATCATGGAATGGTTTTGGTTGGAAGGTGAATCTTAAATATCATCCTGTTCTAACCTCCTTACCATGATCAGGAACAACTTCCAACAGATCGATCAACTCAGAGCACCATCCAGCCTGACCTTGGACACTTCCAGGGAGGGACCATCCACAATATTCATGGGAAACCTGTCCCAGTGTCTGACCACTCTCACAGTAATAAATTTGGTCCTAATACCTAATCTAAATCTTCCCTCTTTCATTTGAAACAATTACCCCTGTGCTTGTATTGAAAATAATCTTGAATTTTAACATTTCTCGTCAAGGATATTGTAATTTCTAATTTTTTTCTTCCTGGGACATCTCAGCTCTCCAGCTTTCTTTTTACTGAGCTTTTGTCCAGAACAGTCACTGATGAAGCTTCTGTGGGGTTGTACTTCATGGCGATAGGAGTGTCCTGCCATACCTTGAACATTTTGTGTTGAGGGTTGTGGCCAGTGGCCAGACGTCTGTACAGCAGGGGAAGTGCAGAGGACTCAAATATTTTCCTTCTGTGGGACCGATAGCGGGCAAAGGCCAGCCATGAGTGCACTGGGGAATGATGTGAAGTACGTTAGGTGATGAGGTCTAAGGCTTCTCCCATGCCTCTGCCACCTGGAGATTGCCAGATGGGGAAGTTCCTTTCTGAGGAGACTAAAAAGATGGTGAAGGAGGGCTTTGGTGCATTGCTTGGCACCTGCTTGTGCAGTTGTAGGCACAGGGAGCGTGAGTGCAGGGAGCTGAACTTAATGGGAGTCCCTGCCTGGTGACTGTTGGGTTGACGTGTGTTGGTGGGCAGATCTTCCCTTGATTGGAGGAGAAGTGGCTGCGTGGAGTAAGGAGGCTGCTGAGCTGCTCTGTGTCTTTGTGTGTCCTTTCAGAATGTGTACAAGTCTGACCTGCTGTGGCTGAGGGGCATTGGCTGGTCCCCAAGCGGCTCGCTGGACGATGAGAAGAACAAGAGGGCGAGCCTGATCCTGAGTGACAAGAAGTATCGGCAGCACCCGGACACCATCAAATTCACGAGCCTTCCCGACTCGATGCCGATGGTTCTGGCCAAGCACAACTCGGAGATTATGAACCAGGTGAGATTTCCTTGCATTTGCAAACTGAGGAAAATGAGTGCCATTTCTTCCTGGGACTCTGTTCTCTCTCTTTCCAAGTCCTGGTTTCTGCAAGTGGGGTTATCACATGCTCTTGTATCAGGGACTCATAATCCTTGTTTCGGATCAGTTTCTGTTTAGTGTGGTTTAAGCAGAGATTGGGTGGAGTGTGGGAAGAAAAGGGTGAAGCATTAAAAAGTTTTGGGTCAAGAAATGTTGTTCCTGAGTTTTTGAGTTTTCTACCCTGTGCTTGCACGATCTCATTTGATGTTGCACTCGTGTTTCAGCGCTCGTACACAGCAGCCTGGGAGAAAGATAAAACCAGCATTCACATTATGCCGGATACACCTGGTATCTTGCTGGCCCAGCAGAACAAAGTGAACTTCAGTGAGGTGGGTGTTGGAGCAGGGCTGAAGTGTCCATCCCTGGAGAGCAGTGGCCTGGGGTGGAGCCTTGCTTGAGAGGATTTCTTGTTTCCCTTCCAGAAACTGTACAAGCTTGCGATGGAGGAGGAGAAGAAAAAGGGCTACGACATGCGGGCAGATGCCATTCCTATCAAGGCTGCTAAAGCTTCCAGAGACATTGCCAGTGATGTGAGTATACGGGAGCCCATGGTGGGATGCTCTATGGGACAAGTTCCAGGTACTGGCAGTTGAAGCTTGGTATTTGCTACCTTATCTGAATGGAGACAAAGCACCTCTGATCTGATGTTGCCATTCAGATCTTTTAACGTGTCCTTTTTGGAGGGTCTGCCTGTTGCTGTCCCTGCGCGTTATGGGTTTGTGGTGCTGCGACAGGATTTGGAGATGTTATGGAAAGAAGTGCGAGAGTGGAATGGTGAACATAATCCAAAACAGTGTCCCTCCTGGGCTTGAGGCAGTGTCTCCTAATTCAACAAACTGAACATGTGAGGTGCTGTGTTGCCTGCGGTGCTGCCAGCCTGCATGCCATCATTCTGCAGGTGCACAGCTGAACTGGACTTTAGGAAGGAAAATACAAACCAGGATTTGTCTTATGCCTGTGATATTTATCGTTTCTGTTTGGACTGGAGCAGGTCGAGTCACTGCAGGCCGGTCATTGCTGTGGCCTGGAGCACCTTGTTCAGGGCTCAGCTCTTCAGGAGCAGAATTTATTCTGTTGCCCCTTGTCACTTTCCAGACTTAGTGGCTGCAGAGCTGCAGCTGAGGGCACACACGGGGCTGGGAGGATGAGACTCTTGTGCACGGGGCTGGAGAGCCTGGTGCAGAGCAGAGTGCCAGCGGTGTGTGCTGTGTGAGTGAGCACGGACACATCTGTACAGGCTGAGGCCCAGGTTGCCTGCTGGAGCAGTCCAGCAGTTTTCCCCAGCTCTGCATCCCCACTGCTGAGCTGTGCTCTCAGTGGGATGTCTTGGGCTGTGTGGAGAACGTGTCTGCTGGCTCCTGGCGTCCTGTCCAGCTTGGTTGCAGTTACCACCTGGGCCTGTGTTTGCCTCCTGTGACCCAGTGCAGGTGTGGGATGGGATGGAAGTGTAGGACACGATAAGGAGATGCTACTTGTGGAGGCCTCTTCCCATGGTGGTGTTGTCAGGCACCTGCAGCAAAAGTGCTTGTTCCTGGGTGTTACCACAGGAAAGTGTCAGAAGGGAGAAGATCTGGTCACAAACTCACTGAGCCTCTTTCACCCTGCAGTACAAGTACAAGGAAGGCTACCGCAAGCAGCTTGGCCACCACATTGGGGCCCGTAACATCGAGGATGATCCCAAGATGATGTGGTCGATGCACGTAGCCAAGATCCAGAGTGACAGGGAGTACAAGAAAGCCTTTGAGAAGTCAAAGACACATTTCAGTAGCCCAGTGGACATGCTGGGAATTGTGTTGGCCAAGAAATGTCAGGAGCTGGTGAGCGACGTTGATTACAAACACCCTCTGCATCGCTGGACCTGTCTGCCAGACCAGAACGACGTTGTACAAGCCCGGAAAGTGTACGACCTTCAGAGTGATGTAAGTTTTGCTTTCCTGGCTGTGTGAAAACCAGAAGTGTCTCTTGTGGCTGGTGGGTTGACCCAGGGGAATTTGATTTGTTGGGCAGATCTTCCCTTGGTCGGAGGAGAAGTGGCTGTGTGGAGTAAGGAGGCTGCTGAGCTGCTCTGTGTCCTTGTGTGTCCTTTCAGAATGTGTACAAGTCTGACCTGCTGTGGCTGAGGGGCATTGGCTGGTCCCCTAGCGGCTCGCTGGATGATGAGAAGAACAAGAGGGCGAGCCTGATCCTGAGTGACAAGAAGTATCGGCAGCACCCAGACACCATCAAATTCACGAGCCTTCCCGACTCGATGCCGATGGTTCTGGCCAAGCACAACTCGGAGATTATGAACCAGGTGAGATTTCCCTGTGTTTGCAGCCTGAAGGAAGTGAGTGCATTTACCAGGACATTTGATCTCTTTCCTTCCAAGTCTTGGTTCTTGCAAGAGGGGATTTCGCACTCCCTTGTGTCAGGGCAGAAAAGGGTGAAATGTTCCTCCTGTGTTTGGAACAGTGTTTGGGTGGAGTGTGGGAAGAAAAAGGTGAAGCGTTAAAAAGTTTTGGGACCAGAGAAGTTGTTTCTGAGTTTTTTGAGTTTTCTGCCCTGTGCTTGCACGATCTCATTTGATGTTGCACTCGTGTTTCAGCGCTCGTACACAGCAGCCTGGGAGAAAGATAAAACCAGCATTCACATTATGCCGGATACACCTGGTATCTTGCTGGCCCAGCAGAACAAAGTGAACTTCAGTGAGGTGGGTGTTGGAGCTGGGCTGAAGTGTCCATCCCTGGAGAGCAGTGGCCTGGGATGAAGCATTTCTTGAGAGGATTTCTTGTTTCCCTTCCAGAAACTGTACAAGCTTGCGATGGAGGAGGAGAAGAAAAAGGGCTACGACATGCGGGCAGATGCCATTCCTATCAAGGCTGCTAAAGCTTCCAGAGACATTGCCAGTGATGTAAGTACATGGGAGCCCATGGTGACACAAGCTCCTCAGTCTTACTTGACATTTCTGAAAGTGGTGGGTTAAAAATTTATAGCAACTTAGTATCGTTTGGACTGGAAAAAACCTTAAAGATAATCGAGTTCCACCCCCTCTCCCATGGGCAGGGAGGCCTCCCAGTGGATCAGATCATTCAAATCCCGTCTGACCTGGCCTTGAACACTTCTAGGAATAGGGCAGCCATAATTTATCTGATCAACTTCTTGCAGTCTCTCACCACCCTCATGATTAAAATATTTTCCTAAAACCTAATCTAAATCTACCCTCTTTGTGTTTAAAAATTTTATCCATTAGCCTGTCACTATATTCCCTTATCAAAAGCCCCTTTGCAGCTTATCTGGAGCCCCTTTCATACTGGAAGTCAACTTTAAGATCCTTCCATAGCTGTCTATTCTCTAGGCTGAATAACCCCAACTGTCTCTGACTGTCCTCATAGGAGAGCTGTTATAGCCCTCTGATCATCTTTGTGACTTCTCTGGGCTTGTTCAAGCAGGTACACTGGGGACACCAAAGCTAAACATAGTGCTCCAGGTGGGGTCTCACAAAAGTGGAACCGAGTAGTTACAAGGACTGCTTATGGCTTGCTGTGCCCTTTTTCCAGAAGAACGTTCAGGTGTTTGAAGTTCCCTGTTAGGATCAGGGCCTGCAAGTGTGATGCTTCCAGCAGTTAAATAAAAAACTCTTCCTTAACCTCCTCACCTAGATCAGGTGGCCAGTAACAGACAGCAATGACAGCATTTCCTTGGTTTGCTCGGTCTCTAATTGTTACCCAAAAGATCTTTGATGTGTGTTGCTGAAAAATGTCGCGTTGCCCCTTGTCACTTTCCAGACTTAGTGGCTGCAGAGCTGCAGCTGAGGGCACACACAGGGCTGGGAGGATGAGACTCTTGTGCACGGTGCTGGAGAGCCTGGTGCAGAGCAGAGTGCCAGCGGTGTGTGCTGTGTGAGTGAGCACGGACACATCTGTACAGGCTGAGGCCCAGGTTGCCTGCTGGAGCAGTCCAGCAGTTTTCCCCAGCTCTGCATCCCCACTGCTGAGCTGTGCTCTCAGTGGGATGTCTTGGGCTGTGTGGAGAACGTGTCTGCTGGCTCCTGGCGTCCTGTCCAGCTTGGTTGCAGTTACCACCTGGGCCTGTGTTTGCCTCCTGTGACTCAGTGCAGGTGTGGGATGGGATGGAAGTGTAGGACACGATAAGGAGATGCTACTTGTGGAGGCCTCTTCCCATGGTGGTGTTGTCAGGCACCTGCAGCAAAAGTGCTTGTTCCTGGGTGTTACCACAGGAAAGTGTCAGAAGGGAGAAGATCTGGTCACAAACTCACTGAGTCTCTTTCACCCTGCAGTACAAGTACAAGGAAGGCTACCGCAAGCAGCTTGGCCACCACATTGGGGCCCGTAACATCGAGGATGATCCCAAGATGATGTGGTCGATGCACGTAGCCAAGATCCAGAGTGACAGGGAGTACAAGAAAGCCTTTGAAAAGTCAAAGACGCACTTCAGTAGCCCAGTGGACATGCTGGGAATTGTATTGGCCAAGAAATGTCAGGAGCTGGTGAGCGACGTTGATTACAAACACCCTCTGCATCGCTGGACCTGTCTGCCAGACCAGAACGACGTTGTGCAAGCCCGGAAAGTGTACGACCTTCAGAGTGATGTAAGTTTTGCTTTCCTGGCTATGAGGAAAGAGAAGTCTCCCTTGTATTCTTTTACTTTGTTGGAATTGGGGATGTGGTCGGTGTAATTCTGGATTCTGTGAGACAGAGGCTGTGTTGTGGCCATGCTGTCTTGCTGAGAGTTGGTGTCGTGAATGGTCACAGAAAAAGTTTGTTTGAGGTCATCCACTGAACGGTGCTGCCTTGCCTTAAGGATTTTGTGGGGAGGGTTGTGGCCAGTGGCCAGAGGTCTGTACAGCAGGGGAAGTGCAGAGGACTCAAATATTTTCCTTCTGTGGGACTGATAGCGGGCAAAGACCAGCCATGAGTGCACTGGGGAATGATGTGAAGTACGTTAGGTGATGAGGTCTAAGGCTTCTCCCATGCCTCTGCCACCTGGAGATTGCCAGATGGGGAAGTTCCTTCCTGAGGAGACTAAAAAGATGGTGAAGGAGGGCTTTGGTGCATTGCTTGGCACCTGCTTGTGCAGTTGTAGGCACAGGGAGTGTGAGTGCAGGGAGCTGAACTTAATGGGAGTCCCTGCCTGGAGGCTGTTGGGTTGACGTGTGTTGGTGGGCAGATCTTCCCTTGATTGGAGGAGAAGTGGCTGCATGGAGTAAGGAGGCTGCTGAGCTGCTCTGTGTCCTTGTGTGTCCTTTCAGAATGTGTACAAGTCTGACCTGCTGTGGCTGAGGGGCATTGGCTGGTCCCCAAGCGGCTCGCTGGACGATGAGAAGAACAAGAGGGCGAGCCTGATCCTGAGTGACAAGAAGTATCGGCAGCACCCGGACACCATCAAATTCACGAGCCTTCCCGACTCGATGCCGATGGTTCTGGCCAAGCACAACTCGGAGATTATGAACCAGGTGAGATTTCCCTGTGTTTGCAGCCTGAAGGGAGTGAGTGCATTTACCAGGACATTTGATCTCTTTCTTTCCAAGTCTTGGTTCTTGCAAGAGGGGATTTCGCACTCTCTTGTGTCAGGGCAGAAAAGGGTGAAATGTTCCTCCTGTGTTTGGAACAGTGTTTGAGTGGAGTGTGGGAAGAAAAAGGTGAAGTGTTAAACAGTTTTGGGACCAGAGAAGTTGTTTCTGAGTTTTTGAGTTTTCTGCCCTGTGCTTGCACGATCTCATTTGATGTTGCACTCGTGTTTCAGCGCTCGTACACAGCAGCCTGGGAGAAGGATAAAACCAGCATTCACATTATGCCAGATACACCTGGTATCTTGCTGGCCCAGCAGAACAAAGTGAACTTCAGTGAGGTGGGTGTTGGAGCAGGGCTGAAGTGTCCATCCCTGGAGAGCAGTGGCCTGGGATGAAGCATTTCTTGAGAGGATTTCTTGTTTCCCTTCCAGAAACTGTACAAGCTTGCGATGGAGGAGGAGAAGAAAAAGGGCTACGACATGCGGGCAGATGCCATTCCTATCAAGGCTGCTAAAGCTTCCAGAGACATTGCCAGTGATGTAAGTATTTGGGAGCCCATGGCAGGACACAATCTCAGAAGGTTCCAGGTGCTGTCGGTTGAAGCTGACGGTTTGCAGTGATAGCTTAATAGAGGCAACCCAGCTCTGACCTGTCACTGCCTTTCTGCTCGTTCATAACCATGGTCTGCTTGTAGCTGTCCCTGCATGTGATGGGTGTGCAGATTTGCAAGGGAATTTGTAGGTGCTGTGAAGAGATGAACAGTGGGAGTGGTGTGAAGGACATAATCCAAAGCAATGTCCCTCCTGGGCTTGTGGCAGCATCTTCTGTTGCAACAGTCTGAGCTTTTGAGGTGCTCTGCTGCCCTCGGTGCCACCAACCTGCACTGCCCTCATGCTGCAGCTGCACAGCTGAACTGGACTTTAGGAAAGAGAATGCAAACCAAGTTCTGTTTAAAAATAAAGGCAGTATAGAAGTAATTTTTTAAAATATTGGTTTTAGGTTTTAATATCAGAGTTTATTACATGTGTGCCTTAGGTGAGTCTGTTTAAAATTCTAGGTTCTTTATATGTCTTCTAGATTTTATCGCTTGGATATTTTGAATAGATGTTTATTTGGTTTTCATGCTTGAAGTTCCCTAACTTAGTCTTCGTGGAAGGGATTTTTTACTGAACTTTGGGCCTTTAATTTCGCTGCTTTAATTTGGAGAGTCTTTTTACTCTCAGTTATTGAGTAGTAACTCTCAATATGTAGGTCAGGGAATGCCTTCGAAAATGTGAAGGATATATCAGGCAGATAATGTTATGAATCTTTTTATAGCTGTATGTTTCTGTTCATCAACTGAATACTTTCTTGTTCTAAAGTCTTTATAGTTGCAGATTCTGAGTTGTTTGGGGGTTTTGCCACAGGGACTCCTGGGGACATAAAGCAAACTCAACTGAAACTCACTGAACATTTTTTTGGCTATAGTACAAGTACAAGGAAGGCTATCGCAAGCAGCTTGGCCACCACATTGGAGCCCGAAACATCGAGGATGATCCAAAAATGATGTGGTCGATGCACGTAGCCAAGATCCAGAGTGACAGGGAGTACAAGAAAGCCTTTGAGAAGTCAAAGACACACTTCAGTAGCCCAGTGGACATGCTGGGAATTGTGTTGGCCAAGAAATGTCAAGGACTGGTCAGCGATGTTGATTACCGCCACTACCTGCATCAATGGATCTGCCTGCCGGACCAGAACGATGTTATCCATGCTAAGAAAGCCTATGATCTACAGAGTGATGTGAGTACTTGCTGATAAGTGTTGGAGTTTCAAAGTGTACGTAATTCCCTTGGAATGTAACCTAAGGAAGCTGCTTGAACTGTCTCTCTCGCATAGTGTTGCTTCACACTGTGTTTTTCTTTACCTGTTCCAAGTTGGGTTGTAAGATTTTTAGCAGTGAACACCTCTGTGTGTAAGGATGGTTGAGTATTGTGAAAGTTTCTATACTACTAATCAGTGAGCAAAATAGTAGAATTATGGTTTAAAAATGGTTAATATTAAGACCCACTATTCTTAGTGGTTGACTATTTATTTATTGGGAATAAAGGTTACAGGAAAATTTCATACTGGCTTTCAGCGTTTATTTTAATCCCATTGATCTTTGACCATTCCCCAACAAGTTAATGGGTGAATGGTACCATTTGGGGTCTGAATCTAGGTTGGTAGCAGAGTTTGTCTTGCAGATTGAACTGGGAGGAAGGTAACTTATAGGAAGTAAGCTCTAGTTGTGTGATATATATATAGAATGCTTAACTGGCAATATTAATGAGACAGCTGTCTTTGTATTTTCTAATAGAACTGCTACAAGTCTGACCTTGAATGGTTGCGGGGCATTGGTTGGGTCCCAATTGGTTCCTTGGATGTTGAAAAAGCCAAGAAGGCAGGGGAGATCTTGAGTGACAAAATATACCGGCAGCCTCCAGACACAATCAAGTTTACCAGCGTCACTGATTCTCTCGCGATGGTCTTAGCCAAGCAGAACGCAGAGACGATGAATAAGGTGAGTCTTGATTTGATTAGGTAACATGTCAGGAGTCTCCGTGTAAACCCTGGCGACAGGGCTAAAAATATAGGTGTGTGATTACTGGGTGAGATTTCAGCAGAGTGAGGCTTTAAAAGTGTAGTTAACATTCCTGCCAATTAGCAGGTAACTTATTTTCAGCAAGTCCGGATTTAATGATGACTTCCAAGTTACCAAGTTAAATTGGAGTTATCAGTTGTGAAGCTTTCCACGTACTCTGCGGTATATCTAGTAATGAGTTACTTTCAGTTTATTTCTAATATACCAATTTGTCTAATAAATCTAATAATTAATCAAATTTATCTAATAAACCAGGAATCAATAAACTGCTTGTTTTAAGGCAATGTTTGAAATATCTGTATTTTAAACAATTCATCGTAGTACTTAAAATGGAAGACTTTTTCAGAATCTGTGGCCCTGATCTCAATCCTATTTATGTCAATAAAACCATTCCCTCTTTCAAATGAGCCTTGTTTTTAGAATTTAGATCTCCATGTATCTAATTGCTTAACCTGGACATTAGGTGTCTAGAGGAGTGAATATAAAATCTCAATGCTTTTATAAGAAATAAGGTGGGGTTTTTTTTGCTTCAATCAGAGCACAGATTTGTAATTCTTATGTTGTAGGTGATCTCCAAGTAGTCAGTGTTTCCCCCCCCTTAACCACACATTGTTTCTCTTGCAGCGCTTATATACTGAGGCCTGGGATAAAGACAAGACACAGATCCACATAATGCCTGACACGCCTGAAATCACACTGGCAAAACAGAACATGCAAAACTACAGTGTGGTGAGTGTGGTAGCTCTCCAGATGTCACTGGTCTGTTTCATGGCTGGATCATCAGTATCCTGATAAACCCCATATAGATGATACCATTGGTTTCTTTAAGTAACCCCCAGTAGTTTTCCTTTAAATTGTGACTTCAAACACATCATTGGTGTATTTGTTCAATAATGCATACTTACATCAGTGAGCACTACTGAGAATAAATTCCATGAGAAGTTATGCATCTCCAGTGAGTTTTGGGGAGTCATTTCTGCCAGCGTGCATGCTGTTGGAAAGGCACGAAGTTAATCCCGACATTGGGAATACCAAAAAAGCAATTTCCAGCACAAATCTGAAGAGCAGTGATCTCAGTATTCAATGTTAGTTTAGGCAAATCAATTCACATCAGTAAGAGGTGACTTTCAAAAGAAAGTCTTAACACAGTTGTATAGAAGAAGGGTTTGTCTCTAAAATTTTGGTTGATGTTATGTTATTTAAAGCATTGAATGTATTTAGCAAAGATCTTTCTTTGACATGAATTTTTATCAGCTACCAGTCAGGGACTTTGAGTTAAGAAAGTTTGATAAAGCTGGCTTAGAATAACTCTGAACATGTTTTAATAAATCTCCTCTACTTAGAAACCGTTTGTTTTGTGTAGAATGTAACACATAGAACTTACATAAATCCCATTGTTTACTTCTTCGCCCAGAAACTCTACAAACAGGCCATGGAAGAAGCAAAAAAGAAAGGCTACGATTTGAGAAGCGATGCTATTCCCATCCAGGCTGCCAAGGCATCCAGGCAAATAGCCAGTGATGTAAGAAACTACTTATGTCTTTCTTTGTGTGGTGATGTCTCTGCAACCTGAAAGTTATCTGCTGGATTCTGAAAAAGCCACTTCAATTAAACTATGATCTTAGATGACAGTTTTTGAAGCCAGTTATTATAAATGTTTAAATACTTATTTGTAAAAATTAAAAGTTGAGGAATTATAAGGATAAAATAATGCTGCTGCCATATTAATTTTATAGCTCTTAAACGTATCTTTAAATCTTAACAGTATATTATTATTTTTAATAAGGATTAAATGTATTTAACAAAGAGAGGGTTATTTCTCACTAATGTAGTGAAGTGCTTTTTTCAAAAAACTTACATAAAAATCTCTTTTTAGAGTTCTAACTCAAATCTCAAAAATTTCATGTGAGAATCCACGTTATCAGCCCTTGAATTACCTGGACAGTTTGGTTTTCTTGAAGTTATAGGGAAATTTCTTGATGTTATAGAGAAATTTGGAGAGTTTATTATTAGAAATATTTCATGAGTAACAGATATTTAGAGGTGATATAGAAACAGAATGTCTTGATTTATATTTCAGTACAAGTACAAGGAAGGCTATCGCAAGCAGCTTGGCCACCACATTGGAGCCCGTAACATTGAGGATGATCCCAAGATGATGTGGTCGATGCACGTAGCCAAGATCCAGAGTGACAGGGAGTACAAGAAAGCCTTTGAAAAGTCAAAGACACACTTCAGTAGCCCAGTGGACATGCTGGGAATTGTGTTGGCCAAGAAATGTCAAGGACTGGTCAGCGATGTTGATTACCGCCACTACCTGCATCAATGGATCTGCCTGCCGGACCAGAACGATGTTATCCATGCTAAGAAAGCCTATGATCTACAAAGTGATGTAAGCTCTTTTTGATTTAATTTGTTATGAGGAACATATTTGACATTTTATGTAGGTGGACCAAGCCATCACCTTCCAGTGCGACAGAACCAAATTTTCAACACTTGTTTTTAAGTTTCCCGGCTAATTGAAACACAAATCTTCAATTGGAAATGTTAATTAATTGATAGTTAAATTAAATCCTGTAATTTAAAAATACGGACTATTTCTCGTTTATCATTCTGTGTAACTGGGATAATGGTTTCACTCTTAATATGGATCTTAGAATCACAGAATCATGGAATGGTTTGGGTTGGAAGGGACCTTAAAGCCCATCTAGTTCCAAACCCCTTGACATTGGCAGGGACACTTCCCACTAGACAAGGCTGCTCAAGGCCCCGTCCAACCTGGCCTTGAACACTTCCAGGGATGAAATTCAGTTATTTTTCCAAAGATTTTCTCTGGGATTTTGAGCTTATTTGAATTCAAATCTGATAGTGAGGTTGCTTAGCTGTTAAAAGATGCACCATGTAAATTACATTAGTGTTATTAGAATACCTGTGTGTTTTTTTTGTAATAGAACTGCTACAAATCTGACCTTGAATGGTTGCGGGGCATTGGATGGGTCCCAATTGGTTCCTTGGATGTTGAAAAAGCCAAGAAGGCAGGGGAGATCTTAAGTGACAAAATATACCGGCAGCGTCCAGACACAATCAAGTTTACCAGCGTCACTGATTCTCTTGAGATGGTCTTAGCCAAGCAGAACGCAGAGACGATGAATAAGGTGAGTCTTGATTTGATTAGGTAACATGTCAGGAGTCTCCGTGTAAACCCTGGCGACAGGGCTAAAAATGCAATGACCACAAGTAATGCTGAAGTTCAGATATTATATATTTTCAGATTGTGTGTTATCTCTACCTGATTAAATGTGTGACTGGTTATCCATGCTGTATTTCCTTTCATTTTATGAAGTATGCTCTACATTTTACCTTATTAAGGAGATAGTGACTTGTTCTGGAAGACAATATTGATCTCTTCTTTTATTCTTTCTTAGCGCTTATACACTGAGGCATGGAATAAAGATAAGACCATGGTTCATGTCATGCCTGACACACCAGAAATCCTGCTGGCTAAACAAAACCAATTGAACTACAGTCAGGTGAGTAAAACTGAAGAGTTGGGAGAATTCAAGGATTTCTAACAAGTACAATTTTGGCATCTCTGACTTGTAATTAATGTTACTATATTGTTGAGTTGTTTGGTTTCACAAATTGCCAGCTCCACTGCTAAAATCAGAGTTGTTCTTTCACTATAATTTACATCATGGGTATCTAATTAGGATTTTAAAATTGATTATCTGCCATAAATGAGAAATCATTTCTACAGCAAGATATGGAAATAAATAATGTGACTTCTAGAATATTCCTTTCTTTGCATTTCCCAAGTGATTTCCAGTTTTGAAGAGTCTACAACATAGTTACAAGACCTTAAAAAATCTGTGTTTTTTATTTTCTGGAGAAGATAGTGCTCTGTTCAGATAGTTAAGTTGTCTGAATATTAACGGTATTGTTTAGAGGCTTAATTTTTTTTTATTACACAGAAGTGCTTAACTGAAGTGTAATTTTGTTTTTGAAATAAAAATGTGACTATTTCTTTCACAGAAAATGTACAAACTGGCTTTGGAGGAGTCGAAGAAGAAGGGTCATGATTTGCGTTCTGATGCCATTCCCATTAAAGCAGCCAAAGCATCCCGAGAGATTGCCAGTGATGTAAGCAGTTTTTTTGGCATGTCTGTATGGATTTGGTAATGCAGACGCATCAGAATGTTTGTTCCTTTGTTTGTTCATGTAATAACAAAGATTTATAGAATAGGTGGTAATGAATTCCATGATTGGGCTGCATGTCTTCAGTACGTGAAAGGAATGGAGAGACAGTATTTTTATATGTGAGGTATATATCACAATAATTAAATAAAATAAATATGAGGATATTTCTATGCCCCCTGCAATAGTTCTGTTGATGTACATGGATGTTCAAGTAGGCTGATCAATAAAGCATGTGAGTCAGTGCCAGAGTCAGTCAAAGTACTCTCTTTTTCAAAGTAGGAAACACTTACAAAATCTCTCCCAAAATAGATACATTGGTAAATCAATTTGAAACGCTCTAAATTGTTGTCTTATCCTGAGTAAAAAATAGTTCTGTTGAAGTGTCATAATGAAATTCAAGATGCCTGAATAAAAACAGGGAAAAAAAATACAATGACTACAACAGATTTTTGTTCTAGGATGAGGAAACATCACTAAGAGATAGAAGACAGCAGTGTTTTATGCTCCTTGAATTTCTATCAAAATTACTGTTTAAACTGTTAGTATTAAGATCAGCTCAAGCTATCTTCATGGACGTGTTTTGTAATAAGGCTTTAAAATAGTTAATCTTTACATTTTAAACTTAGTATTAAAAGCATGTAGAATATCAAACTTGCTAGTAAGTATTTGATGTTACATGTTCAGTTAATTGAAAGTGTGATATAGTTCTATAAAGATCAGAGATAATGCTACCTGTAATAAAAATCCTCTTTATGTGAAAATCAACAAAATAGTAGAAAGATCTAAAACATACTTTGCTCAAAACAAAATATTAATGATTATGTTAAGCTATGTGCATTATTTATTAAATCATAAGTATGGCATGTAAATATGAGTATACTTTATTACAGTACAAGTACAAGGAAGGCTACCGCAAGCAGCTTGGCCACCACATTGGAGCCCGTAACATTGAGGACGATCCCAAAATGATGTGGTCGATGCACGTAGCCAAGATCCAGAGTGACAGGGAGTACAAGAAAGCCTTTGAGAAGACGAAGACACATTTCAGTAGCCCAGTGGATATGCTGGGAATTGTGTTGGCCAAGAAATGTCAAGGACTGGTCAGCGATGTTGATTACCGCCACTACCTGCATCAATGGATCTGCCTGCCGGACCAGAACGATGTTATCCATGCTAAGAAAGCCTATGATCTACAGAGTGATGTGAGTACATTGTTGTGTTTGGAATACAGCATTAAATATACTGGGTCTTGTAGAATATAATTTTTAAAAGATATCGAATGTGCCTTAGTCCCTTACACCAGACCTGTTGATGGAGGTGAAATGTTTAGTATTCTGTCATCATTTACATTTAATCCTATTTTTCCAATCCTTATCTTGAGGTGTGATTTGTGTGTTACTCTGGTGTTTGTGAAGTTCTTTAATAACTCTATTCCTTTTGTTGTCTAATAATTATTTTACTAAAGCTTAAATAATAATAACAGTTGTGTTCAAAATCGTGTTCAGCTTCTGTGCAGAAATATGTTCAATTTTTCATACAAACTAGGATATGCTTATTTATAATTATTTTAATTATTTGATCACATTTGTATATATATCACAAACTTTTAAACTTTTCCAGGCTGTTTACAAGTCAGACCTGGAATGGCTAAGAGGTATCGGATGGGTTCCTATTGGCTCCCTGGAAGTTGAGAAGGCTAAGAAAGCTGGAGAAATCCTGAGTGAAAGGAAGTATCGTCAACCAGCAGACCAAATTAAATTTACTAGTGTGACCGATTCTTTGGCCATGGTCTTGGCCAAGCAAAATGCTGAGATCATGAACAAGGTGAGATTTCTGTGGGATTTGTTTCTCAAAATCACTGGTATTAATAGCTGAAAGAACTTATTCATAAGGTGAAAAAATACAAAATACTAAGTAAGGCAAAGCATTTTTGTTATGGACTTAGAGAAAATGAATACCCAAATTCCACCTTTGCTCTTATCTCCTGGCTCTGCCTGAACTAAACACTTAGTAGAAAAATGCACCTAAATCATATATTTTCCAAGAGTATTACTAAATATATTGGTTAATTTTCCTTACCCATCCACTGCATCTGAAATCCTGTTTTTAAATGGGTTTTGGGGATGTTTATTCTATTTTGTTAATGCTACTTCACTATCCAAAGCTCGTCTCTGACAGAACAGGCTAAATTTTTTTGCAGTTCTTAGACAAAACTATACAATCTGCAGAAAAGATATTCCAGCAAGGTTGTAGGGTATGCCCAGAGGTGGTGGTCCATGGCTATGCTATAAGACAGGATGTAGCAGAATATTGAGGCTTTGCCTGCAGCTGCTATAGTGATGTGTTGTTGACTGAGTGTCACACTGCACGACGAACATGTTGTGAGGAAATAGCTTATGTTCTCTGGAAGGGAAGCTTTACCTCAGACCTGGAGGATGACAGTCACAAAGCACCTAGTCCTCCTCTTTAATAAGAAACATCAATCAAACAACTCCTACAGGTACAGCAGGATAATGAGTATAGTTCTCATCCTCCAGCAATCATAAATCAATCAGTCACTGTGCCAGCTTAGCCTGAGAAATAATGAGGAAGGACAAAGTTTCCTCTGTGAGCTGTTCAGTGAGAAGCTTTCATATGTCAGGGCATTTAAATCTTCCCCGAACTACCCCTTGCAGCTTGTAAGACACTTTCTTTGGACAAGTTTGGGTGCATGTATCATAGAATGACCTGAGTTGGAAGGGACCCACAAGGATTATTGACTCCAACTCCTGTCCCTGCACAGGACAACCACAACGTTCACACCGTGTGTCTGAGGACGTTGGCCAAATGCTTCTGGAATATTGTCAGGCTTGGTGCTGTGACTGCTTCCCTGGGGAGCTGTTCCAGTGCTCCACCACTCTCTGGGTGAAGAACCTTTTCCTAACATGCAACCTCCCCACCCTAGCACATCTTCCTGCCATGCCCTTGGATCCTAACGTGTCTTGTTCTGCTTCAGAATTACTTTTCTTTTATATCATGGATATATGTTTGATAACCACTGCTTTCAAATTTCCAGTCTTCCATTCATGATACACACAAAGAGACTTTTTAAAGGAATGTATTTTCATCTCTCCTAGCGTTTATACACGGAAGCTTGGGATGCAGACAAAACGTCAATTCATGTCATGCCTGACACACCGACAATCTTGCTTGCGAAGGCCAATGCAGCTAATGTCAGCAATGTAAGAACATTTAAACATACACTAAAGTAATGGAAACTCAGAAATTACGTAAGCTTTTTTTAACCATAAGGACCTTTTAATATAATATACACATTTATGACTATTTAAAAAAATTATGAAATATAGAAAAATTATGAAATATAGAAATTCTGTGTTTCAGAATATTAAAAAGCCATTTTCTGTCTCCTTTTCCGTAGAAACTTTATACTCAAGCTTGGGAGGAGGCCAAAAAGAAGGGTTATGACATGAGAGCTGATGCAATTCCAATCCGAAGTGCAAAGGCATCAAGAGAGATTGCGAGTGACGTATGTTGTTCCTTTACATTTGTTTTCAGTTAGTTTATAATTTCATTCTACTTCTCAAGATATGTACAACATCAAAAAGCATAGTCATCAGCTTTATCTAGAAAGATTACTAAGAAATCATAGAATCATAGACTATTCTGGTTGGAAAAGACCTCTGAGATCATCGAGTCCAACTGCACCCATCATCCGCTAAACCATTTCACTTAAAAACTCATCTATCCTTTTTTCAAATACCTCCAAGACTGGTTACTCAACCACCTCCCTGGGCAACCTGTTCCAGTGCCTGACCACCCTTTTGTTAAAGAAATTGTTCCTACTATCAAGTCTGAACCTCCCCTGGTGCAAGTTATGGCCACTGCAGAAAGAAAATATACAACCATTTCCAAAGGGAACATTGAGTTATAAGTCCTGACATTAAACAGATATTAGAAAATAAAAAACTAAAATGAAAATAAAGAAAAGCTGAGGAGCTAGAATGTGTGAGACATTTCTGAACTGTAAATTAATTTATTGCATAACATAAAAAAAGATATTCATAATCAGTAGCAATATGAAATTATGGGAAATTCATCTCAGATTCAGTAGATGTTTAATATTTCTTTTTGCATCTGAAGTACAAGTACAAACAGACACATGAGAAGCAGAAAGGCCACTACATCGGGTGCCGAACGGCCCAGGAGGACCCCAAGCTGTCGTGGGCTGCGCGTGCCATGAAGCTGCAGAATGACCGACTCTACAGGAAGGCGTGGCACGACTCCAAGGCCCAGGTCCACATGCCGGTCGACGCGATGTCGGTGCAGGCAGCCAAGGAGTGCCAGACACTCGTCAGCGACGTTGACTACCGGCAGTACCTGCACGAGTGGACGTGTCTGCCTGACCAGAACGACGTGATCCACGCGAGGAAGGCCTACGACCTACAGAGTGATGTGCGTTTGTGTAGAGATGTGGTCATTTCTACTGTTGCTGTTTCAGAGTGATGTGAGTGAAAGGAAGCTGTGGAAAAGCTTTGTGGCAGATGTGTGGGACTGTGTTTGTCAGTGACTGTCACTTTTGTGAACCTGCACTCTGTCCTATTCTGTTTGGTTTAAATCACCTGGATGATGCTTTCCAAATCAGTGCTGATTCCAGCTTGGGGGCCAGAAATATTCCAGGTAGTTCACAGGGAAGGCAAGCGTAAGTTTCTGATGGTTTTTGGTCTGCAGCAGAATGTTTCCAGATCACACAGCTGCATGTAACAGGTATCCTTAAAAGAGAAGTCATTTCCGTGCCGTAGCTGTGTGTAGGGGGGGCCTGGTCTGCCGCAGTCTCACTGAGCGCTTGCTGTGTGACTGTAAGAGAAGGAGCTTGGGAGGAGCCTTGTATGAAACTTGTCTCTGCTCTGGCAGTGACCTTGGTTTATTTGTAGAATGTGTACAAGTCAGACCTGGAGTGGCTGCGAGGCATCGGCTGGTTGACAGAAGGTTCTGTGGATGTGGTGAAAGCAAAGAAAGCCCAGGAACTCCTGAACGAGAGGTTGTACCGCACGCGGCCAGACGAGATGAAATTCACCTCCATTACTGACGCGCCAGACGTTGTCCAGGCGAAGATCAATGCTTTGCAGCTGAGTGATGTAAGCTGCCTTTCCTTACATCCCATTTGTATGATGCCCTTTCTTTTCTTTGGGGAGGGACTGGAATTCCCACTGGACTGTGGGAATTACCATTTGGAAACTACTGCAAATTGTAGTTACCAAAGAATTCCTGTTGGTGGGTATTTTTCAGTGTTCAGACGATAGTGAAATGTCATTCTGCTTCCTTTCTCTTCAGCGTCTGTATCGTGAGGCCTGGGATAAAGACAAGACACAGATTTCCGTGCCTTCCGACACTCCTGTAATGCTGCAGTCCAAAGTCAATGCTCTCAACATCAGCAACGTAAGTGAATGAAATCGTTCCTCATGTGAAGTGTTATAAAATTAAGAGTGACAGTTGCTTGTCCAGTTTTTGGCCTCTGTCTTTTAGATTTTGATGTAAAGGGTATTATACTATCACCATCCTCTGACATGCTTGCGTGGTAAACAGTGGATTATGTCTAGCGGCTGTTGAGGCAGAGTGCATTGTTGATGAATCAAAAAGCACTGGTTATGAACTATCATTCATTATTAAAGGAGGCCCTGGAATCTGTCCTGTGTGAATGGGACACTGATGGAACTGCTTTCACAAAACATGGAGCATGTCAGCACTGATGCCTTTACTCCTAAATTGTGCAGACCCCTGAGGGAGCAATTCAGAGTTGCCTGCCTTGCTTGGTACTTTCTATGTTCATGAGTGTACTCCAGATTCCAGTATGCAATTCCACACAACTCCTCCTCCCTTTGACAGAAAATGGCATATTTTTTCCAGGAGGTTGTTGTTGGAGCCTGTAGACTCATCAGCCCTGCCATGTTTTGCAGATTCGTGTTGTGTCACTCACTAGTTTTGTGGGACTAATGAAACTGACATTCCATAAAGCTGGAAACATTTTGCATTTTCAGCAGGACTTGTCTGGGGCTTTGCCTGGAAACTCTTTACTCCCAGCCTTTCTTGATGTTGACAGGATTTTAAATGTTTTTCAAAAATATCCGTTGTGATTGAATTAGGCATGAAATATTTCAAGTGTTATTGCAACAGACATTTCACTTCCCCTGTTTTTGTTTTGCTTTTGCTTTGGTTACTGTTTTATTCTGGGTTCCTTAGAGTCTGACCTGCAAAATCATTTAGTTTCTGAATTTCCAGAGCCATCAAAAATGATCTAAACCCAATATCATTTACCCACCTGTACGAACGATGAAATTGCCACCTGGGCTGTCTAAGCATATGTAAACTGAGATCCTACTAAAGAAGGAGCTGTCGTGTTCTTGGACTTGATGTCCTGGACAGTTTGGGTGATTCTAGACAGAGGAAGGCACTTTGGTTTCTTTTCCATTTGATAAATGGACTGAGCTTCTACACTCACTTTTTTGATAGGACTACAAAAAGACTGGCAAAGAAAGAAGTCTCTAGCAGCTGCCAAGAGGCTCCATAACTGAAGTAGGCTCTGGATAAGTTTTTGTCAGAAGAACAGATGCTTTGTCCCCAGCAGCTATGACCCTGCAACCAGCTGTGTGTGAACAGAACCTCTGACTGCTGTAGGGTCATGAGAATTCCGTGCTGTTGTGGAGTTGTAGCTCTGTCAGCTGGACAGCCTGATTGGGATCCATATTGTGAGCTCGTGCATGTGGGCAGCAGTAGACTGTTAGAGAGGACATTGTGATATGCCTTCAGGAATATTTCACTTGCCTCTTTGTGTTTTGGATTTTGCACCTGCTTTAACTTTTAAGTCATGAGTTTTCTGTTAAGAAACTGGCTGGGATCATTATTATTAACGCTTCCAGTTACAATGGGCAAACAGAGAACCCAAACTGTTATCTCCAAGAGAGCAGATTTTAAGAAAAGGCATTGGTACCAGAGAGTCTTGATAGCCTGTAACAAGGATGAATTATTTCCTTTGCAGAAACATTACCAGAAGGCCTGGGATGACGCAAAGGCAAAAAGCTATGATATCAGAGCTGATGCCATTCCCATCAAACACGCCAAGGCTTCCAGAGACATTGCTAGTGAGGTACAGTCTCTTCTTAGTGTCACTGTTGTGTCTGTCTCTTCCTGTGCCCAGCTAAGCAAAACTGAGTGCAATTCAGTTCAACTAGAAGCAATGTACATTTGGTGCCCCTGCGTTATTTTAAAGCCTGTTGTGAGCACTTCTTTCTTTCTGCAGCTGGAAACTGCCTATTGATAAGTGCTCTATGAACAAGAGGGCGTGTGAGATGTTTGTGAGATTGCTCAGAGCACTGGGTAACAAAGTGTGATTTTTCAGGCACCAAGCAACAATTGAAAGCTGATTAAGGCAGGGACTGCAATTGTGGTTGCTGACTTCTTGCAGTTCTTGTAATCACCACTATCAAATATTTTCTCTCTTAAGATGTGAATTATGGGAGGTGCTCGGAGTGGTCTTACAGAGCGCACAGGTCTCCACTTCAGTACCAGTTTTCATTGTTTATATGTGTTAAGAAAAAACAAAGATATTTTGTAAAAATCATGAATAGCTTGGGGAACACCTTTTTTGGGAGTTTGAAGTCCTGCCTATGGTGTGGGCTGGAGCTTTGTCTGTGTTGAGGCAGGGCCTGAGGAAAATGTGTCAAAGAGTTGACCACTTAGGAAGCTGAAAGCCTTATCTTTGTTAGTCACAGTCACAAGAGCAATGTCTGACTCCTTACATTGTTTCTGCATCTCCAGTACAAATACAAAGAAACCCATGAGAAGCAGAAAGGCCACTACATCGGGTGCCGAACGGCCCAGGAGGACCCCAAGCTGTCGTGGGCTGCGCGTGCCATGAAGCTGCAGAACGATCGACTCTACAGGAAGGCGTGGCACGACTCCAAGGCCCAGGTCCACATGCCGGTCGACGCGATGTCGGTGCAGGCAGCCAAGGAGTGCCAGACACTCGTCAGCGACGTTGACTACCGGCAGTACCTGCACGAGTGGACGTGTCTGCCTGACCAGAACGACGTGATCCACGCGAGGAAGGCCTACGACCTACAGAGTGATGTGCGTTTGTGTAGAGATGTGGTCATTTCTACTGTTGCTGTTTCAGAGTGATGTGAGTGAAAGGAAGCTGTGGAAAAGCTTTGTGGCAGATGTGTGGGACTGTGTTTGTCAGTGACTGTCACTTTCGTGAACCTGCACTCTGGCCTATTCTGTTTGGTTTAAATCACCTGGATGATGCTTTCCAAATCAGTGCTGATTCCAGCTTGGGGGCCAGAAATATTCCAGGTAGTTCACAGGGAAGGCAAACGTAAGTTTCTGATGGTTTTGGGTCTGCAGCAGAATGTTTCCAGATCACACAGCTGCATGTAACAGGTATCCTTAAAAGAGAAGTCATTTCCGTGCCGTAGCTGTGTGTAGGGGGGGCCTGGTCTGCCGCAGTCTCACTGAGCGCTTGCTGTGTGACTGTAAGAGAAGGAGCTTGGGAGGAGCCTTGTATGAAACTTGTCTCTGCTCTGGCAGTGACCTTGGTTTATTTGTAGAATGTGTACAAGTCAGACCTGGAGTGGCTGCGAGGCATCGGCTGGTTGACAGAAGGTTCTGTGGATGTGGTGAAATCAAAGAAAGCCCAGGAACTCCTGAACGAGAGGTTGTACCGCACGCGGCCAGACGAGATGAAATTCACCTCCATTACTGACGCGCCAGACGTTGTCCAGGCGAAGATCAATGCTTTGCAGCTGAGTGATGTAAGCTGCCTTTCCTTACATCCCATTTGTATGATGCCCTTTCTTTTCTTTGGGGAGGGACTGGAATTCCCACTGGACTGTGGGAATTACCATTTGGAAACTACTGCAAATTGTAATTACCAAAGAATTCCTGTTGGTGGGTATTTTTCAGTGTTCAGACGATAGTGAAATGTCATTCTGCTTCCTTTCTCTTCAGCGTCTGTATCGTGAGGCCTGGGATAAAGACAAGACACAGATTTCCGTGCCTTCCGACACTCCTGTAATGCTGCAGTCCAAAGTCAATGCTCTCAACATCAGCAACGTAAGTGAATGAAATCGTTCCTCATGTGAAGTGTTATAAAATTATGAAATTAAAAGTATGATAATTGGTCTTTTAGATCTGGTTTTAAGAAAGGGCTTTGGCACCTGAGAGTCTTACTGCTTGTAAAGGGGTGATTGATTTTCTTTGCAGAAACATTACCAGAAGGCCTGGGATGAGGCAAAGGCGAAAAGCTATGATATCAGAGCTGATGCCATTCCCATCAAACACGCCAAGGCTTCCAGAGACATTGCTAGTGAGGTACGGTCTTCTCTTAGTGTTGTTACTTTGTCTGTCTCTTCCTGTGTCCAGCTCAGCAGAAAGGCCTGAAGTTCAGTTGAAAGAGTTGGCAGCTTAGGAAGCTGAAAGACTTTTCTTCATTTGTCACGTTCAGGTGAGCAACGTCTGACTCTTTATGTTGTTTCTCCATCTCCAGTACAAATACAAAGAAACCCACGAGAAGCAGAAAGGCCACTACATCGGGTGCCGAACGGCCCAGGAGGACCCCAAGCTGTCGTGGGCTGCGCGTGCCATGAAGCTGCAGAACGACCGACTCTACAGGAAGGCGTGGCACGACTCCAAGGCCCAGGTCCACATGCCGGTCGACGCGATGTCGGTGCAGGCAGCCAAGGAGTGCCAGACACTCGTCAGCGACGTTGACTACCGGCAGTACCTGCACGAGTGGACGTGTCTGCCTGACCAGAACGACGTGATCCACGCGAGGAAGGCCTACGACCTACAGAGTGATGTGCGTCTGTGTTGTTGCTGTTTAATGTACTATAGCTTTATTTTGATGGTTTGATATTATGCAGTCACGACGGATTTATCATTAGGCTGTTTTCTTCAGTTTCTTCTGCTATTATCGTCTCTTTTTATCCTTTAAGAGGCATGGATTACCTCTAAATTTTATAAAAGCTTTAGTTGGTATCTGCTATGTTACATGTGCTTTTGGAGTATTTTAATTTGGAGAGGATGAAGGAATTGTCTCTCTTAGTTTGATGGGTCTTATGAAGTAATATCTGTTCGCTACTTTGGTATCAGGTGGCTTTTATTGCCCCTGTTTATCTTCGTCAACTTGGAAGTTTATTTAATTGCAAGAACACTGTGTAAGGCATCAGGTAAGATGTTTTTGCAGCTGATTCCAAAGCAGCAGGAGTCAGTGGAGCTGGTTTCCTGACTTGGCTTTGCTACTTTATCAGTCACTCTTCCTCTGTTTCAATTTTGATCTTTGAAGGCGAGATTCCTGTTCCTTGCTGAAGGATTTGCTCGATTAAAACTTAACTGAAGTTGCCTGATACCAGTTCAGAAATTACACTGGTCAGCTCTAGTCTCCATTGCCTCTATAACCTTATTTTCCAGTCCTTTTGTTCCTGGTGGGCAGTTAGGTTTTCTGTTTGGTCTTGTTGAAGTGACTAGAGAAATAAGTACTATGGAGGGGAAAGAAAGACTCTTTAAAGGCCTTAATACTCATTAACGGCAATTCTGTTCAGTTGTTTCTATTTATCTGCATAAGGTTTAGAAAGTATTGTTTAGAAAAACAATAAAGCCCATTTTCCAGTTTGTATTTTACTTATGACACTGAAAATTTCTTGCATATGAGAAGGATTTATCTAGCTCTAGCTGATTTGATATTTTCTAAAACGTATTCTGTTTTGTAGAGTTTAAAATAATTAAGACAGTTATTGTAAACACCACATTTTCCTTCTCTGACCATGTCTATACAGGCTGTCTATAAGTCTGACCTGGAATGGCTCCGTGGAATTGGCTGGTTGCCTAATGACTCTCCAGAAGTTAAGAGAGTGAAGCATGCCCAGGATCTCCTGAGTGATAATGTGTATCGTACGCCTATCAAAAGCCTGAAATACACCAATATTGTTGACTCTCCAGATGTTGTTCTTGCTAAAGCCAATGCGGAACAAATCAGCATTGTACGTCACAATGTTCTTATCGTTGTGTTGAGGCTAGAAACAGTTCAAGAGAAATCTCACTGCTAAAATACAGAATTAATCAGTGTATTTTAAGTAAAATTTAATGCTTTTCCAGACATATTATTTTTAAGAGATGATAACTCTGAAGAGATTTATGGGATTTTAAGTTATTAACAAGTGAAAATCCTTAATGACAATATCATAAAATGCACTATTTTAACAGCCAAAATACAAAGAAGCCTGGGAAAAGGACAAGACTATGATCCATATTATGCCAGACACACCTGAAATCAACCTAGCCAAGTCTAATGCTGCTAATTATAGCCAGGTATGCTTATTGCTCTTATTTTCTACATTACTGTAAAATAGTGTGTGTCCCCTTTGAATTTTAATATTCTGAGATATTACCAAGTTGAAGATTGAGTCACATGAATGTCATTGAAGCCTCTACTCATACAGAGCTTGAAACATTCCCTTCCCTCTGCTGAGTATACTTAGAGTATTTAGACATTTTGAAATAAATCATAGAATTACAGAATGGTTTGGGTTGGAAGGGACCTCAAAGCCCATCCAGTTCCATCCCCCTGCCACGGGTGGGGACACCTCCCACTGGATCAGGGTGCTCAAAGCCCCATCCAACCTGGCCTTGAACACCTCCAGGGATGGGGCAGCCACCACGTCTCCAGGCAACCTGTGTCAGAGCCTCCCCACTGTCACAGGGAAACATTTCTTCCTGATGTCTAATTTACATCTTCCCCCTTCCAAATTAAAGCCATTCCCTCTTGTCCCGTCACTATGGGACTGCATAAATAGCCCCTCTTCGGCTTTCTTGCAGGCCCCCTTCAGGTACTGGGAGGCTGCTCTAAGGCCTCCCCGGAGCCTTCTCTTCTCCAGGCTGAACAACCCCAACTCTCTCAGCCTGACCTCATAGCAGAGGTGCTCCAGCCCTCAGATCATCTTCAACATCCAACAGTTCACCTCCTTCTTATGGTGGGGGTTTATGTAAATGCTTGCGTACAACTGTTTAAAAATTATTAATATACCACTGAGCTAATATTCACTTGAAATTGATGAGAGCCCAAGGCATATAAATATTTCCTAAACTTTTACTAACGCCCAGGATAGGCTGCAGGATTAGTTTTGCAGGTCCTGTAGATGTTTGAAAGGCAGTAAGAGTTGCAGCAGTATTTATTGCAAAGAGCAGGAGTAAGGCAGAAAAGAATTTCATAGTATTTCAGCAGGCAAATAGCAGTAAATGTTGTGTTTCTTTCATGGCAAATGCTTGAGTGTTTAGTATACGTGTGACATTTTGTTGTCTTTTCAGAAATTGTATAAAGAAGCTTGGGATGATTTGAAGACCACTTATGATCTGAGAGCCGATGCAATCCCAATCAAGGCAGCCAAAGCCTCTAGAGAAATTGCTAGTGATGTAAGTGCCAAAAGAGGTGTCTAGCTCTTCACATGCTTTAAGAGCTGTTTCATGGTAACTGTTAGTAATGGTGATCTTTACTCTTTACTCAGTATAAATACAAACTGGATCACGAGAAGCAGAAAGGACATTACGTTGGAGTTCCGAATGCAAAAGCAGATACGAAAATGCAGTTTGCCCTTGGCATAGGCAAAGTTCAGAGTGAACTGGAATACAAGAAGCACTTTGCTAAATGGAGGACGCAGTGCCACCTGCCAGTCGACATGCTATCTATCCAGTCAGCCAAGCATGGGCAGTCTCTGGTCAGTGATGTGGATTACCGTCAGTACTTGCATCAGTGGATCTGTCTTCCAGATCAGAATGATGTCATACACGCTAGGAAAGCCTACGATCTTCAGAGTGATGTAAGTTAACATGAAAACTTAGCCTAATTTATTACTGTGTTGTCTTGTGTGGTCTGCTTCAGCTCTAAAGTAGCAGAAATCTTCTGCTGAGTTCAGTGAATTGGCTCTGCTGGTTGTTAGGAATGCAAATTATGTGCCATTATTCTATATTGCCAGGTTTTAAGTGTGATCAATTCACATATAGTGCTGATGTTGGAATTACTGCTCTCCTTTTAACGAGTGGCAGTGCTATTGCTTGTGATGTTGTTGGATTGTACAGGGAATTGTAGCTAACAGCACGGGCCCTGTTTTGTTTTCACAGGCTGTTTACAAGTCTGATTTAGAATGGCTGCGGGGAATTGGGTGGTTGCCAAATGATTCAGTTGGAATCAACCATGTCAAATATGCTGGAGATCTCCTGAACGAGGTAACAAAGTCTTTTTCAATACAAAAATTTTCTGAAGGGTATTTGCAATTTTAAGTATTTTTAGTGGTTAAATAACATCAATATTCTTTTAAATAAAAGCACAACTGGAATATTTTCAGGGCATTCATTGTGTATGGAGAGTTCTTCACATGTGAACTCTTTTGCCTTGTCTATGTATTCAGAATTGGTGCATTAGGTATAAAATATTCAAATATGATCTGACTGTTTATCTTGTCTCTTATACAGAGAAAGTACCGTACGAAAGCCGAAACACTTCCTTTCACTCCAGTGGCGGACAGAGTTGATTACATCACAGCAAAGAACAGCACAGAAATTCTTAGTGATGTAAGTTCCTAGCGTGTTCCCAGGCTATTAACTTGGTTTGTATATTCACATAGTAGGATTTTAGCTTTAAAAGTGTATTTATTTTATCTTAAAAAAAATAATTAAAATGAATTCGTGATCAGTCTCTGTGAATGTATGACATGAGGATGAACAGGACTTCACTAACTCATCTCCATCACCTGTGAGGGAATAAGCTCCTCCAGCAGAATAACATCTTTCCTAGCTATGTGGAAACCAGTGCTAGTTGTGCTACCAGTTCCTTCTTTCCATCTTGGTTGGTATTGGTGATCATTAACAACATGGACATAAATAGCTGCTTGCACTCTGGCAACCATAAGTTTAAACTTAAGCCAATATGAGGTTACACTTTATACAACTACTGTGTAACTACTGTGTAACAACAAATTCATGTGCTGTCAGCTTGCCGTTCTTCATGTGTTTTTGAAGGCTGTTCTGTGAGGAGCTGGCCTGTGAACATGAAACAACACAACCCCCTCTCAGTTTGTGAGCTTGTGTTTCTTTTTTGCTCTATGCTGCCATTAGAGAACGGGCCAAGCTAAATGTTGCGTTAACTCAGACACTGGTAAGAGGCTGGCAATGATAATGATATGGTTGAGTTGAACGGTATACTGCCATGCAACCACATACACACATTGGGGGTGTCCTGTGCTTGGGAACATGACTCGGTCTAGATATCAGTGGTTGGGAGATGCTGCAATGCTGCACTCACATTGGGATTGTGCTGAGTAGAGAGATCTGCTCTTAAAACACTTAAAATCTATTGCCCTGCTTCAAACACTTCTTTCTTGGCTGTTGGCTGTGCGTTGCTGTAGACCAAAGTGGTAGCATAACTTTGACTCTTGAAAATTCTTTCCTGTCCATCCAGATGCCTTGGAACAAGCTCTCAGAATCTTCTTTGTAATTTCTTGTTTTGTATCGTTTTCTTGTTTAAAAAATACCTCTTTGGAATTATATTTAACATGCCTTGGAAATTCAGGGGTGTAAACATTTTATTAATGCATAAAATATGAGTCTTGCTATTATGTTGTCCCAGTTTTGTGATGGTACTGCAGGGCAGTCATTTCTTTCTCTGTTCTAGGTTAAATACCACAAAGAATGGAATGATGTCAAGTCAAATTACACTCTAACAGACACACCACAGCTAGATATGGCCCGAGAAGCAGCCAGGATTCTTAATCAGGTATGTGATCCCTTCTTGACAATTTTTACTCAGAGTAATACTTCTTTTGAGGAATTTAGAAAACTTGCCTAAATAAGAATATCCTAAAGGAAGTATTCATTATCCTTTAATATAGTTTATGTATATATGGTAATCTTTATCGTTACAATAGTGTTGAATTCCTCCTCACTTTTAATTTCTACAGAATTTGTACAAGGAAAGCTGGGAGAAAGAAAAAGCCACTGGTTACCTCCTACCTCCTGACTCCGTGCAGATCTGCCATGCCAAGCACTCCAATGATGTCCAAAGTGAGGTAATAATTTTTATCATTAGGAAGACAAGTTCTTCCGAGCCTGGAAATGTTAAAGGCCTTGGAAATTCAACACCAGATATAGAAAGCTTTCTGTTAGGGATAACACCCAGTAGAATTTTCATGACTGTCCTCCAAACAGTTCAGCCATTTTTGTTATTTATCAGTGCTGAAAGGTCAGATTCTCTTTTACACTGCCACTTTCTCCAAAAACAGTCCTTTCAAAATCAACTAAGGTGGACTTCTATATTTTATAAGTGTGAAGTGATATTATGGTTATAATATATAGCTCACATAGCTCAGATTTCATTTTTTGGCATATTATTGAGTCTTCCTCCTTGAAAAACTTTAAGGTGGTGTGCACGTTCCATTTTAAAATTTTACACAATGGATGTTGAAAACTCTACATGACTCTTAGTTTGAATGTGCATTTTGTCAAAACAGTATGATGGAGATTCCTTAAATAATTGTTAACTCTTTAGTCTCAAATAATTTATTACAAAATGGAACCTAAATGCACTTAGTAGCAAAAGTTTTCTCACAAGACTTTCCTCTTGTGTTGAAAATACCGTTTACTGAAAAGTGGTAGCATATTAGTCTAGAAATTATATGTTTTGAAGTGGAAGTGCTATACAAAGTAACATTACTGTTTGTGTCATATTTTTATGTGGTTGTGTACTGAAAACCTAACACTGCAGTTGACAACTCCTGGCCTCATCTCTTCTTTGAGTTGACAAAACCATAGCAGTCACAGGTTAAAAACAGAGCAGATACAATCAGTGCTGATTTTATACCTATTTCTCCCCTCTTCCATCAGCTTAAGTACAAAGCTGAGTACGTCAAGCAAAAGGGTCACTACGTTGGAGTTGCCAGTATGAGAGATGATCCAAAACTGGTGTGGTTTGAGCACGCAGGAGAGATCCAGAATGACAGATTGTACAAATCAGACTATCACAAAACAAAGTCCAAAATCCACATCCCTCCAGATATGGTGTCAGTTGTAGCAGCAAAGGAGTGTCAGAACCTGGTCAGCGATGTCGACTACCGCCAATACCTGCGTCAATGGACGTGCCATCCTGACCAGAATGACTGTATTCAGGCAAGGAAGGCCTATGACCTGCAAAGTGATGTAAGTGATTACATACATATGATGTAATTTCCACTTAAGTTGGTCCAAGTGTGATGTCCATATTATGTAAGACTGAAAAATATCATCCTGAATTAAAAGATTTCTTTCTTTTTTTTTATTCTCTTTTCTGTTTTAGAATATTTATAAATCTGATTTGGAATGGCTTCGTGGCTGTGGTTGGATTCCTCTGGATTCAGTGGAACATAAGAAAGTTAAGAATGCACAAGAACTAATAAATAAGGCAAGAGAAAATATTTTGGTATTTACATGATTCGCTCTTCTTTCTCATGCACAGTGTTTATGAAAATATTTCATCTCTTTGCAGAGAGCATATACGAAAGAAGCCCTTGATAACTTTTCCAATTATACCAGTGTGGTCGACACTCCTGACATTGTCTTGGCAAAGATCAATTCAGTCAACCAGAGTGATGTATGTACTTTTTTTTAATTAGAAATGTTAAATTACAAGAATTGGTAGATTACTCAATTGGTTTTGCTAAACTGTACTGTGTTTAGCCTTATGTATGTGTGTGTGTGCAAATCATACGATCATTTGTTTGGAAAAGACCTTTGGGATAATTGAGTCCAACTGTACCTGTCCACTACTGAACCATCCCTGAGCACCTCATCCACTCATCTTTTAAATCCTTCCAGGGATGGTGACTCCATCACTGCCCTGGGCAGCCTCTGCCTGTGCCTGAGCACGCTTTCAGTGAAGAAATTTTTCCTAATGTCTAATCTGAACTTCCCCTGGTACAACTTGAGGCCATACACTTACTTCATTAATAGTAGACATTTTTTGGGGTAAATAAGTTTAGTAAGAGGGGATATAAATGAACACCACCATATTGCTGTCCAAAATGATTTTGTATTTTCCTGTAGAAGAATGTGGCATATCCCATACTTAGTGTTTCCATATATTTGGTTTATGGTAGTTTAAAATTGTGTCCTGTTCTTGGTGAACAGCAGTTAGTTGTGTAGTGCTAGTGAAGTTCCTGGTGTTGCTACTGACCCGAATCTGCTGACTGGTATGTTTAATTTCTCTAGAATATGGAGTGGATTTTGTGGTGGGACATGCTGATGACGTTTGCCTGTGGTAGGAAAGTGCTCCACAACAGTACTGAAGATATGATAACATAACTGAAAATTAATGTCTACTTCTAATAGTTGGACTAGTTGGAATAATCAGTTTCTCTTGTGGAAACAACATTGTGTTTGTTTTCTTCTGTAGATAAAATACAAGGAAACATTTAACCTTGAGAAAGGCCAGTATATTGGGTCTGAAGAAACTCCTGCACTGAACCATGCCAAAGACATGGCCTTACTCTACAGTGAGGTAAGAGTCGATAAATATCTGAATAAACATTTATTTGTTTGTTTTTAAAGCAACAGGATGTGAGGTGGACTTAAGAAAACTCTTCTGTATCTATTCCTGAATTTAGTCCACTGGTTGGCACTGGAAAAGTTATGCAATCTCTTTTTTCTTTGTTTTTTCCTAGTTTGGATCATTGGGATAAGGATAATTTCTTTCCACATTGAACTGATCTTAAAACACTGCTGTGTGGTGTCTGGAAGAGTAGTAGCAGTGGAATTTGTGTGACAAACCCAACTTGTAATTCCATCCAGTAATGACTTCCTAGGCTACTGATTAACTTTACGTTTGTTTCTTGTAAGAGAGTGAACTTGTAAACTTGTAGATGATTTACATTATTAAGCAGTTACTTTTGAGTAATCTCACTAATTTCAATGGGAAATCTCTATTTGTAAAAAATGTAAGTGACTACTTGTTCATATAAGTAGGTGTTTCAAGATTTAGTCTGAAGGTAAATATTTAACAAAATATAACGTATTAGAAAAGTGCAGTTAATAGCAATATAATAAGCAATAGTATTAATTGAAGATTTTTCACAATTTTGAACACACATCTCCAAAATCATCAGTGTCAGTTCTATACTGTACCTTTAAACAAGAATCTATATCTACATTTGGATATTTTTATTACCCTTCCGGATCAGAAATGTTGAATTCCAAATATAATAATTAAAGCAGGGAACAGCTCTAATCTGTGCTCAGGTTCCATCCTGAATTGGGGCACTGGTTCTGTTTGCCTTACTCACACTAAATAAGTGTTCAAAATGAACATTCATCATTTTCTTAATTGGGACAATTAATGGAATAAGGAACTACTCTATAAAGTAGCCATATTCCATGTGCGTGTATATGGCAGAGTCAGGTTGCTTGGAAAGTATACTGGAAATTTTATCAAATCCTGTATGTGTTTTGTTTGTCCAGAAACTTTATAAGAAAGCCTGGGAAATCAGCAAGCCCATTGGTTACACTTTGGATGAGAAATACATTCCTGTTGTTGGAGCAAAGCGTGCGAACTACTTAAACAGTGAGGTTAGTAGGAATTTTCTGTTCTTTCCTCTTTTTTTTCCCCTTATACGTTGTTAGAATGAACTTTAAAATTTCCACATGAATATTTTGCAGCTTAAATACAAGGAAATATATGAGAAGCTGAAAGGCCATTACCTGGCTGGGAAGGAGATCGGTGATTTCCCCAGTGTTGTCCACTCGCTGGCGTTCCAGAAAATGAGGAGCGCGGTAAGGAGAGAATTAGTCTTCTGAAAGTATTTGCTGTTTTCCTTATTTTAGTGTGACATATTTGAAGTGCAGTGCTTAATAACATCAGTAAAAAGAGTTTTCAACATGTTTCTGTTTTCTGAATGATTATTTTGTATATGGGTTGAATAACTGAACTTGAAATTATTTAGAAGATGAAGCAGGGATTTGTTTAACTATTCAGCATATTAGAATAGGGAAAAAACTTCTGTTTCAGTTTAAGAAGCTGAACAGTAAGGAACACTGCATGGCTTGGGATTCCTTTTCTTTACAAGAATAAAGTACTCATTTTGAATTGAAATAAGAATTTAAGAATTGGAAAAGTAAATGCACGTTTGGTATTTTATTATCACCACTGCACATGCAGCATGTCATGCAGGGCATAATGTTAGTATAATCCCAAATATTCTGTCTTTATTTGGACTAGATATTTAATTAGATTAAAACCAGGTTTGTAGCATATAACTTCTTTTACCTTGAAGTCTTGTTAGTTTTCTCCCCAGCTGTTAAATCTGCGGGGGAGGAAGGCCATTCCTCTCCTTCTAGAACCTCATCAGAATAAATCATGAGTAATCATGATTAATATCGAAGTTAAGATTTCACCCTGTTGAATCCCAGGGAAATTAAGCTACTGAGTCCGGAAAGCACGCCTCAGATTACGCTATAATCTGTACCTATTAGAGTCAAAATCATGGAGAAAACCACTACAGTCTCTTCTCAGTTTCCCCAATCTTTCCTTTTTAGTTGGCCTACAGAAAGAACTATGAAGACACCAAAGCAAATGTTCATATTCCAAGTGACATGATGAATCACGTGCTAGCCAAGAAGTGCCAGTATATCCTCAGTGATCTTGAATACCGAACGTACTTCCATCAGTGGAACTGTTCACCTGAAGAAAATGATGTTATTCAAGCCAGAAAAGCCCAGGAAATTTTGAGTGATGTATGTGTTTCATTTATTTCTTTGATATTTTAGTAGCTTTTTATGTAGTTTTTTCCAAGGTATTGAAATTTAAAATACTCTCAAATATCTTTCTTATTATTTAAATGATAGCCATGAGCTTGGATTGCTTAGTAGCATAGTGCCAAAACCTAACAGTCTGGTTATTTCCTATTCATTTGTAAACTGGATAAATATTAAGTTAACCTTTTGGAGACCTTCCCAAAGGTCACTGCTGTCAACACTTCATCTCGCTTTTGGTGGATGAAACTGTACAGAAACCTTACCATCTGGCACACGCAGAGAATAGGTGTGAGTGTGCCAGGGGACAGTCAGAATTCTCCTGGATCCAATGGGTCTGGAAAAGGCTTCTCTCCATTCACTTGAGGTTGTATCAGTCCACAGAGTCCGAGCTGAGTGAAGAGCACACTGAGCCACGCCACTTTTTCATATTACATAGTCAATGGTATCTCAGCTTGGGCCAATCACTCTTACTAATAAAATCTGATGAAGTGTTAATTGCCTGACCTCTAACTAAACTGTATGATTTGGTTTGGTTTCCCTTGCAAATCCCATGGGTAAAAGTAATTCAGTTGAACTGTGAGATGGGCTCATCTTCTCTGCGCTCACATTTAAACTTCCAAATAGTTTAGAATTGCTGAAAGAGCCTGGTTCAATTTCAGTGGCAACCTCTGCACTGAGTTTGCGCAAGTGGAGATGCTGAATGTAGAGAAGAAACAAATACTATTTTCTTCAAGCAAAAGGCCAATTCCTTTGTGACTTAATAGTCTATTTTTTTCCATACAGGTTGTGTATAAAGATGACTTAAATTGGCTGAAGGGACTTGGATGTTACGTCTGGGATACTCCACAAATCCTTCATGCGAAAAAATCCTATGACCTCCAGAGCCAAGTAAGCAATGTTTTCCTCAAATATGTAAATGTTTTCAAGACTTTTTCTTGCAGTTATGATTCACTGGGACTGAAACCTGTCCTAGCCCAGAGCAGAATAAAGAAATTCTTATTACATCAGAAATATTTTGTTGAAACTATTATAAGACACTCTTTCAGTTTCATCCGTAGAGCAATGATCGCTTTTATTACTGAAGGAGCAGAAAACTCAGGAGAATGGAAGGACAGCAAGGTTGTGAGAAGATAACACTTTGTCTTTCTGTATGCCCCCTGTGCACAAGATACCTCAGTGAGACATTTGTGTTGGGAAAATAGTGTCTCTTGCCTTGCTGACTGTACCCTTAGCCTACTAGATACTAAACAGTGATGTGCAATTTTCACTGTTTCTTAGTTCATTAGGCTGTAATCCTAGGCTTCAGTTGTCCAGAACTGATTTTAAAGGAATTTCCTGGTCATTTTCAGCATTGATGTTGTTTTCTCTTGCGTTTTGTTTCCTTAGATAAAATACACAGCTGCAGGAAAAGAGAATTTTTCGAACTTTGGCGTTGTTACCGACACCCCTGTGTACGTGACTGCAGTGCAGAGCGGTCTGAATGCCAGTGATGTGAGTCTCCCCAGTTCTCCTACTCAGATCTCTCCCCCTGCTCCTTCTGAGAAGTGAAACAAATTAACTAAATCTATTTTTCATTATGCAGGTAAAATACAAGCAAGATTACCACAAAACCAAGGACAAGTATACAACTGTGACTGAAACAGTGGATTCTGAAAGAGTTCAGAATTTGAAACATCTCTTTAGCAATGTAAGTGTTTCTACACATTTTTTTTCTCTTAAGGTGATCCTAAGTGGGATTTCTGCTTTATTTTGCTTGTTAATTTTGTTTGAAGATAAATGTCTGGACATGGAGCCTTCAAAACCAGTGACAGCTCTCTTCATCGCTTGAGTGGAGGGAAGGTGCTGTATTTCAGGCAGAGGGCAGATCTTCCAACTGTATTTCCAGTCTTGTTAGAATATATGCATTAATAAATGGATTCCCCAAAGAAAATTGCACCTGAACACAATTAATACCTTGTACAAGAATGGATATGAGTTGTTAGAAAGCATTTTTAACACCCTTTATGTGCACTGTCAAGATTAAGCTAGAGCATGGCCTCTTGATATTAAGTAATAGTTATGGCATGTAAACAAAAACAGAAGGGCTCTTGATTTCTACTGGACAGTGGTTATTAAGCACAAGAAGAATTTTTCCTCTCACAGAGACTCTCTGTTTCCTCACAGAATCTCTACAAGGAAGCCTGGGAAAGAGTGAAAGCTACTGGTTATCTGATGCCCTCTGATGCCGTATCCCTGGCACATGCGAAGGAACTGAAGCACAATGCTAGTGCTGTAAGTGAATGAAATACTTGCTTTTTGTTAAATCAGATCATCAATTTTAGCAATTAAATCCTTCACACCTTTGACGTACTGTAGATATAAAAAAGGATTTTATTATCCTCAGTTGTCTTCTATTTTTAATTTAGTTATAGTATATATCTGTCGATAATCAGTTTTCTGTGATAATCACCTGGATAACAGTTAGGTGGTCCTTTCCCACTTCTTTTCATGGAAAAAAAAGGTCACATTTGGTGTTAATAGGAATTGTTTCTTGAAAATGTCTGGTTAGGCTTTTTTTTTTTTAGTCTAAATTGCATAAGCATCCAGCTCAGAAAAACACCAAATGTTTCTAAATGATGCTTTACAGATGCATCTGAGCTGAGGCTTAGGAGAGATTGCTCTCTTCATGGATATCTTTAAATGAAAGAACTGGAAAAATAAATGAACAGCTTATTCTGTGTCTAATTATTTTTAGTCTCCTAGTCAGTTGTTGTTATTTTTACAATGTGATAGTTATAATGTACTTTCTTTGCCATTTAAAATAAAACAGAAAAACAAGATCCTGCTTTAAAAGCTTCCTCTGCGTCTTGGATTCAACTAAATATTTGGCTTACTTATGTATTTTCTTCCAAAAATACAATTGACTCATTCGAATCAGTTATTTGTTGCCTTCCTTTGCATTGCATCTGCCTAGGTAAAATACCGAGAAGAATATGAGAAGTTTAAAGCACTGTACACGATACCCAGAGGTGTTGAGGATGATCCCAATACAGCAAGGTGCCTTAGAGTTGGAAAGCTTAATATTGATGTAAGTGTTGTTTTCTGATGTGTCTTTTCCTGTTAAACCCTGCTTATCTCAGAACAGGCTGCTCACAGAATCCACATGCTTTCATTCCAATACCACATTTCCAAGTGCATGTGGCAGTGTTCAGTGTTTGATAAATTCTATATTAGACCTACATTAGAATGTCTTTTCAAGCTTGTGACTCAACTGTTTAATTGTCTGCAAGGCTAAACCTTTAGTGTAATATGTTTATGTATAAAAGAAAATAAACATAGTCTACCTCTTTTTACCATGTGAGTACAATGAAAACTTGACAAATCATATTTTCTCAGCCTTGTTAAAGTTCTGGAAATAATTTTTAGAGCAAACAAGATGTAAATTGTAGTCATAGCCAAAATGATTGCTCTCTCACTAACGTTCCATAAACGTATCAATAATTTCACTTCAGAATTGTCAGCAGTGCTTCAGACTCTTGTCAGCATTATTAATGTCCTGCTTTAACTCTGCAGCGTCTGTACAAGGAAGTCTATGAAAAGAATAAAGCCAAAGTCCACATTATTCCGGACATGGTGGACATAATTTCTGCTAAGGATGCCCAGAAGAAAGTCAGTGAAATCGATTACCGCACGCATCTCCATGAGTGGATCTGTCTACCGGACCTTCAGATCAATGCCCACGTTCGGAAAGTAACGGATCAACTCAGTGATGTAAGTTCACAAACCATGTGTTTGTGGCTGGCTTTTAAAAAGATTCTTGCACTCTGTGCTCTGTTAGAGGAAATGATTTAGTATTGCCAAAATCCCGCAAACCCTACTTGCCGTCATTTGACAATTGTGTTTCAGACTGACTTAGAAATAAGAGATCAGGTTCTACTGGAAATCATACAGTTTTCTTCTTTGCTCTGGTACTTTAGGTGGTGTACAAGGATGATCTTAACTGGCTGAAAGGCATCGGCTGCTTTGTCTGGGACACTCCAGAAATTCTCCATGCCAAACATGCCTACGATCTTCGCAGTGATGTAAGTGACTATCCTGGATCTACTTCTTAAGGATTTTTAATCCATTGTATTAAAAAGATGAAGTAGCTTCTACCTGAGATATAATCTGGAAAATGCTATGTATCATTCTCTGTTGAAGTATTCATATATGGTTATTTAAACTTCGCTGCTCTAGAAGTAGGTATTTTAGGTTACATCCCACTCAGGAAACTCTTAAGCATATTTTTCATAGAATCATAGACTTGTTTGGGTTGGAAGGGACCTTAAAACCCATCCAATTCCACCCCCTGCCATGGCCAGGGACACCTCCCACTGCATCAGGGGGCTCAAAGCCCCATCCAATCTGACCTTGAACACCTCTAGGGATGGGGCAGCCACCACTTCTCTGGGCAACCTGGGCCAGAGATCCCCACCATCACAGGAAAATGTTTCTTCCTAAAATCTCATCTCAGTCTCCCCTCTTTCAGCTTAAAACTGTTCCACCTTGTCCTGGTCCTGCACTCCCTGATCAAGAGCCCCTCCCCAGCTTTCCTGGAGCCCAGTTCAGTAATGGGAGGTCGCTCTATGGTCTCCCTGGAGCCTTCTCTTCTCCAGGCTAAACATTTAAGTATGTCTTTTCAGAAAAGCACTTGCAAACAGTAATTTTTCATTCAGAAGCATTGAAGTAGAACAGAAACGATGTGGAATTTGTATTAATAAAATTTATTTTGATTATTTTTTTATGATTTCATCTTCTTCTCTCAAGGTCCTATGATGTATCCTTTGTTTAGGATTAAGCCATTGAAATGGGACAATAACCATTCTGGTTTTCAAGAGCATGTGTCCCCTCATGAACCTTGTATTAGAAGTATGTTGGGTATTTGTCACATGGTACATGTGCCTATTCTGTGAATGAGAGTTGACATTTCCTAATGTTCTTTGATATAACTTATAAGCTGCTCTTAATTAGTGAGGTACCTTGTTCATTTATTCAGCCATAAATTCAGTCCACTTCCTGTTTAAATGCTGGATCACTAATAGAAGAGTTGGGTGATCAAATGAGTAGTAAATATAATAATACAATACATTCAATTAACTTAGACTAGCCTTACTAATTAGAGCTCTGGAATTTCTCCCTGCAGATTAAGTACAAATCTAAGGCAGAAAAAATGAAGAGCGACTACACTGTGGTCACGGACACCCCTGTCTATGTCCAGAATGTTCTCAGTGGCTTGAATTTAAGTGAAGTATGTGTTTGCATCACCTTTCAGTATTGCATATGCCATTACCTTGCAAGTTCTAGAAATGTTACTTTTAATATTTTTAAATAATTTAATCATTGTTGTTATCTATAACTCATTGCCTATGCCTTTGTTAGGGTATTAGAACACAATCACTAAAATCATTAATTGCCTGAATCAAAAAAGCTTTCATCAATTTTTTTAGGAGAAATTCCCAGATGTATGCAAACAATAAGTACTGTCAGAGAACATCACAATTATGACTCTTTAAGTACTTTCCCTTTTTCTCAGGCTGTCTATCGTGGTGAATACAAGCAAAATGTTAAAGGCAAAGTGATTCCTACTGATAAAACAGTGGATCTGGAGCGGGCTTATCATGCAAACAAAATACAGAGTGAAGTAAGTACAAAATGTTTGGATCCACAAAGTTTCTGGTATTCAAAAAGCGAATTCTTTAAAAGTTAATGTCTGCCTAAAAGATAACAAAGCTGGATTTCACTGCTCTAACATGACAGTGGGAAAATGTCCTCATTTAAGTGACTAGTATGCGTTAAATGCAGGTGTGCGGGAAGCCTTTTGCCAGTTGCAGTTAAGAGGTTTCCTGTGCAGTTAATGAATACTCTTAAATGTTACACACAGTTGTCACAAACTTTTTCTCTCTTCTCTTGCAGAATTTGTATCGCTGGGAGGGTGTGAAAGCTCTACCTGCTGGGTACAACCTTCCTACAGATATGCCCAGCTTCCAGCACGCTAAACACGTCCAGTACATCGGCAGTGATGTAAGTAACACACTGACCCTACCACAACCTGAGTTGCAAGGGAGTATTTGATGCTCATGCTGTACAAGTACACAAGTACACAACTGTTGCAGACAGTTATTTCTCAGATGAACGATTGCTTGTCAGAGAGCAGCAAGAGTGGGATAGTTCAATGTGGATGCCCGAGCCAGGAACTGAGGGTGACCGGGGTGTAGGCAGTGGGGTGGGCAAGGCAGGGTGCTGATCAACAGTCTCAGGCCAGGGGAGGAACCAGGACCAAAGTCTGTCCAGGGGGATCCAGTCAGGAGCCATGGGAAACAAAGATTAGAGAATAGCTGTGCCCCTGGGAAATGAGGGTGGAGATAGGGCTGAAGACACTGCACAGGCAAGGCCTGACATCCTAGGTGTGGTGAGGCAGGGCAATTAAATCTTATTACTGCACTCAAGCCCAACGTTGATAGTGTTTGCCTTCACAGAATTTAAATGTTACCAAACCCCATAATTATCTGAAGCAATTACAATCAAAACACAAATTTCCTCAAGCAGATGTAAATACCTTATTAGATGCAAGACAAATTTAAAACATTATTAATCTGGGAATGCATGATAAAGGTAAAAATAATAATGATGTGTAGCATATTTAACTCTGATATAGCTAAATCTTACTTGTTTATCTCAAAATCTTACTTTTATACAGCATAAATTACTGTCAGAACTGCAGTGTAAGTAGAATCACAATCAAATTTAGATTCTGTATGGTTTTGTTCCTTTTTCCACTTTATAGCTGAAATATAAAGAAGCCTATGAACACATGAAAGCTAAAGGTTATACTCTGAGTCCTAAAGATGTTGGGTTTGAAAATGTGAAGAAAGTGAATCAAGTCATTAATGAGGTACAGTAAATATGTGTGTTTGCTTTCAGTTCTATTTGTAGTGCCCAAAACAGGAATGATGTGAGTATATTGACTGGGAAAGTTGTAGAGTTCCTGTTCTTTGAGGCTTTTGAGAGCAGTTTGGACTGACATCTGTCAAGAATGACAAGGGATCATTGGTCCAGGCTTGGAGCTGGGCTGTATGGCTCCTTAAGGTTCTTGATGACTCTCACTTTCTGTAATCCTGTAAAACTGTTACCATAATATAAAATTAATTACAATTACTAACTGATCTGCTGAATCTTGGTTAAAGTCACCGAGAAATTATTTTATATGTGTGACATTGGTCTCGATAGTTTTATGTTTTATATGTATGTATGCACTTCTTGGCTTTAATAGGATGAAAATTAGATGTACATATCTGCATGTTTGTAGAATTAGGTAGGTTCTCCATGCATTAGAAATGCTGCTATCAAAAACATTTGTGGAAAATCCTTGTCTTGTTACAAAATAGTGCGTTTGCTCCCTTTTCTCTGGTAGTTATGCAATGCCAATCCAAAAGACCTGCCCATAAAAGGGATGTACTTACACACTGCCAAGCTGCTTGCCATTTGAAGTTTTCAATACATTGAATGCTGTCTCCTTTGCTGCAGAGGTTGTATCGGGCAACATACCACAAGTACAAGGACAAGATTCATACCACTCCAGACACCCCAGAAATCCGGCAAGTCAGAGCCACGCAGGAGGCCGTCAGTGATGTACGTGTCTCTCTAACCTAAGAACCCAGAAGAGATTTAGAATATTCAGCGCGACCAACCATGTGAAATACTATTTTTATTTTGTCTTTCAGCTCATCTACAAGTCAGATTTCTTTAAGCTGCAGGGACACTTGATTTCTTTGCCATACACTCCTCAGGTGTTGCACTGCCGCTACGTTGGGGACATCACAAGTGATGTAAGCAACTTCTGTTAAGATATCTGGTATTTAATTACAACAACTTTACACTGGAAGTGTAATTTGGCTTCCATCATTTGCATAGATAAAGGTTTTCTAACTGTGTTTAGGGACTGATTATGAAATTATCCCAAACGTTAACTTCTGATTTTTCTTTTTTTAATTGCCTGATAGAATAAATACAAGGAGGATCTGAAGTGGTTGAAGGGCTTGGGTTGCTTCCTGTACGATACTCCTGATATGGTCCGTGCTCGACACTTGCGTAAGCTTTGGGTAAGGTGTTGCTTCTGAGAACCACATATACCAAAGATTGATTTATTTCTATGCAGGCTATGGGATTCCAGGAAGTTAAGTACATGAGAATGAGTGAAGACTTTTGACAGAATTTCCTGCCGTGCAGCTACTCAGTTGTTTCAAAGTGCTGTTAGGTTACGCTGCAAAACTTCCTTTACTGCCAAGAATAATAAAAACCTCCTAAGTGATAATGCTTTCTTTTTTTTCAGTCAAATTATATATACACGGATACTGCAAAAAAGATGTGGCCTAAATACAATGTAGTGCTGGATACTCCTGGATACAGAGCAGTTCAGGAACTGAAAACTCATTTGAGTGAAGTAAGTTCTGTATTATCTTAGCACATCATTGTTTGCTATAATTAAGCTCTGACCCTCTCACTATTTTTTCTGAAATACATGAGCTGTTGCAATTGTAAAGCTGTTCAGACACTAAATGAACATATGTAACAGAGAAATAACTCATGGACTTATCTTTTTTCAGCTGGTTTACAGAGCAGCAGGCAAGGAGCTGAAGACAAAATACACTTCCGTTCTTGATACCCCTGACTTCTTGAGAGCCAAGCAAGGACAAAAAATACAGAGCCAGGTGAAAAACTTTGTACTAATAAAAATAGCAATCAGGGCATGCCTCTTAATACACTCTTAAAGTGCACCAAAGTCTTTCCAGGTCACTTCAAAGCAATGCAGAACTCCTAGAGAGGATGTTTAAAGAGACTGTTGCTCATTTTTAAGTGGCTCCAGTTTTCTTGTTGACCATGTCTGTTCAGCTTTGTCCGTCTGAAATAGAGCACTGAACCCCAGTTCAGTCCCATTCAAAGTCTCTTAAGCTCTGACTTCATCAGCAGAGCAAATATTTTTATCCATCTGCCTTGATTCATCATGACTTTTTTATTCGTTCATTATTTGATTAGTTAGATTCAGATGTTGTAGAGTTTTTAAACTTGCAGAGCAAAATGAAGATACTCAAGAGAGAAAACCCGACCTCCTGGATTTTTTTATCTAAAACAAGGTCTGGTTGTAGGGCAGAGAGGTCATTCCTGCCACGTTTGGTTTGGTTGGCTTCTTGGACTGTGCACAGTTACAGAACATCAAGCGTGCGAGTAGAGAAAGATGAACTGAGATGGTATGGAAGAGGAAAGGCACATTATTTTTTCCTGGGGTAAATCGTGTGTTTGTGTATACATTGTGATTTTACAGTGATTTTTCAGAGAGACAAAGTGAAACAATATAAATGTATATTTTTTTGATTCTATTCTTCTTGCTGCAGTACTTGTACGTGGAACTTGCCACAAAAGAGAGACCTCACCATCACGCTGGTGGTCAGACTCCGGCCTTCACGCACGCTAGGCACGTAAAGGACATGGTCAGTGAGGTAAGATACTTGTGGGTTTTGTTTGGTACCACTATGCTGAACCCTTTAGAATTTTATTTCTAATTTTAGTGATAGTTTCAAGACTCAAATCTGTTTACCCTTCATTTAGGTTTGTCTCTTATGCTTCAATTCCACACACATTTCCTTTCATAAATTTTGATAGAAGAGTATACATTTTTAATATGTTTTAGTATTTTATAAGATAGATGTTTCTAAGTGCTTGTTTGCCAAATCTGAGGCGCAGTGGCTGCAGGACCAGGAAGACCCAGAAAGAGCTGAACAACTGAGTTCATTCACTTGTTTTGACAGAAGTGCTTTTCAAGAACGACTTTGTGTACTCAGAGTAGCACCCCTGGGCATTAGCATAATACCAGATTAGCAAATGCTTCTGAGACTAAAGATATAACTCTTCCTTTTTTCTCTCTCTCTTAGAAAAAGTATAAGACCCAGTATGAGAAGATGAAGGACAAATACACGCCCGTCCCTGACACACCAGTCTTGATCAGAGCCAAGAGGGCGTACCTGAATGCCAGCGATGTACGTAGTCCGTGAACGCTTCCACTGCTACATTTACTTGGTGTCTTCATGAAAATAACAGAAAAGACATCAATAGGGACCAAGCATAGCATAGAGTATCTGTGTGGGTCATAAACTAGGTCACCCCATTTGCATATGCATTTCCTTTTGATATTACGGACATTGTTAAGTTTTTACTTGGTGTCACTGTAATGCCTTTTTTAAAAAATTTATTATAATTAATTTCCATTTTCAATTGCACCAAAGCGTGGTCTTACAAGAAAGGAAAAATAGATTCAAAGTAATTTGCTTACACAAATCTTAGTGCAGACTGGAGTGAAATGATCAATGCTGGAGCCAGGATAGAATAGCGTTTATCTGATATTTACATCTCAGTTTTGTGTTAGAAGTGAAGTCACACATCACTGTGAATGTGCTCTTTTTTTAAATTTAGAAGTAAATTAGAGAGAAAAATCATCTGAGCTGCTGCACATGAGGTTAGTAAGGTGAAATTGATTTTTCCTTCAAATGTGGAATAGTGATTTGCTTTAAAGCAATGACTAAGAATACTCTCCTTGCTCAGGATATCTTTGCTATGTATTTCAGATTGCACATTGCATCCTAAACGATGTGTGCTGGGCTGGTGGTTTGTTCTAGTCATTAGTCCTACTGCTTGTCTAAGAATGATTTTTAAATACTGCAAAGGAGCATCCCAGTCCTTTTGCCCATCTGAATTTCTCCTCTGAGCGAGTCTTTCTCTGAGACTGGAATGATGGTCCTGCTTTCTTCTAGATCAGAACAAGGAAGAAAGGATAAGTAGGGGTTTTATGCCAACACAGGCAATTTCGCTGTTCTAGAGAGTAGTCCTGGGATATATGGATGTGTTTTCCTCAGTCTTCAGTCTGAAAGTGAACAGGATGCAATGTTGCTTTAGATGCACCAGCTCGAATTTTCACCATAAGTCTCAGCCAAATTGCAAGTGATTGTAGGCAATCACAGCTCCTTAAAATTCCTGAGGGCTTACACTGGGATGCTGAACAGCAACCTGTCCCTGGCTGTCATTCCTAAGAGGGAGGAAATGTAGCTAAAATATAACAGAGAAATGTAATTATTCCTTTATGTGATATTTTTCTTGCCAGTTGCGCTACAAAGAAACCTTTGAGAATGCCAAGGGCAAATACCACACAGTGAAAGATGCTTTGGATATTGTCTATCACCGAAAGGTCACCGATGATATTAGCAGTGTATGTATACAACATCCTCATTCCTAACTAGTATTTTTCATCTGATAGCCTAGTATATGCCATTTATGCTGTTTCTCTATATAAGTTTGTCAAGTAATCAGGAAAATACGAGCAGCACTATTGGGTGTTATCTTCTTTCCTTCTCTGGAAGATTATGCACTTGATAGCCTTTGGTCTTACAAAGGTGGATGCAAGTACATCTCATTTCCACTGCTTAGTTCTGATGTTGCAGAAAGGAATTTATTGCAGCTGCTTGGTCTGGAGTGTTCTGTTCTCAAATAATTTTATTTCATTCTTCAATTTTCTTTGTAGGTGAAATATAAGGAAAATTATATGAGCCAGTTAGGAATCTGGAGATCGATCCCAGACCGTCCAGAGAATTTCCATCATCGTGCAGTCACAGATGCTATTAGTGATGTGAGTTCAAATTGTTCCTGGATGTGAGAGGCTGAAAATTCTAACTAGGCTTCCAGAATGAAAATGAAATTATGTTTCTTGAGTAGGGGAAGGCAGCTGAAATGTTCAAAGTGATTTACATTTTTACCCGGCTGATCTGTGGAATGGCAGAGCAAGTCAGATGGCTGAAATTGCAGCTCACAGAACAGTCTTAATTCATTTCACTTGCATTTACTGAGATGTGTTTGTTAACCCTATAATACCTTTCATTGTACGTATCTGTACATATAAAATAACCCCTTAATTGCACAAGAATAAATGTTTTTAATTCACACAGAAACTCCAATAACTCATGATAGAATAAGTATGCGAATAACTTAGGTCCATCAGAAAAATTTGGGTAACTGAAACTTACTTTATAGTGGAATAACAATGGATGTAGCTCTGTTTGTGACACTTTGTGTTGAGGTGCCATTTCAGCATTGATCAGGTGCCACTTGGTGCTGCTTAACACTGAATCCTTTTACTTTTTTTTTCCAAAGGTTAAATACAAGGAAGACTTGTCATGGCTCAAAGGCATTGGCTGTTACGCTTGGGATACTCCAAGTTTTGCTCTGGCAGAAAAGAACAAGGTGCTCTACAGTGGGGTAAGTACAACACTCAAAATTGTTGCTAAATGTTTTTTTTAATGGTTGTTTATATTATAGCTAAGACTTTTGCTGGAGAATCCAGTTCTCATCTGGACATTGATATGAATATCTTATGGTGGAACTTAATATATAACATCTAAAGATTCAGTACTTACTCTAAAAGAAAACAGAGGCAAAACTTTCTCTTGCTTATTCCTTCTGTCTCTTGCAAAGATATCAGCTCCACAGTAATTTTTCTAGCAATTCTAATCCAGCTTTAACATTATGAAGATCTGAAGTTTCCATTGTTTGATGTGATGGTTCCATCCTGCAAACTACTACTTTTTTTTGTTTGTACATTTGTTAAATGCAGATATGCAACATTTCTACCAAGTTTTTGCTGCACATTGTTTCTAAAATCATATGTTTTCGTCACCCTACCCTTCCTTGGGTTAACATTGGAATGTTTTTCTGTGTGTGTTTTCCTCCAGTGTAAGTACAAGGAGACATTTGAGAAGACTAAGTCTCAGTTTAAGTATGTAGCTGACTCTCCAATTAACAAGCATTTCAAGCATGCGACTCAGTTGATGGATGGGGTAAGTGTTAAAGATTTCTGTAGAGTCTCATACTGAAGTAATAAGTGTGTGGATGTTAATCCTGAGTTGAAGGTTGATCTTCCTCATGAAACTGTAAATACATCAAAATATACTCAGGCTTAAAGATGTCTTAAGGTCAGGCTAAAGTCATGAAAGTCAAGGTTGTTCCCATTGTCAAGGTCATTCCCTTGAGTTTTAGGACAGGGCAGGTTTACAGCACCTAAAAAAATGAAAAATGAGCCTTGTTCCATAACTTTGCCTTTGCATAGGAACTTCTCCTTTGTTAAATAACTTAAATAATGGTGCTTATTTAGTAACACTGATTGCTGACTGTCAGGTGAAAAAGGTATAGAGAGAAGCACAAAGGCTTTCCTGAAACACAGGAAAAACCCTTCACCAGTGTTAGGAATATTGTATTATTCCTGATGTTATCATTGCTTTGTTTCAATTCAGATATTTTGCCTTGAGTTCTCCTATGCTGGTACTTACGTTTTCTCACTTCTTTCCTGTAGTGCTAGAGAAATAACAAACACAACATGGTAGCAAAGGGGTTAATGAGTGCCACTGGGCTTAAGAGTAGAATCTCCAATGGAGCTGTGAGGAGTAGCACACCCATAGGACAAAGGCCATTGGAAAGCATTCCACTCTAGGTGAATTCTCACCAACTTAGAGCTGGCACACCATGCCAGACTCTGATGCTCTTCATTAAAGCAGTGTGTGTTTAGACTGCCACATGCTGGTATTTTATTCTTTTCACCAGACCTTCAGTGCTTACCTGTCAGTAAATGCATTAGGGCATTACCTGCTCTAGTTAAGGAAACTGTTTCACAACAGTACTGTTCTAGTACCAGTGCTATAATTTCACTCATTTTGATAAGCATTTGGTATGGAAGATTATCAGTATTCAGTCATTTTATTGTTCATGGAGAAAATAAGGAAATTATTACTGAGAAACATAAATGAGTAAGATTTTAGCAGCAAAGGCTCCATGCATTGAAATGAACTTGCCTAAAAGTCTTCTGAAATGTGATGTTTTTTGTGATGACAGATTATAGTTTTTGCTTATAAAATGTCTGATTCTAATATAATATTATGTTTTACCCTTGCACCTCAATTGTTCTCTTTGAGCTCAAATCAAGAATCTAGCTTCGCACAGAGCTGCTTCTGCAGTTACTTTTCATGAGGAAAGTACATCATAAAATGACTTCTTGAAGAGTGGTGGGGTAGAATACAGGCATCTGGAATTGTAGGAGAGGCCTGCCAGTGGAAATTTAGACACGCACGTGCTATTTAGAAATATTTTCTCTCTCTACTTCTTTTTTTAAATATGTTTTTCTCTTTTGAATGTGAACTTCAGTCCCAGCCTTTTAGTAGTCCATGTAAAGAGGCTTCAATGGTTAGAACGATGATCTCTCTGTGTCTTCACTCTCTTTTATTTGTTACACTGTATTATGCTATTCTGAGCAGAAATTATATAAGGCTGCCTATGAGAAGCTCAAAGATAGGTACAGCGTTATTGTGGATGATCCCAGGAACCTCCTGGCCAAGTGGGGGACAACTCTGAGCAGTCAGGTACTGTAGGAGCGCCAGGCGGTGCTGCCAGCAAGTGCCTGGTTCGGTCCCAGCTCCTCCGTCTGTGTGGAATGTCTGTAGCTGGCAGCATCACAGCTCCCATCTGGGATGTGGTGATGTTTCAGTGCAGTTGGTCAAACAGTCTTTGTTTTGCCACCCAAAAAGGATTATTGCTTTTTGAGTGAGCTCATCTCTCCTGTATGTACATTCATGTGTTGTGCATCAGTTGTCATCAGCAGTCCCGGAGTCATTGGAGAGGTTTTAAAAAGCGCATGTCGTATTCTGTGTTTATTTTTTATTACCTCTCTTCTAATGACCCTTACAAACATGATCTTCTTACTTATGACACAAGCGACAGTGACACATTTGGCTTTTGAGTGCCTTCACCTTAATCTAGAATTGACTCTTATCTTCCAAAAGATATTTTTGCCATTTCCTTAATTATGCAAATCTTTTGCTACGCCCTCCTGGCACTCTTAATAATAGAGATGGAAATTGTATGCACACCTGAATGAATACATACAGTACCTAGCCTAAATCTCTCCACTCTCGAAGGGATCTAGAGCTGTGTTGTTGTTTATGGTGTTCACAAGTCTCTTTTGTGCTTCATTGCCATTTGCATGAACAGAAAAAATATAAATCCCTTGCCAAGATGCTCCTGCAACAAGGATGTAATGAAATTCTGAGGCCAGATATGCTGACAGCTCTCTACAACACATACTTATGGAGCCAGGTAATATGAAGAACTGCTGCTGTAGGAGACATTATGTTTACAATTCAGCTGCTTGGATTTCTAATATTTAATGCTTAAGAGTTCACTACATTTCTGTGGGTATCAGACTCCAAAGTTTTGTTGATGTGCTTAATGCTGGCTATGATGAAGTGTTTTTGAAAACAGAGTACCTGAAGCAGTATTTACTGTAACTTGGACTTCACTCAGCTCAGACTGATTTTCATTCCATTTTCTCCTTTCCCTATAAATGTTATCTAATATTTCACATACTTAGATAAAGAGCAGTTTTCTATACATTTATGATATATTGTCAGTGGTTCCTGATATTTTCCTAACCAAATTTTCATTCTGCCACCATTTCTTGGACTGGCCACCCCTCACAGCACAAGTCCTTTAGTTCAGTAGGAACACGATGAAGTAATTCAGTGAGTAGATCACAACATTTATCTACGACTCTGCCCAAGAATGGGGTCAGAGTGTGCTTGGGTACAGAACAAGGTCATGGCTTGCTTCCAAGTGCTCTTAGAAATGGTGTAGGTGCACAGGCCTGGAGTAAATCAGGTCATAATCAATTTCTAGGCCTACTGCTTTTAAGCAAGGTTAGCAAAGCAGTCCTCATGCAAAGGTGTAATTCAGTTTATTGAAAAATTACTCTCTCCTTTACCAGTTCTAGTAAGAATCAAAAGGTAGAAAGCAAGCATGATTCATTCATTTGTTCACATAGAACCTCACGTATTCATATTTTGGATGGTGTAAAATGAAAACTGCAGTGACTGATATTATTGTGAAGAATTAGTTTTCCATATTCTACCTTCATTTAATGTGGATTCCAGTATATATATTTTGGTGATACCAACTGGATGAAAATGTCTCTTGTTAAATAACTGATACATACTTATTTCTGCTCTGAAATCACAGCTGCTAGGAGTAACTTCAGTCTTTTCAATGGCAAAACCGATTCCTGAAACTGGCAGATATCATTTAAATTGTAAACTGGAAATGCAACAGTAAAAAATGATTAGTGAGAAGGATAGAAGTGTTCTTCTTTATTACTAAGAGCACGGTTTATAAAGTTCTTCAGTATTTAGGCAGTGAAGGTCTTTACTAGACATTTTTGTTCAATTTTTCTGTGGATTTCTGCTATCTCAATAAAAACTCCACGTAGGTAAGTTTGAGTATGTTAGAAGAGAAAAAACCAAAACACTCTGCCTGACCTGCATGTTCACCTGAGTTGACTTAGTGTTATGATTTGTTGTTTGTATTTATTTTTTTTAATATTTTACCTGCTGTAGTCCCGTTTTGAAAGCATGGCTTTATTTTCTGATGCAAGATACAGCATGACAGTTCTTTGTAAAAAAGCCCTCAGGCTGTCCAAAGGGAATTGCTGTCCTTGGTGTACAGCCTGTTCTCACCAAGTTGTGTGAAAACAGGTTTAGAGTCCTGAGAAGGGCAAGATGATCTTTCAGACATTATAAAGACACAAATTCTGGTATCAAAACATTTCAAATATCCTGGCAATATGATATATTCAGTGGATGTTTTTATCTTCTCTTGTGTAAGATGTTTTAAATTTATTTTCATTCTGATTCATATTTAAACATGAAGTGTTGTCCAGTTGTTAATTTTGAAAGTCACCGATCTACTGAGATTACTTTTTTAGCTCAGTCCCGGAGATTTAGGAGAGAAGTGAAGCTAACACTCAAACATAAAATTAACCACACAGCTAGACAGCCTCTTAGGCAAATAAGGGCTTTGTGAGGTTTCTCTCATTGTGCATGTCCAGCTTTTATTGGCTTTGGTGGAAGGATTTTGCAATTTTATGTATGAAAATAAGCATATTCAGATATTTTGAAGCTGTTTCAAGATGCTTTTTTCTCAGTTTGTGTGGTTAACGGTCTCTTTCCCAAACCCCAGGTTGAATACAAAAAGGACTATGAAAAGAAGAAAGACAAGTATACGATGGTTGTGGATACTCCAGAACACTTACGGACTACCAAAGTCAACAAACAGATCAGTGATGTAAGTGTGGACGGCCCCTTCCAGTCACTGCTTCCTCTCTGATCTCTGACCCTCGAAGTGTGACAATTAACGATACAGCATTTTCAGTAGTCTGTTATAAAATGTTTCTCATCTGGATTTTTTTTCAACTCCCACCAAGAACGTCAAGAAATGATAAAATCTCTGGTTTGTGCCTTCAGATCATTTACAAGCTGGAGTACAACAAAGCGAAGCCGAAGGGCTACACGACAATCCATGACACCCCAATGTTACTGCACGTGCGCAAGGTCAAGGACAGAATAAGTGATGTAAGTAAATCGTCCGGTCTGTGGCATCAAAGAGACACGTAATTAACTTCTTACTTTGCTATGCAGTATTTTTTACTCATATGTAACATTTGTTAAAAAAATAGCTGCTTCTTGGAGTGTTTTGCTTGCATGCATTTAGTGCCTTTTCCATGCATTTAATGTCTTTTCAAAAGACACAGCAAAGTATGAAAGTATTCAGGCAGGTTTTTCATGTAATGTTCTCCTGTAACTCTGGGGACATTTTTGCTGGAGTAGAGCAGCCCTGCCTAGAATAAAAGCCATGAGCTGGAACTTGCATCTGATAAAAGCATGAATTTGGGGGGCTGTGTCTGGGTTTTCTTCCTCTGTTGGCTTGTCTTTTTGTGGGGCCTTGAATGTACTTCATACATTACTGTGTTATTCATGGATATTGGGAGTATAGAAGGTGAATATTCTGATCTAAAATAAACACGTGTTTTGATTCTGGAGCAATGGAAGGCTGAAAAGAAGAGAGGGAAAGGAAGATAAAGTGGATAGAATAATATCATAGGATTTGCAAGTCCTGATCCTAATTCTTCCTCCTACCCTAGGCTTTCTCTCTTATCTTTGCATTGTTGTTCCTTACATATCCATAAATAAAATGAGGATACTGGGACTTCTGTAACTTGATACAATACTGATAATAAGAATAAGACAATAAATACCACAAAAGTCATTCCAATGTTACATGGATTATCTGTCTAATGAGTAAATCTAGGAGGGAATAATAACCATGTTATCCAGATACGACGGTGCATCGTTAAGAGACAAGGATATTCAAAAGCATTTCTGAATTGAACATTTTTTTGCTTCTGAACTGAGTGCTGAATTTGAGGTTCTTTAAAGGAATTTTCAGAAAGCATTGAGTGTCTCTATCAATCAGAAGTTTCTTTAAACCATTTCTATCAGATGTAAAAGACCAGAAACAGGCAGAATGGGTGGATTTTATTAAATCTCATTCTGTACTTCAGGGTGGGTTAAACCTGCTACATTTTCTAGTCAGAGAACTGATGCTGAAGAGAACCTTCCTTCAGGCAGATGGTTGATAGTATTAAGCTGTGTTGATATTATTTCATTTTCTTCTGTTAACATTTTATTTTCACAGCAGCAGTTTTTACTATTATATTTTTCATATTTTTTGCTTTTCCTGTTGATGGTGATATTATCTTTGTAAATTTTTTTGATGTTTGTCTTTCTTTAGCTGAAATACAAAGAAGTGTACGAGAGGAATAAATCTCACTGCAATGTCATAGCAGATTCAGTTCACATTAAGACTCCAAGACACGCTTACAAGCTAAACAGCAATGTGAGTTCAGTTTTATTAACACTGTAATTTTATTATGGGTGGTGTTTGGCAATGGAGACCATGAGAAATTATTTTCAGTTCCATTGAAATTTTTTGAGCTTGGACATTACTTCAAATTCTTGGGCTGCTTGAATAAAATACATGATAATTTATTTCATGCCAAAATGCACACTCTTTAAAGTTGTCCTTGAGGTCACTTAGAATTCCTTGTATGTCACACATTGTCTGTTCCTCTAGTTCCCCTCTGTTTTCCTGACAGACATAACTGTCCCAGAAATCCCATGTGATGACATTCTTGCAGACAAAGTAAGCACTTAATGTGAAGATCTCCTTTGTTTTCTGTTGGTGGCCCAACATCCACTTCAATAACCAAGGAACTGAATCCACGCACTTTCTTGAAATTACGGCATCTTTTCAGTCATTCCCAGTCCTTTCTCCACCCAGCAGTGGAAAACCAAGAGTAAATGCACGCCCACTGGGTTGTACAAGAGTTAGAGAAAAGCTCTAGTCTGGTGTAGCTGCTCTTTCTTATCTCTTCCCTCTTTAATTGGTCCAGACCGAAAGAGAATCTGCATCTGTATGTCATGTGTATAAAGTATGCAATTTCCAATTAACTTACTTTTTCTTGATGTTTCACTATAAACAGCTGGATTATAAGAAGAAATATGAAGCAGCCAAGGCTCACTGGCACTGGATTGCCGACAGGCCTGACTTTGTTCAAGCAGCCAAGTCGTCTCTGCAACAGAGTGATGTAAGGAAATCTGAACAAACTGAATGCTGCCTATCCCTGCTTCTCTTGTGTTCAGAATAATCATTCTTTTATCTTTTATTTTTCCTTCCCGCAGTACGAATACAAACTGGACCGGGAATTCCTCAAGGGATGCAAACTCTCTGTCACAGATGATAAAAACACAGTATTGGCTTTAAATAATGCCATCTTGGCAAGCGATGTAAGTACTTGAGTGCTCAATTTTTTTGTACTACTAGAACTTTACTCACTACATAAACTACTTCAATAGAAATAAGATTGGATTGAGAATGAAGCTTTGAAAAGTTGTGCTCAGTCTCACTTCATTATTTGGTTTGGCTCGTTTATTTCATTAACGAATTGACAAAGTCTGAATAAATTTGATCTTGTAATTGTCACTTATCTAGTTCATGGATTAAATAAATATTCAAAGTCAGCATTGGCTGGACACTCCAGACCTTTTGTGTATTTCTGCATTCCTTTTATTGAAAAGAAAATATTATCTAGAGAAAACAACAACAACAAAAACCAGCAGGTATAACTTGTGCATAACACAAAGCATCTGTAATAATTATTAGCAATATATTGAATATATTAATAAAATTCCAAGTGACAGCGATACAAATGTGTAGACTGGAATTAATTTCTCTTGGAAGACATATGGGATTGTCTGCAGACTTTTGCACTAACAAGCAGTCACAACTAATAATTTCTTTTTAAATTGCCGCAAGACAAGATGCACGTTGCTTAAAATGATATCTTTTCTTCCTGCCAGATAAAATACAAAGAGAAGCACAACAAAGCTCGAGGCACGTACCATGTTGTTCCAGATACACCTCAGATCCTCCTGGCTAAGAATGTCAGCACTCTTGTATCTGAGGTAAAACATCTGACAGTTATTTACTCATTTAAAGTCGAATCTTTCAGGGGAGTGAGGGGATGCATTGCTGCTTTTACCTGTTTTTATTCTGTGCTTTCAGAACAAATACAAAGAACACAGCAAGAAGCAGCTTCCACATGGGTCTTACACAACTCTGCCCGAGACACGAGACACTGCTCATGTGAAAGAGGTGACCAAGAATGTCAGTGAGGTGGGTAACGTGTGTGATAATTTGTGGTGAGATTATTGCCTGCTGTCTATAATTGGTCACCGTTGCATGTTTTAGTATACAGGCAACACATTTAGAGTCTCATCATAAATGCTCAGGGAGTGAGCAAAGATTAATTCCTACCAGAATGAGACTTTAACGAAGAGCTGTTGGAAATCAGTTGAAATACTCTAGAGATCAGTGACAGGCTGGAGTGCTAACGGGTGCCCATCATTCAGATGTTGTTTTCCACAGAACACAGTTGAAACACAAATCTTTATCTCCAAATCTTTTGTAACCTAAAGTGCAAATTATAACAAACAAGTTGGGACCATGCATTTTGAGAGTGAGGGACTGCATTTTATCTGTCTTACCAGTTTCAGTGAGCTTATTTGCAAGTTTCAGTAGCATTTACCTCCATGTGAAACTAAAAACATCACACATGGCACTTTTTTGCTCTTAACAGACAAACTACAAAAAGAAGTTTGTGAAGGAGAAAGGCAAGTCTAATTATTCTATCATGCTGGAGCCTCCTGACGTGAAACATGCCATGGAAGTTGCTAAAAAACAGAGTACAGTAAGTTTATCTGGTGTTTTCATGAGTTGAGTGACTTGTGTAAGCAAATTCAATCAGAGTCACCTGACAAAACCAAAAGTTCAGATCCTTCTGCATTTCTTCCCAGCTTCTATGTTCAAGTGTAATTCTGAAAGATAAAGCCGCAAATATTTACAAATGTAAAACTGAAAACAAATAATATCTTTGAAAATCATATTTCTAGTTAATCACTTGGTTGGATTTAAAGTAATCAAGTGCAATTCTCATTTAATAATTTTCTTTATTTCTTAAAATACAGACAGAATTGCACATGCTTATTTCTTTATTTGTAAACAAATTGCCAAAACTGATTCCCAGATCCATTTCTTGTGAAATGAACTTTCCCAGCAACATTTCTGCATCCTTGTTATGTACATTCCTCAGGAACAAACCTCAGTAATTTTCTTTCCTCTCTCTGTCATCACGGATTAGATTGAATACAAGAAGGATGCCAAGTCAAAGCTCCACTACACACCGATAGCAGATCGACCAGATATTAAGAAAGCAACTCAGGCTGCCAAATTAATTAGTGATGTGAGTGGGTTTTTTTAAGTCTTCTGTAAGATTCTGTAACAGTAATTTTACTACTAAAACCAGCATAGGTAAAATAATTCAAAAAGAATGTTGTCACTACTAAACTATACTGGTTTTTTCCTTTGTTAGATTGAATATAAAAAGCGTGGAGAAGCTGGCATTGGTGTAACCATGCTGGGACGTCCAGATATTGAACTGGCAAAGGAGGTGTCCAAGCTAACGAGCCAGGTAATCACAAAAAGCTGGTGAAACTCTGAAGCTGTGAAAGGAATGAGATGTGGTGTTGACTTACAGGGTCGGACTAATGTTATAACTGAAATTAGTTCTAGATTAAGAGATTAATTAATATTTTAAAGGGAAGATGTTAAAGTAAAAATTAAATCCCAATGCAAGGTATTTCTTTGTTAAATAAACTTTTCTGCTGACTTACTAAATGGCAGTGATGGAGGTGTAGAATCTCCTTAAAATGATGCTGTGACAAGACCTTTAAACACTAAGGCTGAAGTGTTAGCCTTGTTCTCTTTTTATAGCTTCTCTGGGTATTGGCTTTGAAAGAAGCAGCCTTTTACCTAACTCTTGTTATCCTTCCTTCATGAGATGGACATTCTGTTTCCTTCAGCCACTTTCTTACTACCTTGTGTCTTTAAATGAACCTTCTATTTTGAAGGTAATTTGTTATTTTTATAGAAACTTGCTTGCTTCTACACAATGGCCATCTTTTCCAATCGGTCTGAATCCCATGCTTGCTATTTTCTGTGGCAACTTTTCCCACCAGGACCTTGTTCAACTCAGTTCTTTCTCACCACTTCATGTTTTAATCCTACAATTGTTTGCATTTCTGACCTTGCTTTCTTGCTACGCATTATAGGCAGAATACCTCAAACGCCATATGAGAGGGCATGGAGCGGCATCTTATGATACCCCATGGATGAGAACCTTTAAGAAAGCTAATATGCTAAGTAGTCATGTAAGATAATTTTAAGTGACACATCTGGGAATGCCATTTTTATGCGTCTGTCTCTTGCTTGCACATTATCTTGCAGTTCCAAGCTGTTAAAGGGTTTACGATGCACCGGTTGTACCGGATCTTTTTTTGTATGAAAAGTGTTGAAAGCAAAACTTGAGAGACTGCTTGGTTAGATGTGACTTTCTTTTTTTCCTCTGGAAAGACAGTGCATGGGATTCTATAGGTGGGGAATTTCTCTGTTTCAGAAACACCACATGAAGCTTGAAACATTATTTGGCCCTTCATAATGATTTTACAAATGGCAGTGTTTTCAATGGAAGTTTTCGATGCACTCACGTGATGTGAAAACTCACCCTTTCACCCTAAAAGCAGACGTATAAGCTTGAGCAGGTGTTTTTGAAACTGTGCAAAAAATAGGAACACGTGTCTGAAAAGTCTGAACAATGGTGTTGACAATTTTTTAATGGAAGGTGTCCCTGCCCATGGCAGGGAGGTTGGAACTGGATGGGCTTTGAGGTCCTTTCCAACCCAAACCAGTCCAGGCCATATGCATAACAGTCGTACTGTATGCCTAACATTCACACTGGAACTTAATATTAACTATTCAAACTTACTTCATTTAAACTGTTCTGGGTACGTTGTGCTGGAACGATGTAATGAAAGCACAGCATATGACTGAATGAGCCCCAGAGCCTCTGAGAAGTGCACTCTGTAGTGATTTGAGGGCACGTGGTTTCTTGTATTTCTTGCCATCTCAAATCTTTAGAAAACAAAAAACAATGCCTACATGGTGGTTTTTGAAGTGGCAGCAGACAGATCTGTGCCATTTCAGTTTTGCACATGTATTTCCAAATGAAAAAAGGGGGATTATGGGTTTTCCATGTCTAGCCAGGACTGCTGCACGTAACTGTTGCATGTTTGAATGTCAGCCACTGTGTTTGTTGTGAAAAAACAAGAGTCTTTTCAGTGGAACCAAGCATTCTTAAACTGAACTACAAGCAAAAGAAGAAATTATGCTTATTGCCATTCCGTGATGAGATGCTCCTTCTCCGTGCTTTTTCTTCAATGCTAGCCAGTTCTCTTAAACTTATAAACATTCTTTGACATTATTTGGCTCCTGGGAGAAAATTAACTATTGTAGAGGCAGTAAGAGAGCAACGAACAATTGTCATAATCTTTGACTTCTTTTCTCTTGAACATTTCTTCTCATAAACTTCTTCTTCGTAAAGTGTTATGTCCAGTTTGTTTACCCACTCACCTCTTTTTAGTTGGATTTGATCTGCATGCCTGGCATGCTTGCTTTTAATTTTGCAGAGACCTTCCAGTAGCATTTCTTCTGGGCTTAAAAAAAATGTGAACTCTCTGGCATCTTGATAATATGTTGCACAGCTTGCAAACTTATGGATTCTAGCATACTGCTGCTTGGTTTTAGTTTTTGTAAGGTCAGAACCAGTACTGATTTCTTTATGTCAGAAGTGTTGCTAGTCTGTTTTCTTACAGCAGCTCTGGAGTGTGTGGAGCTCTCTCTGTGTTTTGCCTGAACGCTGGCGTATTGTGCAAAGCAAAATGAGCATCAGTGCTATCCAGCATGAACTGTTTGGTGCTTATGGACAATAAGCTGACAATGAATTCAAAGTGTAAAATGTGATTGTGGAATGTGATTTAATTCTGCATTCATCTTTCTTTCATTACTAATATAAAATTATCTGTTTGCATTTCTGTCATAAACCCCCCTCCAGCATGAGCCAGCAGTTCCTTAACTTGGCTATCAGGTTGTCAGTGGTTTATTTCTTTCATTTCAGTTTTCACATAAATATTGCTTGGAAGATGTTTTGCCTCTGAAGAACGATGAATCCTTGTTCTTCAACAGCCTCTGTCTTCTATTTCCTGCATGCTCTTTATAAGTATTATCTTGGTGCTGAAAAAGATCAGATTCTTTCAGAACGACTGATAAGGGTGTCCAGTTCTTGTTCTTTAGACAAGAAATGGGGGTTGTAGCTTATTTAGCATAAAATACCTCCAAGGAAGTGTGGATTGGTAAACAGGAAGAAATGCTGCCTCACTTATTTCCAGACTGGACAAGAATATGCTACAGAGAAGACACAGCTAATCCTGGGAATTGTTTACGGTTGTTCACTCTGATGGTGATGAGGACACATCTGAACATTGGGATACCTTTAGATAAGCCAGAACTTAATCTTCAACACTTCAAGTTTTCCTTGCACTCTTCGGTAACTCCTCTGAAACAATTTTGTGCATCTCAGAAAAAAGGCAATAATCCAAAGTGCTCCTAATGGAACTGAGCCTTTTATAGGCTTATGGAAACTTGTGAGGAATTAGCCTTTAGCAGTGGGGTGGGACAAGCAGTGGTGAAGGACTTGCCCTCATTTAAGTCATTAGCAAAACTCTCATTCCTATCAACATTTCCGTGCCTCCAGCCTGGGTCTGATGGAATATTGCAGCTTACATTGTTATGGTTTATCTTGCTGATGTGGTTTGGAAGCATTACGAAGCCTCTTGTGTATCTATTTCCTAATAACTAGTTGCATCACAATTCTATTTGTGATCATTGACACTCTTCTTCATCTCTGATTTACACAGAACATGGTATGTGTGTAACAGTATATTTGAAGTATTTTATATATGGCCATCTTCAGTGCTCATATGTCTTGAGGCAGTTTTTAAAGCTCATATTTCTCCAAGAAGTACATAAAAAGCTCTTTTAAGTACTCTTTAGACTCGTGACAGTTTTTATGTCTTTATGAAATAGGGTATATTTTATCCATGCAGAGCTCCCATCAAGTGAAAAACTCTTCAGATCTAAGGGTCAAAATTTTGTCAACATGCCTCTCCTGACCACGCCTGCTGGTTTTGCAATGAGGAGATGTAACCTGTGCACTGAATGAAAAATTGCATGTGGTATCTTTTATAAATACAAATGTGGATTTTTTTTTTATGTCAGATCATCTTTAAAATAACCTTTATTCCAGTGGGTGCCTTCAAGTTACTCTGTTTTCACTCTTCTGCTTACAGTGAGCATTGAACTCCCTTTGCCTTCTGAAGCCAAACAAGTGACTACTCAAGAACAGTCATAATATCTGGTTGTTTTTTTAATTTAGGTGAAATACAAGGAGAATTTTTCTAAAGAGCTGGGTAAAAAGCCAAAGTATGATTTAAAGGAGGCCAAAATCTACAAGACCATGAAAGATGCTCACAACATGGCTAGTGAGGTACATTTTCTATGCTTTTCCTCTTGGGAATCTGGAAGTTTCAAATGTCTTTAACAAAGACCTCCTTTCTGTTATCAGTACGTTCAACATCCCAGGTTTTCTTAGGAGTCTCTTTTCCTGATGTTGCTTGTCCTTCCTTACCTACAGGTGAAATACAAGGCAGATATGAAGAAACTCCACAAGCCTGTCACGGACATGAAGGAATCTCTGATCATGAACCACGTCCTGAGCACAAGCCAGCTCGCCAGTGCTGTAAGCTCGTTAGCTAATCCCAGATCCACCTGACTGTTCCATTGCTCTTGATTCCCTTCTGAATTGATCCCTGCTAACTATTTCTGCAACAATTACACCCTCTGTAATTGTTCAGGGGCATCACCTGGTAGTGATCTCTTCCTCTACTTTCTAATGATCATTTCCTAGTTAACTCGTGATTTTGCCACATTTTTCCTCTGAGAAATGAAATCTTTATTAGCTGTAGAACTGCTAATATTTTAAATCCTCTAATAATTTTTAGTGGATTAATTCTTTATTACATTTTAACTGGTTGCATCACACTAACAATTACTATTTTCTTTTTTTTTCCTACTTTTTTCTTTACTGCTTTTTATTTTTGTCTGTTTTTTTTTTTCATTTCATGTTTAACTTCTTCCTCTTTTAGATGTACAGAATTATGCCTAACAAAATACCTGATAATTTTACTAAGAAAAGACAAAAATCATTATTGCCTGGTACAGCCTTTTCATGTATCCACTGTGTTTTCTTTTTTTCCTTTTTCTTTTTGTTCTTTTAATCCTTGTTTTGAAAACTCTTTGTTGCAATCAAAATGGTCAAAAAAAAAGATAACTGTTCACGGACATCTCTAGAAGTGCTATCTGATTCTGGGAGTTGAACTTCTTGATTTTGTTTTGCTTTTTGTATTTCTAATTTCTCTTTGATGTTCCATTGAAGTGTTGCTTTGATTGGACCTAAGAAGTAAATTTGCTGGGGGATTTTTTTTTTTTATTGAGATGATTTTTGACACCTTCCCTTCAGTACCAGTACAAGAAGCAATATGAGAAGAGTAAGGGTCACTACCATGTGGTGCCAGATAATCTTGAACAGGTTCATCTAAGGGAGGCATCAGAACTGCAGAGCCACGTAAGTTGGTCGTGTGTTTCTCATTAACCCCTCTTACTCAGTGCCAGTCTCCACTGAAGTCACCTTAGCAAATTCTCCAGTATGTCACAATCTCTGTGCCTGTCTGGTTCATAAACACCGCACACCTGAGTTAACAAGTCAAGGAGAAATATTTCCACATTTGAGAGTTTAAAAGACATATAAAATATCTGTATGATTTCCTCACTCTAGTGTAGATCTCAGTTACTCATGTCTGTTCTGCCTGGATCTTTTTACACAGTATAATACATTTATCAGGGTGATTTTATATATAGAGAAAAGGCCCTCGTAATCATAGAGACTGGAAATTGAAAGAAGTAAAGCTGTTGCTGACAATTATTTTTTTAAATGGCTTTATCCATTCTGGCCTGATGTGATACAGAGGAGAGCTCTGCATCCAAAATTGTTTTAACCAAAACAATATCTACTGCTGCCATTAAATGTGTCTGACATTTTTTCCCTCTGGAATACAGCAAGTCGTGAATCATTCCAGGGAAATTCATACTGTGATTTGCTCTCTAATCCTCTCTATTCTGGGTATTGATTGACTGCAAACAACAAAGAAATGACTGCTAGAACACAAAGAGCCATAATTATTGCTCTGCCAGGTGGCATGGGAGAGAAAAAGAAAGATGACATAGCAAAGGACTGTAAGAAAAGGGCTGTTAATCAGTTTGTAGTTGCTAAAGTCACTCCTTGTTGCACCAGTTAGAGATCAGGATCTGTTTCAGCCAAAGACACAGCGCTACCTCATGCAGCAATCTGAAAATTGATGCCCTAAATGCTGGATGCTATAACTTGAAGCAAAAATACCTTCATCCTTGTCCACATTTTACTTCGTGGACACTCATGCTCAGAATTAGTTAACATGTCAGTAAACTGCATCTTTTCAGACCCTGCTGCTGGCACTCCAGCAGTCCGTGAACACGCAACGGCTGAACTCAACCAGGGTCATGAGCAGTCCGAGTGCCTTCACGGTACATTTTTACAGCTACCTGTCTTCCTTCTCATGATCAGTAAATTCTTGAAATCTGGGCTGACACTGCTTATTCTCTGCTACAGGAAATAAATCAGCAGAACTTTAGGCCACACGCATTTAGCTGCAAGTCTGACCTTTGACTTTACATTTTATGGTCAATAATATGGATTTCAGGAAGGTAAAATGTATTAGACATTTGATTTTTAGCGAAGATCTGTTGACTTAAGTAGGCACCTACTAGCTGAGAAATTGGTTCTTGGATTATTCAGGAGGGTAACTTTTTTTTGTGTTCTTCTCAGGTGAAATACAGAGAAAAGTATGAGAAGGAAAAAGGAAAACCCATGTTGGACTTTGAGACTCCAACATACCTTACTGCAAAAGAATCTCAACTCATGCAGAGCGAGGTATGGGTAAAATCAACACTGATAGACTAAAGAAACTTTAAAATTCTTTTTTTTTGTAGTTAAAATTTCACAGTGACTGGACAGACAATTATATCTTCATTTTGTGTGTGCTGATAGACTGAAAAATTACAGCTATATCACATTGCTTTACATTGGTTGTGAAAGACTACATTTAAAATTCCTGAGGCTTTCCTGTGTCAGGATGAAGTGTGTATTATCTGCAATTGTTCATCAGGAAGCTATCAGTAAATGAAGCTTAAGCAAGTCTTTGAGCCTTTAGAAGGAATGTAATATGAAATACATTTCACTTCAACCATTGCAACTGTAGTATGTGTGTCAGTTATCACCACCCACAGAAAGTGCCCTGCTTATTCTTTCCACCTCAGAACTCTGTTTTTGAGAAACCCAGTGATTTCCTGTTTGTCTCTACTGTCATGGTGTTCCTCACTGACCTGTCCTTCTATTTCCTCAAGCAGATATTTTGTGTTTGTTTGCAGCACAATCATGTTCTGTCACAGATGAAGGCTTATACCTGCTGACAAGCAGTTGTATAAGGCCATGAGTCATTATGTTTGAGTGGTTCCATTGAATGTTTTCTCTGCGTGTACAAAGAAGCAGGAAAATAAAGGCAGAGTCAGTTCAATAGTTCCATTGGAAGCAAGGAGCCCTTTTGTGGGCTTTAGCAGAAAGCAGGTTTGTTCCTTTAGGTGCCCACAGTGCTGACTATAGCAGGTTGTCATTGTGACATTAATGCCAAACTGCTGCTCCATCCTCACAGTGGTTTTTCATGTAATTCAAAATAATGTGATAAATATTTGCTATTTTGCTTTTTTTCTTCTTCTTGCTCTCATTAGAAAGAATATAAGAAGGACTTTGAAGAGTCCATTAAGGGCAGAAACCTTGCTGGCTTGGAGATTACACCATCCTTATTACATGTCAAATATGCAACCAAAATAGCAAGCGAGGTAGCGGTTATTCTATGCTTATTTCCTCTGTTGGGTTAAATAATTCCACTAAGTATTCTCAGCAGCGTTTCTTCTTCACCACTTTCTTTTTCCTAACCATTCACATTACGCATGTTTACATCTATTTTGTGTTGTCATCTAATTTGTTGTGGATGTTCATTTCCCCGTTCGTTAACTGTGTTCACATTCACTGTGTCCCTTTCAGACATTCATCCGTGTAACCGTTCCTAGCGGGGTGTGGATGTGTGTGCCTTTGTAATTTCTCTTCAACAATAATTACTGTTCTCTGTTCTGTTGCATTAGCTCTTATATAACCCAATACTTTATTCTTTTTTCTTTTGGAGCTTTTGGAATTATTACTTTTTGGAACAAAGTTACAGAGCGTAGAACTCTCTTTAGTCCAGCTCTGCAGTTTTCATTTCCTTTCCTCTACAGAAAGAGTACAAGAAGGATCTGGAGGAAGGTGTCAAAGGGAAAGGACTGACAGCTTTGGAAGAGACACCAGACATGTTAAGAGCAAAGAATGCAACTCAGATCCTCAATGAGGTACGTCAAAAGTTATTTGGGAAATACCCGGATGGATGTAATGGTCTCCACCTGATGAAAGCTTGTTCCTTAGAAACTCTTGAGTAGAGAGAAATAAACAATGTGTATGGGTGATCCAATTTCAACCTGGGAGCTGAACTTTTAAGTCAGCTTTTTTCTGACTTTGCAGTTACTGTCAGGAATACAAGTGGGAAAGAAGTGCTGTGCTCAGTAGTCAGGTCAGTCAAGGGAAGAGCTAAACCAGCACTGCGGTGCAGCAAGGCTAAGTGCAGGCACCAGAGGGGTCAGTTTTGTAACCAGGCATTGTAGCTCAGGAACAGTTCCCAAGTATTAGGAATGAAGGACCAAGGCTGAGGAGACAAGAAGCGAAGTGAGAGGTCAGAAAGGGACTGAGTAAGCGAATCAGCCTGGCCTCCTCTGCTCCGGGAGGTGTGCTGTGCAGGAAACAGCTCTGTTTGAATGCTTGATGGGTGAATCAGAAACACCAGCCATGCTTGAGAACAGTTCTGCCCACGACTGGTGCCTGAGGCAGTCTCGCCCTCTTTGATGGAGAGGGGTGGCTACCAGACATCAGGATGCAAACCTAACAGCTACTGTATTTATGTGGTGGGCTGGTATAATAAATATTTCATAGGGATTAGCTCATATTTTAAGAGCTTTAATAAAGAGGAACTTTTTAGTATTACTTATGATTTTGCTTCTTAACACAATACTCTTGAGATAAGCATCTGACAAGAGCCTTTTGTACTTATTAATTCAGAAGTTTTTAGTCACTCAAAGAGCCTGTATTTTATTACCAGAATATTACAGACATCTTCAGCTAAGCTCAGTAGAGCTGCCATAGAGAGATATGAGTCGTACCAATCTATGCAAAATAAATCTTTCAGACTTTAGTGGAAGATCTCTTTGAGAAGAGTGGCTGCTGCAGCACGGAGCTTTTAGGTTGGTTACTCATTGCAAGGGGCCAAAATGTCACAGAATTCTGGCACCTTATATCTCTTGGACGTGCTCATTGTGAAACATCTGTGACACTCTTCACTACCACACGCATTTCGTACACTGCTTGCTCTCTGCTGCTTTTCTTCTGTACAAGTTATTGTTTTGCACTGATCATCTGCACTTTGAGATCACTGAGGTGTGAAAGAAGAGACAGATGGCTGGGGTAGGGCTGTTTGTTCTCAAGAGCTAAGTCACAAAGTGCACACTTTAATGACATCATTTGCGTGTTTAACTGTGTTTATATTAGTCGTGTGCCTGTTTTGTGGTGTAGTCTTAAAACTATGTGAAGTTGCTAAAGGTATTGGCAGTCACATTGAAAAGGTATTTACTTACTGTCTTCTGCAGAAAGAGTACAAAAAAGCCTTGGAATTAGAAATCAGAGGCAAAGGTCTGACAGAACTGGCTTTGGAGACACCAGATTTTGTGAGAGCGAAGAATGCCACGGACATTGCCAGCCAGGTCTGTGAGAGTATCTCATGTATCACATCTGATGTCTTCTTTAAAGGAAAATTTATTAACAAGTTTTTCTGATTAAACCAGATGAAACTGTTGTCAAGATATGCTTAAGGCACCTAAATGTGAACTTTTCCCAACAGATCAAATACAAACAGTTGGCAGAGATGGAGAAAGCCAACTACACCAGTGTTGTTGATACTCCAGAGATTATTCACGCCCAGCAGGTCAAGAACCTTTCGAGCCAGGTATTTTGTGTTTTGTTCATGTGGGAACCTCAAGTGTAATTTGCAGCACTTAAATAACAACCTGTTGCAACATTCAGGAGATGATACACCAGAAAAACAAATTACTCTAGAGCTGAGACACTGCATCTCTTACTCTGAAATTCCATTACAATATTGAAATTAATTTATTTTAATACTGTATAGAATGGAACAATACTTTCTATTATTTTTGTAATACCAAAGCTAATTTTGTTGTAAGTAGATTTAGCTTATTTTTGTTACTCCTTAAAAGCCTAATGTCTAAAATAAAACTTACACAGGGGCATAATTTGAATTTACAGCAAACACAGAAATACCTTTCCATAAAGATGAGCGTTGTGGAACGAGTAATGCCAGATTGTTTATGACTACTTTTGGATTAATGGAATGTATTTTGTGTTTTCTATCAGAAAAAGTACAAGGAAGATGCTGAAAGGAGCATGCCCTACTACGTGCCCGTGGCAGACACACCAGAAATGCAGAGAGTCCGTGAGAACCAGAAGAACGTTAGCACAGTAAGTGTGGAAATACCAAACACTGTTACTGTCAAATAAAAACAGTTCAGGTTTTTTCCTTTAATAGGCTCCCAGTATGACACTCTAACACCAACTGGGCTGCCTGGGTGTTCTCAGGATCTCCAGTTACTTATGATACTTATCTTCAGATACTTCGGGAGGTTGCCCGTTGTCAGTGGGACTGCCTGCGAGACTGTGATCAGTATTGGAACTCCGTGGTCTGATATGAAATCTTTAACTTTCATTGCTGAGACTCACATTTTCGTAGATAGGATCTGGCACCTTTCAAGATTTTTCAGTGAATCATTTTAAGGATCTCCTATTGCTAATTTAAATGGGAAGCTTGTATATGTGATACATCTTTGTATGACTCATGGTGGTGTTAAAATGACCTTAGAAGTTGTTCTTTAAAATATTGTTTTTCTCATCTTCCAAGAAAACTCTGTGAGTAAATTTTTATGGCATGGAGTCAACTTCTGACATTTTACTTTAACTTTTTCAACAGCTTCAGTATCAGTGGGACCTACAGAACAGTAAAGGGAAAGTTACAGTTGTACAAGACACACCAGAAATGCTGCGTGTGAAAGAAAACCAGAAGAATTTCAGCTCGGTAGAGTTATTTTCCTTTTTCAGTCCTCATTCCTAAAAAATACAGTTTAATATGTTTAGTAAAGTAATTATTTTTCACTCTTATCTTACAGATACTTATGTTCTTAATCTGCTTAAATGTGCATAAGATCTTTCTCAAACAAACCTGTTATATTCTAAGTAGATTTAGCTGGGTTTTGCTACCCCTTTTTTACCTACTGGTTTTGTGGAGTGCGTTTTCACATACCCATAGCTGTGATCTCGTTAAACAATCCTGTACTTAAATTGCTATTAGTAGCATGCACCTTCCTTTTGTCCTGCTACCATGGAAGTGGTGCATTCTTGTTGTGTTGCTGTCTTCTATCAGTGCAAATTGAACTGTCTGCCTGCTGTGTTTCACATTTGATGTGTTACCACGCAGTGCCTAATGTGCTCTATCATCTTGCTATAGCACCGTTAGCGTAGTGTGGTGTTCTGTAGAGCAGAAACTTGTGTAAAACATAACAAAACAAATACTCAGTTTCAGTCCTAAAATCAGCCTACAAATATTCTGATATTCTACTCAAAATAAATTGCTGCCAATATAACTGATTGGCCCCTCCTGCACATGAATGGCACTCGTGCAGGGGGATGAACTTCAGGCAGACAATGGGGCAGCGACTGGAGGTGCTCCTGAGCTGGCTTTCAGTCCACACTGATGTGTACAAATCTCTGTTGTGAGCCTGTGTTCTTGAAGAAATAATGTGTTTTGTATGCTTAATCTTGTTGTCTTCGTTCTAAATATTAAGATTTTATATAAAGAAGATATTGGAACTGGAACTACTATTGAAAAAACACCAGAGATGCAGAGAGTTAAACGAACCCAGGATGCAATCAGCTCGGTACAAAAGAATTGAATTTTTTAATACTCTACCAGTGCTAATTCAACTTGAAATAATACATTTTCCCCCTCTTATTTCTGTAAACATTGCTAACAGTGGTTTGGAAAAATCCCCATCCAGCTAAGGTTAATTTCTAAAAGATTTTGCCTATCTTATTACTTAAGCAGTAATCTTTCTAATGATTAACATTCAATTTGCTACTTACAAGCCACTTCTCAAACATGAAGCCCTTGCATCATTTTAATCTCATCCCAAACACAGTGTATTTAGCACAGGATCAAAGAGTCATTTAGGTTGGAAGAGACCTCTTGAGATCATTGACTCCAACCCCATAGCTCAAGCAGAACAGCTAGAGCAGGCTGCTTAGGACCATGTCTAGTTGAGTTTTGAATAGCTTGAAGGATGAAGCCTCCACAACCTCCCTGGGCAACCTGTTCCAGTGTCTGACCACTCTCACAGTAAAAAACGTGTTTTCCTGTGTTCAGACTGAATTTTAATTTGTGCTAATTACCCCTTGACCTGTCATTGACCACTACCGAGAAGAGTGGCTCCATCCTCTTCATTCCATTTCACTGGGTATTTAGACACACTGGTAAGTTCCCCCCGAGTCTACTCTTCTCCAGGCTGAAGATTCCCAGCTCTCTAAGCCTCTTCTTGTATCAAAAATGCTCCTGTCATTTACTCATCTTTGTGGCCCTTCACTGAACTTGCTCCAGTAAGTCCGTATCTGTCTCAAACTGTACGCAGACAGTTCCCCCAGCATGAACCCCAGCCTGGGGTTATTCCTCTCCTGCTGCAGGCCTTGGCGTTTCCCCCTGATGAACTTCATGAGGTACCTCTCAGCCCATTTCTCTAACCAAGTGCCTCTGGGTGGCAGCGTGACCAGTCCTTGGTGTATTGGTCCCTCCTCCCAGTTCTGTGTCACCTGCAGACGTGCTGAGGGTGGTCCCATCATCTAGGTTACTGGTGAGGAGTTACACGTTTTGGGCACACCACTGGTGCCCTGCCTCCAACCAGCCCTTCTGCCACTGACCAAGAGGCCCTGGGCCTGGCCGTTCACTGGGCTCTTACAGAATCACAGAATGCCCTGAGCTGGAAGGGACCCGCAAGGATCATCGAGTCCAACTCCTGTCCCTGCACAGGACAACCCCAACACTCACCCCGTGTGTCTGAGGGTGTTGGCCAAATGCTTCTGGAACATTGTCAGCCTTGGTGCCCTGACTGCTTCCCTGGAGGGCTGATCCAGTGTCTGTCACCCTCTGGAGGAAGAACCTTTTCCTGATGTCCAACCCAACCCTCCCCTGGCCCATCTTCCTGCCATTCCTTCGGGTCCTGTCCTTGGTCACCAGAGAGAAGAGCTCAGTGCCTGCTCCTCCTCCTCCCGTTGTGAGGAAGCTGCAGACTGCAATGAGGTCTCCCCTCAGTCTCCTCTTCTCCAGGCTGAACAGACCAAGTGACTTCAGCTGCTTCCCCTCTAAACCCTTCACCAACTTCATGCCCTCCTTTGACTTACAGAACCCATTCTATGACAGCTTGTCTGGGAAGGGGCCAGGGCAAGGAGTGTCAAAAGCCTTACTAATGCATGTCTTGTAAAGCTTTTATACTATACAGAGATTGTAAACTCTAAAATGGGAATAACTTGGAATGTACTACTTTTCTTTTGAAATCTGGAAATATTTTTCATGCTTTTCTTGGATGCTGACATCATTTTGGTATGTTACTAACATTCCAACCATTTGTTTTGTGTGTTAAATACGTTCTTGTGAAACGCTGTTCGTCTTTTTGTTATGCTAAAGTAGAAATGCAAATTGCACCATAATTGTTACAGTGTCGTGTGATGACTCCCAGCTTTGTTGGATAGAATAGGTTTTTACAAACCCCAAATTCTTCTTTCATAGGTAGAGAGACCAAAGGGTACCAGGTTCAGGGGGATTTACACCTGGTTTTGGAAACTCTTTTAATGAAGTGCCATCCATAGCCACATCTCGCCAACAGCTCAGGCCACCTTCCAGCAAGTTGCTTGTGAAGGTGGTGGGAAATCTTCAACAGGAGCTCTCGGCTTAAAGCCAATGAGATCTTTTAAATGTTCAGCCTCCTCGAGATCAGCACAATGCTCTCTACGTACCCACACAGGAATCCAGGTGCCTGTTTCCCATCACCATGAGATTTTCAGCAAGTATTTTAGATTTTTAATATCACCAATTTTTGGAACTCGGTGTGAGAAGCCTTGGAATGGGTCAGTTGTTATAAATCAGGCATTTGCACTTGCTGAAATCAAGCTCCTGGGAGATGCTGCTTACCTAAATTTTAAGCATGATTTGAAAAAATCTGGCTCAAATGAGATTCTGCTCTTTTTACCCTGGGCTAAGTTTAACAGTAACTGTTTTGTAGGAGCGTGGCAGAGTTAACTATTGGAGACCTCCAACAGAAGGTTCCTTGGTGTCTCCCTCTATCAGAATACATTTAGTGCCTGAGATGTGAATGGGTTTGTAAAGTGGAAAGGACCTGTGTGTCTTTACTCATGTAACTTCTTCCACGTTCCTGCGCCAGCTGTGCTTTAACCTAAGTCCTTTTACCTCTTCCTGCTTTCTGCCTCTTTGCAGATTAAGTACAAGGAGAGCATTGGAAAAGGGACTCCGATTCCCGATCTCCCGGAGGTGAAGCGTGTCAAGGAGACGCAGAAGCACATCAGTTCGGTAATGGTCGAGATTTTCTCCTTACTGTGTACTCGTGGGGCTCAAGCTCCAACCTCTGGAGGTGGTTGTGGGCAGGTTTTGTTGAAAAGAGAAGTGATTATGGGTACCTGGGATGTTTGCTCTGCGATGCTGAGGCACCTTGACACCCGGATAATGAGAATCTTTGGATTTTCCCTCCTGATTTTGGAAGCAGTTTCCCTTTTGATATGTTTAGGATACTCATGTTTTTTAAAGCTTACTTTTGCACAATGGAGTTGTTTTTCTGAATGATTCTTCATTTTTTCTTTTACATAATTTGTTTTCCCTTGCTGTGAGTGCTTTCTTTTTGTATTTTTTCACTGTTTCAATGACATCAAGCAGTGATTTTTTTTTTTTTTTGTTGGCTCTTTTTTTGCAAGTATTTTGCCAGTTGCAAGAAGAACCATTTTAATGCATTTATAATCTGCATGATTAGGTTTTAAACCAACCCAGACATCTCCTGGGAAACTCCTTTCAGGAAAAATGCAATTTTAAAAATCAAACAATTATAGGTGAAGTTAAATCTAATGATACAAAAGCTAGAACTCAGTTGTTTTTCTTATAGAGACTTAAAACAAAGTAAAGTAGTGGTGTTCTGAACAGATAGTCACAGAGATCAAAATGAATTAGGGCCCACAACTAAGTATTTTCATATTAAACGTGTCTATAAAAGGTTCAGCTGTTTCTTAACACCATAAAAAACCTTCCAGAAATGCTGACAGCCTGAAAAGTAACATTATTGCATTTCCTAAAGTCAGATGGAAACCAGAACATACCTTTCATGCCACGTCAGAAGAACTTGTCAACTTATTCTGTTGGCTTCAGGGTGTTGGAACACCTCAAACATAGACGTGAAGCCTTTGCTGAGCTTAAGAAGATGCACACTGAGTAAAATGAATTGGGTGTGAATGCCTATAAACCAGGAAAATGATCTCTTCAAATGTGCTGTAGTTGGTGTGGAAGGAATTCGATCGTCTCACCTTGCTGGGTGCTTGTGTTCTGCAGGTGATGTACAAAGAGGACGTAGGGACAGGTATCCCCACCCCGGTCACTCCAGAAATAGAGAGAGTCAAACGCAATCAAGAACACATTAGCTCGGTATTTAAAAAGACAAAAATATTACTTATTTTTGCATAACATCCTAACACACAATGTGGTTTTCTCCAGTGGTTTACGATCTTACCTGCTCGTGGCAATATTTTGACTCATTTATATTCCACCTTTTTCTGCTTTAACTTTTTTTTTGTGATTTACAACTCTACACGCATTTCTTTCTAAGAACCAAAAGTAGGCTTTGACATTAACGTTGTGTTTCTCTCCATGTTTGTTTTTATCTTAACTCTGTATCTTCTACTATTTGTAGTTAGATATTTACAGAATAATCAGCCCTTCCTTAATATTTGCCTCTAGAACAAGTGTGAAATTAATTAAGAAGTGATCCTAATGCTAAACAGAACTCACAAAGCAGCCAGGTTTATGATTTTGCCTGTGTTGAGTGCTTTTTTTGTGGCAACTTTCTTGTACCTCACAGGTTTTATACAAAGAGGGCTTAGGGACCGGCATCCCAACACCAGTTACTCCAGAGATGGAGAGAGTCAAACGCAATCAAGAGAACATTAGCTCGGTATTGCCAAATGAAACAAACCCTACCATTCCAAATGCAAATCAAATCCCTTTAACTCCTCCTTATTAAATTTTTCTTTCAGTTCTTTGTTGAACTTTGAACAACCCTTTCTTAATCAAATCACTTAAACCTGATCAGTATTCTTATATTTTAATTTTTCACTCAAACTTAATTGTCATTAAATTGTTCCAGCTGTGAGATTTTAACCTCATTTACTTACAGCAGTTAAGCAGTACCTTGTTTTCCTTCCCAGTGCAATTGCAGTTGTTGCAGTGATCTCTCTGTCTTCCTTGATAACAAAGTTGATCTTTCTAACAGTCTTCAGGCTCACCAGGCCGGTCGCACTGCAAATGGAAATGAACTCTTAACACTTCCTGAATCAAAGGAAACTCATGAAACTTGTGTGTGTTGTCTCTTGTCCTGGTTTTGCTGTGTTGGATACTTTCTTACATCCCACAGGTCTTTGTAGGGACACCTGGGTGGCTGGGTGGCATCCCTGTATCACTGCACTGTGAAAAAGTGACCAAAATCACATATATAAGGGAAAAACACTGTAGAAATTAATTTCTGTTGAGGTTGTTCCTACTCCTGACACGTTCCAGTCAAATGATGTCATTGTTCTTTATTTCTGTTTTAATTAGAGCAGTGTAGAGCTAATTTTGACTTACTCTGACCCAATTCAGACATGGAATCATGGATTGGTTTGGGTTGGAGGGATCTTAAAGCCCATCCAGTTCTAACCCCTCTGCCACAGGCAGGGACATCTCCCACTGGATCAGGGGGCTCAAAGCTCAATCCATCCTGGCCTTGAACACCTCCAGGGATGGGGCAACCACCACTGCTCTGGGCAACCTGGGCCAGGACCTCCCCACATGACCAATAAGAAAGTCAGTCCTGCCTTGAGAATGATGGCACTGTTCAGAGAAGCTGCTGTTAAACTTTTTGCCATGATTAGTGGTCTCTGGGTTCACCCCGGCTCGCTCGCGCGCTGCTGAGCCTGTTCAGAAATCATAGAGGCAGAGCTGCTCATTCCAGATCTTTTTGTTTGAGTGAGGAAAATGCTTTGGGCAAAAAGTCAGAAATACACAGACTTTCAGGCAGCCTGGCTCAAACTTCTCAAAAACTACTCTTTGCATTTATTTATGTGCACCCAGGGGAGATGCCAACAAACCTCACAGTAATATTAGCTGATCATTTTAATTGATTTGGTTTTTTTGCCAGCCTTTGAACAAGGCTGAAAGAACTCTATATTTTCCTACTCGGAAGCTACACTGTGTTAAATCACTCCTCTTCTCTCTCTCCCTTCCCTGTTCTCCTCTTTCCTCTCCTTCCTCTTTTATTTTTCACACTCCCCTGTTGCACGCAGGTGATGTACAAAGAGGGGCTGGGGATTGGCACCCCGGTACCGGTCACTCCTGAGATGGAGAGGGTCAAACGCAACCAAGAAAACTTTAGCTCGGTACTTTTTTGAAATTTGAGACAAAAAGTTCCCTATAACTCTTTAACACTTGTACATTTTCTACTCTCTCTGATTAACTTACAAACATAGAAACATCCCCTTTCTGCTATTAAAATCATTAGGCACTCAGTTACATTTTATTTACTGATTTTTAAAAGATTGGGTTTTTTATAACTGTAACACTTGACACTTCGTGTCCTTTGAATTTTAAAGGGTTTTTTTTGGTGAAACTTAAGTTACTTTGCATTTTTAAAAACCACTGTGTTTTTCATTTGCTTAATGCCATTCTCTAACACTTCCTGATTGAAGCATACCTAAGATTAGGATGCAGTACCTGCCAGAAGCCTCCTCTGACTTCATGGCACTTGTTAACTGGTTTATACTTCCTCATTTTTCCTGCTTTCTAGTAGCTTTAGTGAGTATAAAAATTACACGTCTTATTTCCATCAAATAAACCATCAAATACAATTGGGTTTTTTGTTCTTAACTTTGTTTCACCTCCCATGTTGCCACATAGGTGATGTACAAAGAGGATCTGGGGACAGGAACCCCCACTCCTGTCACTCTGGAGATGGAGAGGGTCAAACGCAACCAAGAAAACTTTAGCTCGGTATTTTTTTTGAAATTTGAGACAAAAAGTTCCCTATAACTCTTTAACATTTGTACATTTTCTACTCTCTCTGATTAACATAGAAACTTAGAAACATTCCCTTTCTGCTATTAAAATCATTAGGCACTCAGTTACATTTTATTTACTTATTTTTAACAGATTTTTTTTATAACTGTAACTCTTGATGCTTCGTGTCCTTTAAATTTTAAAGCTTTTTTTTTTTGTGAAACAAGGTATTTTGCATTTAAAAAAAACACTGTTTTTTATTTGCTTAATGCCATTCCTCTAACACTTTCTGATTCTGTTGAAGCATATCAAAGATTAGGATGCAGTATTTCTACCTGCCAGAAGCCTCCTCTGACTTTGACACTTGTTAACTGGTTTATACTTGCTAATTTTTTTCTGCTTTCTAGTGGATTTAGTGAGTATAAAATTTGTATGTCTAATTTCCATCAAATACAGTTGGGTTTTTTTACTCTTAACTTTGTTTCACCTCCCATGTTGCCACATAGGTGTTGTACAAAGAGGATCTGGGGACAGGAACCCCCACTCCGGTCACTCCAGAGATGGAGAGGGTCAAACGCAACCAAGAACAGATTAGCTCGGTATTTTTTTTGAAATTTGAGACAAAAAATTCCCTATAACTCTTTAACACTTGTACATTTTCTACTCTCTGTGATTAACTCACAAACATACAAACATCCCCTTTCTGCTATTAAAATTTTTAGTCACACTTAGTTATGTTTTATTTGCTTACTTTTTAAAAGATTTTTTTTATATACCTAACAATTTACACTTTATGTCCTTTAAATTTTAAAGCTTTTTATTCAAAACAAGAATATTTTGCATTTTTAAAAACCATTGGGTTTTTTATTTGCTTAATGCCATTCCTCTTAACACTTCCTGATTCTGTTGAAGCGTATCTAAGATTAGGATGCAGTATTTCTAGCTGCCAGAAGCCTCTTCTGACATTATGACACTTGTTAACTGGTTTATACTTCCTCATTTTTCCTGCTTTCTAGAGATTTAGTCGCTATAAGAATTATACATCTAGTGGGTAGAAAAATTATATCAAATGCAGCTGGTTTTTTGCTTTTAACTTTGTTTAACCTCCCATGTCAACATATAGGTGATGTACAAAGAGGTGCTGGGGATTGGCACCCCGGTACCGGTCACTCCTGAGATGGAGAGGGTCAAACGCAACCAAGAAAACTTTAGCTCGGTATTTTTTTTGAAACTTGAGACAAAAAGTTCCCTATAACTCTTTAACACTTGCAGAGTTTCTGCTCTCTCTGATTAACTTACATAGAAGCATCCCCTTTCTGCTATTAAAATCGTCAGGCACTCTTTGTTATGTTTTATTTACTTAGTTTTTAAAATATTCTCTTTATAAGTGTAACACTTCACGCTTTGTGTCCTTTAAATTTTAAAGCTTTTTTGTTGAAGATCAAGGCACATTAAAAAACTACCTTTTTTTCACTTGCTTAATGCCATTCCTCTAACACTTTCTGATTCTGTTGAAGCGTATCTAAGATTAGGATGCAGCATTTCTACCTACCAGAAGCCTCCTCTGACCTTATGACACTTGTTAACTGGTTTATACTTCCTCATTTTTCCTGCTTTCTAGTAGCTTTAGCCAGCAGAAAAATGATGCCTTATCTCCATCAAATGCAGTTGGTTTTTTGCTCTTAACTTTATTTCACCTCCCACGTTACCATACAGGTGTTGTACAAAGAACATCTGGGGACAGGAACCCCAACTCCTGTCACTCCGGAGATCGAGAGGGTCAAACGCAACCAAGAAATCTGTAGCTCGGTATTCTTTTTGTAATTTGAAAAGCAACAATTTCCCTTTTAATCTACTTTAAAATCATTTTAACACCGAAAAAATACTCTTCTATTTCCCTGTAATCAATTTACATAAAAAAGAATATCCCATTCCCCATGTTTTGGCATTTTCCCCTCCATAATTTTTCCTTTCTTTGTTTTAATTAGGTCATCTTACTAATGATAGCGCTTAAATTCCCTGTTTTCACATATTTTTTTTTCTTCTCTAATATCTCCTTTTCCTTTTGTTAACCACTTCAGACCTTGGTGGTTGTTTTTTTCCTCCTTGTTTTCCCTCATTTAAAATCTAAACTATTTATTGCCTCTGTGGGTAACATTGCACCGATAGGTGCTGGCGTAATCTGTTGTCAGGTTTGTGGGATAGGTGAATGAAATGTCTTTATCCCTTCTGCATTGTATTTGATCCTCCTTCCTTTAGGAAGTCTTTAATATTCTTGCATGCAGACAGTGACCCAAATATCCAGCTGGCATAAACTGCTCTAGATATGTTGGAAGCCCAGGTCTTCAGGGTAAAAATGAGTAGTATTAGGATGTTTCTTGGTGTGAGAAAAGTGCCACGTAAGACAGGAGAGCACTAGTAATTATGATTTCCCCAGTACCATTTTCACACATATGCCTGTGTCCTTCCTGTGAGAGGCAAACTGGAGTCTTTGATGATAAACTCTGGACAAGTAGTGTTTCACTCCGGGAACGGATGACTCTTTGGTGAGAGGAGTGGGTACAGAAAAGCCTTTAGGAAGGTGCATTTTGAGCTGTTCCAGCAGTGACTCAGAGGATGCCGCACTGCTGGTGGAAAGACAAGAATAAACTTCACTATAATCGATATAAAACTTTAAACTTCTAAATACCAGTTATAAATGTCCACCTTGAGAAGCACTTAATAAGGGGTGAAGGTATTCTTGCATCCTCGTAGGAGTCATACTTGGTGCGTAACTTGGTGTTTAACTCCCATCTGCAGAGTTTCAAGCTAGTGTTTTATTTGTATGGATTTTTTAATCCCTGTGTTGGTTTGTTCAGGGCTTCTCAGAAAACCACCCCTCGTGTTCTGCCTGTTGCTGTTTGCTTGTTCCTTGTTCTCTTTTTCACGCAGCCCTGTTACCCTGCAGGTGTTGTACAAAGAGGATCTGGGGACAGGAACCCCAACTCCTGTCACTCCGGAGATGGAGAGAGTCAAACGCAACCAAGAACAGATTAGCTCGGTATTTTTTAATTTGAAAAGCAGAAAATTCCCTTTTGATCTATTTTTAAATAATTTTAACACACACAAAATATTCTTGTTCTCCTATAATCAACTCACACAAAAAAAATAATATCCTGGTCCCATGGAGACTTTTTCCTCCATAATTGCTACTGACAACATTCTTGTTCTTTTGGTTTGATTTCATCTTAATAACTTTTTTAATTTCACCTTTCTTTGACACTGATTATCTTTTGGTTTTGTTCTTAAAAGACACCCATGTTTTTCCTTTGTTTAATCACAACAGTCCTTGGGTTTATTTTATGTTTTTTTTCCCCTGATTTTACTTAACTTTCCACATGAGAACTAAACCATTCACCACCCGATGCACCTCTGGGGAGATGACCTCAGTGCTCTAATCCGTGCTGTGTAACCTGTTGTGGGGTTTGGAACAAAACAGAGCTGATGTCTCTTTGCCTTTTGTCTTGTGTTTTGTACCTCTGCCTTTGGGATATCTTTACAAATCTGCTGTTGCACAACCACTTTTCTACACAGATCCTGAGCAGAACGTGGGGAAGGTGCTCCAGCTTCCTGCCAGAAGTCGTTGCAGAGTGTCACTCTTTAGCTTTATAGCTTTGAGGAGCGATTTAATTTCCCTTTTTTGTTCCATGCTTTGGCTCAGAGCAGCTTTGGGAAGCGTTCAGTCTGTTTGGTTTGGTTTGTTTGCTTGTTCTTCCTTGTTCTTGTCCTGATGCAGCCGTCTTGCCCTGCAGGTGTTGTACAAAGAGGATCTGGGGACAGGAACCCCAATACCTGTCACTCCTGAGGTTGAGAGAGTGAAACGCAATCAAGAACAGATTAGCTCGGTATTTTGTGGAGGATAAGAAGCATTCCCTTTAACTCCACTTAAACTGAACTTTTTAACCCTTATTAAAAATGAACAATTCCTCTTTTTTCTCCATGTAATCAACTTATAAACCCATCCTTTCTTCTTTACTGTGTTATATTTTCCAATGTTACTGACCTACCACTTCATTTATGTAATTATTTTCATAATCCTAAATATTTTAACCATTTTGCTCCCTGTTCCAACTTCTTTTTTTTTCTTTTTATGTGTATTTTTGTTCGTTTGGGGGTTCTTTCTTAAATCCTGTTGGTTTGCTGTTTTACTGCTGTTATCGTAGCAGAGGGAGGGTCTGACTTTTTCTGAAAGCTCCCCTCCACCATGAAAACGTAGTTGATGTAGAGGATTCATCGCACCCGCTGAGATAAAACCACAGACCTCTTGGCCTTCAGCCCCTCGTGGGTGCAATCCCTGTCTCCACTGCTCCCAGGGGCAGCTTTCAGGGCACATTAGAACAGGCTGAGATCCAGCAGAATCAAGTATTTGACTCCTTGTTGGATGATGATGGAGTTGTGATTATATCTGTGGATGCTTCTTGTCACTACGCAGGTGTTGTACAAGGAGAACGTGGGGACTGGAACCCCCACTCCTGTCACTCCAGAGATGGAGAGGGTCAAACGCAATCAAGAAATCTGTAGCTCGGTACTTTGCTAAGAAACAAAGTTCCCTTTAACTCTGTTTAAATGAACATTTTAACAGTTTTTAAATGGCTGTGTAACACTTCCAAAATAATGCCGACCCCATCTCTAAAGCAGCTGACATAAGGGATTACTTCTTACTTGTCTTACTCTGCTTTACAGTGGTGACTTTAACTTGTTAGTTTTTATTGGTTTTTTAAGAGTGATTTTTAATGCTCTACTCTAATCCTAAACACATTTAACAAACCCCATTCAGTTTCTCTGCAATGCTGATGTTCCTTTTTTATTACAATTTACATATTCATAACACCCTCAGCCCCTCAATAAGGTATTCTTATGGTCTTGTTTTTGCAGTACTTACAGTATTTATTACAAGTGATCCTGTACTTTAAAAACCAGTACGCCAAACCCACCTTCTCCAGTAAAATATTGCTAAATATCTTCTTCAAAAATATATATAATACCTAGGCCTTGAGAAGATAAATGCAAGAACAAAATGCCTTGGGCTTTCAGTCTGTGTGTGGATAGGTTTTTACGTGTTGTTGCTTTCTTTGGCTCCTTTCTTGTGTCTCATAGGTGTTGTACAAAGAAAACATAGGGAAAGCAACCCCAACTCCTGTCACTCCCGAGATGGAAAGAGTCAAACGCAATCAAGAAATCATTAGCTCGGTACTTTTAATGGGAAACCAGTTGCTATAGAGCTGAATTAAATGTTTAACATAACCATAGCAGTTTAGTGACCTGTGCTTTCTAACTATAGAATGAACCTGCTGTGTGGCATCAGCCTCTCACCTCGGTGCTGACACACACCTTATCCTATCTTCTCTTTAACGCTGTCACAGCAGGGTTTTACTGGAATTAGGTGTGACTTCTTTTTGATGGATGGTGTTCCTTTGCAGTTTTTTAACCCTTCCTCGTTGCCGTTGTGCTTTCATGCAGAGCTGATTCCATATTGGCTCTGTTTCTGCATCCCATTACATTAATGGCAAAGCTCCCTCTGCTTCCCTGGGGAGTGTGCCCCAGGCCTAACTCTAGAACTGTAAATGATTCAAAAGCTTTACTGACTGTTGGTTTGGGTTGTGGTTGTTGTTTCATGTTGGTGGTGCCTTTTTTAATGACACTTGGATACTCCCTTGTATCCTGTAGGTTTTGTACAAAGAGAATGTGGGGAAAGTGACCCCAACACCAATCACTCCAGAGATGGAGAGAGTCAAACGCAATCAAGAAATCATTAGCTCGGTACCTTAAAAATAGATTGTTTTTTTTCCTTTGTGTTTATATTTTAATGATGTAACATCCTAACTCCCTACTGAAAGTTGGTTTTAATTTCAAAAATAGATCTATTCATTGCTGCAAATTAATCACTCTTCTTCTAAAATAAAATTACTTTAGTTTTAACAGTTTAATTAGAAATTCAGGCCTGTTCTACAACTTGGTTTGTATGGCTGAGGGCTCTATCCAGATTATATTAAGAGTTTAGCATCCTTTGGTGGAGATATGCAGGTTTATCTCTCTATGCTTTGTGTTTAAGATTTCATTGGCTTATCAGGAGTATTTGGCTTTAGCAGAAACCAAACAAATAAGACACCAAAACCCCAGTCTGAGAAAAAACCCGAACCCTCTCTGAGCCACGTGTGACTGTACAGCTGTGGCACGTGACTGCGGATGCCTTAAACACAACAACAGGAAAGGAACAACTGTTCCTGTTCTTGCAATATCAGCAATAGGTTTTAGGTGGCCTCATGGACTGGGAAGCTCTGTGGGTGTAACGGTGCAGCGATACCAGACCCCCACCATAGAATCATGGAATGGTTTGGGCTGGAAGGGACCTCAAAGCCCATCTAGTTCCACCCCCTGCCATGGGCAGGGACACCTCCCATTGGATCAGGGGGCTCAGAGCCCCATCCAGCCTGGCCCTGAACACCTCCAGGGATGGGGCAGCCACCACTGCTCTGGGCAACCTGGGCCAGGGCCTCCCCACCCTCACAGGAAAACATTTCTTCCTAAAATCTCATCTCATTCTTCCCTCTTCCAGCTGAAAATGTTTCCCCCTCGTCCTAACCCTGCACTCCCTGATCAAGAGCCCCTCCCCAGCTTTCCTGGAGCCCCTTTCAGCACTGAAAGGCTGCTCTAAGGTCTCCTCACAGCCTTATCCAGGCTGAACAACCCCAGCTCTCTCAGCCTGTCCCCATAGCAGAGGTTGCCCAGTGGCCATGCGGTAACACAACTCCCCTCCACAAACGGTCACAAATTGCTTCAAATACAGACAAAACATTTCTCAAACCATCCTCTAGGGCTACAGGCAGCTTCCCAAGCCTGTGGAGCCATGTGGCACCTGGATAGAGCCCTTTGTTAACCAAAACCCAGCAAGCTTTTCTCTCTGTCTTTCCTTACCCTCCCTCTCAGCAGCGGGTGTGTGGCTTTTGTGCAGTGCTGCGGGGCGTCATCAGCCATGACGTTTTTGGAAGCTGATAACCAAGTAATAATTTGTATTCGAATCCTTGTCATTGTGAGGGGTTTTTAAGATACCGGATACATCTTCTGTATCCCACAGGTGTTGTACAAAGAGAACTTGGGGCGTGCAACCCCCACCCCAATCACTCCAGAGATGGAGAGAGTCAGACGCAATCAAGAACACATTAGCTCGGTACTGTCTGGAGAAGTAAAGGGGATATGATAGAGCACTTTTAAAATAACTTAATTCTGCCTGGTTTTATTTAACACTCTAATTTTTTCCACTCAAACTTAGAAAAATCATCTCTTAAAATTATGATACTTGGAAGATTTTTTTTTTGTCAATTAACTTTTTAACACTACTTTTTTCTCTGATCTTCTTTTTTTTTTTTTTTCCTTACCTAATGGATGGTGTTTACTCTAAACCCAGTAACATGGCAGGTTTTTGTTTGTACCTTTGTGACTCTGAGTTGCTTTGTGGTCTGTAGGTTGGGTACAAAGAAGGCTTAGGGAAGGCAACCCCCACCCCGGTCACTCCAGAGATGGAGAGAGTCAAACGCAATCAAGAACACATTAGCTCGGTACTGAAAGAAGACAACCAACCACCCTGTATTGAAAATAACCACTCTGAACAAAAACTCCTCTTCTAATTTAGCCTCTTTTTCTCACTTTTCCTTCGTTTTGCCTATTTCTCCTTTCGATTTTTACCTTTCGCTCTAGCAAATAACTTTTTAGATGCTCTATTTCCCAAGATCTTTTCTACCCCTGCAGTGATTTTGCTTAAACAATAACACCACGTCCAGAGCGAGCTATGAATTATCCCAGTCTGACTGGTGGGTACCTTTCTGTGCGCTGTAGGTGTTGTACAAGGAACAGCTGGCGAAAGGAACTCCGACACCAATGACTCCAGAGATGGAGAGAGCTAAACGCAATCAAGAAAACATCAGTTCGGTACGTTCTGTTCAGCCAATAAATGAAAATACATTGAAGAGGAACGCTTCAATCCCTGAAATCCTTACTCAAGTTAATGTAGTTTTGAAGCATGAAGTGACCATACTAAAATCAAATCCTTTGATACTTGCTTTCTACTTTCTGCTGCAATTGAGTGTTTCGTTCCTTGTAACTGTTTTGGTTTGGGGTTTTACTTAACCAACAGTTCAATTTCAACAAACATATATTGCCTTCACGTCTTTTGCACTCATCTTCTGTTTTCACTGGTCTTTTATTGTGTGAGACAAAAAATGATTGTTCTTGAGTCACAGTGTATTATTATATTTCTGACATTGTGTTATCTATAAACACATAACTGACCTGTAAAGGGCTGCTTTCAGGCCCTTTGCTCACTTCTTACTCTAGAGCAGGGGTGTCAAACTCATGTCTCCTGTCGTGCCCCTGCAGCGTAACACGTGTCACACGCTGCACACGTGACCAGCGCTGGCAGGAGCGTAGGGGCAAGGAGCTTGGTGCTGCCACCAGGTAGAAACAAGGTGCTGGGCTGGATAAAATATGGTGGAGGGCTGGATTTGGCCTGGGGGCCGTTGAGTTTGACACCCCTGCTCTAGAGGTAAATCCTGACATCCCCATCATATAAAGTTTATGTAACATATATCACGGCTTACCTGATAAATCTGGTAATGCCACATCTGCAAACAAATGTTTACAGAAGCAGGATGCAACACTGATCACTGAAAAAGGAGTGAAATCATAGTATTTCAATGAAATAATTGTGCTGTTCCGCAGTGATAACTTCACTGAATTGAATGTGTCAAACATAGGGGAATATCACCCGTAACATTATTAGTGCATTGCCTCTGCCTTTTATTACAAGGTTAAGGAAGGTAAGAATCTGTTAGTTAAGGAATTCCAGAGCTGTCCCTGTCTCGTAATCATGAACAAGACCTTGGCATTGCATTCCAATGTTATCAACAAGACAGCTGCTGCTGCGTTTGTTTCCGCTTTCTTTCCCAGGTTGCTGCAGCACAGCTCATTCCCAAGGTGTCAAAGCACTTTTGTGCCCTGTGCTCAGTTCCTTTTTCTCCGTGGCAGGTTCTTTACTCGGACAGTTTCCGAAAACAAGTGCAGGGCAAAGCTGCCTACGTCCTGGATACGCCTGAAATGCGGCGCGTGCGAGAGACCCAGAAACACATCTCTACAGTAAGAGCCCTTATAGGTGTATTTTAACTTGGCAAGTGATTGAAGTGGAGCCATAACCTTGGTCCTGAGACATCCCAGGGTGGGCAGCTCAAGGACAGCGAACCTGTACCAAGTTTGGTTGCCCAGACTGTTAAATGCTAAAGGCAAGTGACTCTGCAGGAAAGGCCTGTGTGGGATTAGTTGCCCTCTTTCATTGTTGCTTGGATTGGAGAAAGCAGAACCTCAGCAGAGCAGTGAACCTCTACTAGAAATCCACCTGAGGTAAGCAGGCATGAAAATTGTTCATCTCAGCCACAGAGAGCAGCCATTTCCTTTTAAATTACAGGTGAAATACCACGAAGATTTTGAGAAAAGCAAAGGGACCTTCACACCCGTGGTTACCGACCCCATCACAGAGCGCGTGAAGAAGAACATGCAGGACTTCAGTGACATCAGCTACCGCGGCATCCAAAGGCGAGTGGTGGAAATGGAGCGAAAGCGTGTGGACCAGGACCAGGAGAATCTCACAGGTGAGCAGAACCCTGGTCTTACAACGACTTGCATACTTTGTTTACACAAAACACAAGCTGATGCAGATGAGTCGCTTTCTTTAAGCTCAGCCACATCAATACAAATTTATCATTACATGGAGGTGCTGTTTTTATCCAGGGCCAGTCTGAAAATGCTCTCTTATCGCAGCTGTGAATCCCCTGTGCTCTGCCTCTCCCACTGCCTGACTGTATAATGCAATGCTAGACTTTCATTTCTTATATTTTCTACATCTCTGTGCGTAACAGAGAAAGACCTTGACTCATTTGATGTAGATTATATTTAAAAGACAAAAAAAAAAAAAGCCCAATCTGTGCTTGTGATTTGTGCAACAGATTTATGACATAATGCTGGGCTTTTCCTGGTAAGCTGTCACTCCTATTCAGGACAGAAGTGCTGCTCAAACACTCCCCAAGTTCCTTGAGCTACAGCTTCTCCTCAGAAAATGCCATTTCTCTTACAGGTCTTCGTGTGTGGCGCACTAACCCCGGGTCAGTCTTTGACTACGACCCAGCAGAAGACAACATCCAGTCCAGAAGCTTGCACATGATCTCTGGTTTGTTTCATAGGCTGTACTGTTGGTGAAAATAAATGGGTTTTGTACTTGTGCAAATCCAAACAATAACACTGATGGCCTGTAGGAATCTGAAGGGCAGTGTGGCCTCTGCCTATACATGAACACCATGTTAAAAATAACAGGGTTTCAACAACCGTGTCTTTTGGAGCCAGAAAGTCAGGGCAGTGCCCATAGAAAGGTTTTAAAAAGCCCTGGCAAAAAAACATTGAGTAACCATTAAAAACAAGTTCTGAGGCTGGAGAGGCGGACCCACAGGAAGCTTGTGAGGCCAAGTGCAATATCATGCACCTGGGTCAGAGCAACTCCCAGTATGAACACAGGCTGGGGATGCTGCAGGATAAGCTCAGTGGGCACTCACAGCCCAGGAAGCCAAGTGTGTCCTGGGCTGCATCCAAAGCAGTGGGACCAGCAGGGAGAGGGAGGGGAGTCTGCCCCTCTGCTCTGCTCTGGTGAGACCCCACCTGGAGCCCTGTGTTCAGCTCTGGAATCCTCAGCACAGGAAGGATATGGAACTGTTGGAGTGAGTCCAGGGGAAGCCACAGAGATGATCCATAGGCTGGAGAACCTCCTGTACAAGGACAGGCTGAGAGAGCTGTGGTTGTTCAGCCTGGAGAAGGGAGACCTTAGAGCAGCCTTCCAGTACTGAAAGGGGCTCCAGGAAAGCTGGGGAGGGGCTCTTGATCAGGGAGTGCAGGGATAGGATGAGGGACAACAATTTAAAACTGAAAGAGGGAAGATTTAGTCTAAATTTTAGAACATGTTGGTAGACACCCCATCTCTGGAAACATTCAAGGTCAGATTGGATGGGGCTCAGAGCAACCAGATCGAGTTGGAGATGTCCCTGCCCATGGCAGAGGGGAATGGACCTGATGGCCTTTAAAAACATTCTGGGATTGTATGAATGTGGGCATCTATGGAAAGTCACCTATATATCTATCTCTGTGTTTGTGCCTGTGTACACACGTGTATTCTCACATGTGTCCTCTGTACAAAGCAAAGCCATGAACTGTTCCCCCCTGCTTCCTCGTTGCAGTGCAAGCCCAGCGCCGCAGCCGGGAGCATTCCCGCTCTGCCAGTGCCTTGAGCATCAGTGGTGGTGATGAGAAATCTGAACCCTCAGACGGACATCTGTCCTACTACAGTGGTGGGGGCTTCTTCACCACAACTGCAACAGGTACAAGGAGAACAAAAATGCCATTTATTCACCTATCAGGACAAATGGTTCCCAGACTGTGGGGCAGGGCGGGTGTGGTCATGGATCACATGCACTAACCCCTTTAGCCAAGAGAAGGCATGGAAGCAGCCTGCAAAATGTTGAGTTATGGATATAACAACAGTTGTCTTTCAGCTTTGACCTATCTACTGTCCTGCCCAGTGGTCTTTGCTCAGAGAAATTCTGTATTAACCAACCTCAAATGTATTTTCCCTTTGCAGTGGGCTACAAACATGCTAAAACAATCGAGTTACCCCAGCAGCGGTCGTCGTCAGTGGCCACCCAGCAAACCACAGTGTCCTCGGTTCCTTCTCACCCATCCACTGCAGGCGTAAGTAACAGTGGTCACTTGTATTGACACACAATCCCAGTCTCACTGCAGGAGGTAATCAGGCTGCACAGCCCCAGAGGTCTCTAATGACCGATGGTGCATTCTCCATCATGCTTCAGGTTATGTTAATCCAGGCCTGAGCAGGTGACGCACCTACACACGGGGCTGACGCTTGGTACTGAACCAGGTGAAGGTGCAGGATTCATTGGGGTGGGATACAGCCTCACCCCTTCCTGGAAACTTCACACTAACACTTCTTGGGACTCCTGAGTCCTAGAGTAGATCTGCGGCATCCCCTTCCCACCAGATCTGCAGGGAAGCAACACCTTAAAAGTTATGGCTGGAGCTAATGCTGTTCAGATACACTGAGAATGCTTTGTTAGCTTTGGTGTCACTGACGCACACAGGCTGTAGCCTCAGGTGCTACGGTACTTGGGTAACCAAGATACTCAGTTACTGAGCAGAAACACATGATTTGAAACCAGGAGATGTGAAAGGCCAGGGTGACAGTGCCACCAGTCACGGTTTGAGAGCAGTGAAATGAGTCCCCACAGAGCTTGCCCTCAGCCTCCTCCTGCATGTCCACTCTTGGCAGCAGCTCTGGCTGTCAGCTATAAACCCACCTCTTGTTTTTCTGCCCACCCCACCCCTTTTAACCCCGCCAGAAGACATACCGGGCCATGTACGACTACATGGCAGCTGACGCCGACGAGGTGTCCTTCAAAGACGGCGACACCATTGTGAACGTACAAGCGATCGATGAGGGCTGGATGTACGGGACTGTGCAGAGAACCGGCAAGACGGGGATGCTGCCAGCCAACTACGTCGAGGCTGTCTGAGCCCAGCCCGGCCTTCCAGAGTGCACCTGCATGGACACGCGACTCCTCGAACACCTGAGCCTTAGGGAAGAGCTTGTAGCACTTCTCCAAAGCGCCGCCTTCTCCTCCGCATCCATGGTGCCTTATCAGCCACGATGGGAAGACAATGTGTCCTAAGATGTTTTAATGTATTCATTTCTTTTCCATATAAGCACCGTTTACGCTTTGCATCTCAAGCTGGCGTTTGGCTGGGCTGGGGGCGGAACCAAACCAACCACCTCTCCTTCTGCTTGCCAAGCTTCTTCACGCGACTGTTCTGGGGTCGAAAGCTGTTGTTACTGTAAATTAGTAACTAAATAAAGCTGATGGTTCTGCAGTGTTTGATGTGTTTACTCTCACTGAGGAGCTGAGGTCGATCTCAAACACTGGCTGTGTTCAGAAAACAATACTGGGAAAGGAGGAGGAAACAGAAGGGGACAGAGGATGCAACAGCCACAGCAGACATCAAACTCAGAGGGGCTGAGAGTGAACAGGAGTAATTATTTCATAGCCACTGTGTTTAGGTAGCTGAAGCTTCTGGTAGCAGCCAGTCTCCAAGGAAGGAAACAGAACATCACTCCATACTGTGTCCAAGGTAGACTAAGGTTAATCACAAGGTAACAGAAGGAAGGAGATGCAATATTACGTGAGGGCCTTTGTTAAAAGTAATTCACAGCATGTCAGGATGTACACAGCCAGGTGAGGGGAACATTCTTCCTCCAAGTGGGATCCAGGATTGCCAGCACTGAAGGGTGCTGGTTAATCTAAGGTGTTAACAGTCTTTTGGGATGTGTTAGGAACATCCCATCTGTACAGGTGACTGGATATAGAAGCTGAACAAGCCTAAGGCGGCAGAGCTGGAATCAAAACAACATTTTCCAGAAAGCTAGAAAACCAACAAACTCCTCACATCCACACTAGCTCCAAGACTCCTCTTTGTCCTGTTCTTTTCCTTCATGAGATACATGAAAAGGAGAAAGAATATTTAGATAACACCACATCCATAAGGAAGGAGTGATGACATTCCATGGTCCCACCCACCTGTGAATCCAAAGGAATGCTGACAGAGAACTGATCAGATCTGAGAGAAACTCCCAGACCACAATGCCGTTAATGAGGCTGGGAACTGTTTGCTGTTTTATTTGCCCATGTATAAGTTGTAAAAACACCTGCAGCAATTCCTTTCAATAGAAGTCCTTTCCCATAGCTCCACTACGATATATACAAATCGGAGCTCCCGGGTAAAACCCAAGAACTCTCCCCAAAGGTCTGAGAAGCAGCAGTGCATTCCATGCAATTAAAACTCAACATCATAAATTAACCAACATGTGCCATCGTTAGTCTGTACATAATATACAAAGAGCTCCTGCCATTCATTTCCCCAAGGAAAAATTCTTTTCCCCCAATGGAGAACTGCTGCAAACGGAGAACATAGACAAATTGCCTGAGACATTTTGCCAAGTAAGAGCATGCTGCGTTATCCACTTCTTCCTGGGATCCTTGCAAAAATGGATGTGATCCTGTTGTCAGGCACCAGGATCCGGAGCTGGTGCTGCCGCAGGGAATCAAGCGCAGCTCACCTCAGCCTACAGGAGCCACCACGGGACCGACCTCTCGCCACAGAGTAAGGGTCCGCAGCAGTAAGAACACTTTGGATGTTGAAAAAATAAACTCTGTCGGTTTGGTTTCAGTCTTTGCTATTGCACAACATCACTGAGAGTTCTTTCACTGCCTGAAAGAAGCATCCATAGCAGTGCAGAACACACATCGCTGCCAGGGACCGGGAGCCCCACCGAACAAACAGAAACAACAGGACAACAACCACCGTGATGCATTTTGCTTACTAAGTGTGAAAAAGTCTCCTGCAGCACAAAATGCACCATTTAAGGAATAATTTACCAGCAAGAAAAGCAAGTTTTGGGGAAAAACTGATTAACAAAATCCTCCTCACTTACAAAACATAAGCAGCTACTCAGAACTTTCATGGGGTGGCGATTTCCAGCGGGCCTGCAGGGTTTTCATGATACAGTTTGTCATGCCAAAGAGTTTCTCTTGCATCTCAAAGAGCTGCCTTCCCGAATAGCCGTGAAGATCTTCAGAGGCGAACTGAGCCGCCAGCGCATCGACCCGGCTCAGGAGATCTGCTGCGCGCTGCTCGCTCGCCGTCACGACAACTGGCTCTGTCAGGTCTGAAAGGGAGGGAGAGCAGGGCAGAGCGGGCTCTGGAGTTACAGCTGAGCAGAACTACACTGCAGTGGAACCTTACAGCTTCTTGTGTACAAAAAGGCACATGAAAGCAGCTACAAAGTATTTGTTCCACACAAATGAGCGCTCCGACAACGGCACCCTTGGAATTCCATGACATACTGCCTTCTTTACCACGACTGCCATTACATTTGATCCTGACTGAAAAATAAAACTAAGGACAGGCAGGCAAATATTCCATGACATTCAGACACTGCCAGTGCTCCTAGAAATGGGTTACCAGGGCCTACAGGAAAGCTGGGGAGGGGTTCTTGATCAGGCAGTGCGGAGATAGGACAAGTGGGAATGGTCTTCATCTGAAAGATGGGAGATGAGATCTTAGAACGAAATGTTTTCCTGTGAGGGTGGGGAGGCCCTGGCACAGGTTGCCCAGAGAAGTCATGGCTGACCTATCCCTGGCAGCTTTGATCACCCTGATCCAGTGGGAGGTGTCCCTGCCCGTGGCAGGGGGGTGGAACTGGATGGACTTTAAGGTCCCTTCTGACTCAAACTATTCCTTGGTTCTATCGAAGTCCAACTTTCCAACTGAACAGCTGAGAAGTTATTCCTAAGTTATTTCATTAACTGGAGAGCAAAAGATTCAATCATCTTTTAGGATGATAAAACATGGGATTCCTCTGTTAGAAGCTTGAAGGGCACATTTCAAAAACACAGAGGAAAATTCAAATAAAGCCCTAGGCACCCAAATTCAAAGCAAGTACCCAGCAAATTGTTTCCCTCCTGTCCTACCCCCTCAGGACAAGGCCCTGCTTCATCTTACTCATTTCTCTACAGAAAGGGTAATCGTGTTCCCACTAGGAGCGAAGGGAAGCAGCCATAAAGCAGGAACACCCAACTCCTCAGCAAAAAGCAGGGAAATGGTACCTGTTGCAAGTTTTTCTTCATCTGTAGAAAGAGACTTATCTTCCGTGTTATTTAGAGGCTTTTCCACATCTTCGAGCACTGCTATTTCCTCAAATCCTCGAGATTTTACCTGAAGATTTTTTGGGAGAGAACAAGACATGCATTTGCAGAGGGGAAAAAAATGAGGGATTACATGGTGAGAGACACGTTTAACCTGCTAATAAATATGACCATTATGCCCCTTAATAATACAGTAATGAAGTCATCTGTACCTGGAGCTCCCACATCAACAATTTTGCTTTCATGTGCTATTTCTAAAGGGAGAAACCCCATTAGTCCTGGTGATGGACATCAGCAGTTCATTAGGCTCACACGATTTTTTTGGGTACTAAAAGTACATTTACCTGCTGCTCATGGTATCCTTTCAGAGCTTTTTTAACATTGCAAACTTTGGGAGAGCGGATGGGAAGAGTTTTGATTTCCGATGCTGTCAAAGCACTCAGATCACCCACTGTCTTGATATTCTTGGCTCGGATGAGCTGCCCCAAGCCTCTGGACCTGCGGCACAGAGTAAAAACAAGGGTTTTATTCTGCTACAGCCCAGGCCCAACCAGCTGGGCACAGTGGAGCAGGAAGAAATCTCATGGGAATACCAATTCACACGCACGTAAGGGAAGGAAAAACAAAATGCACGTTGTTCTATCTGGATAAGGATCCCTTTTGCATCTTATCCTATATCCATCGGAGAAGAGCATTTTAAAGCCACCCGCTATGAAGCAGGAGTGGGAGGAAAGGACCTGAGTTGTACTGGGAAAGGCCTTCCTGAGTAGTTACCACTGTTGGTTATGACAAGTTATCAAAATTCAGATTGGAAACCAAGCTAGCCAGCACCCCAGCCTTTGTACATCTGAAATGTCCTGTTTTGGAAAATCTGACCTTCAACACATGGAAAGCTCCAACTACTTTGTCATGGATCACTAAGATCAGCCTGCTCTGCCACAGGAAACAGAGGAAGCTGTGTTCTGGGGGTGAGCTTTTCATACATCTTCCAAAAAAGACATCTTCAATAATTTTGCAGGTTCATTAAGAATTCAGTTCCTATTAAAACATAACCTTCCAGAGCAGCAGCCCACTCACCATATGCTTGATGTGATCTGAGGTAAAATCACATCGACCGGTGCCTTGCAGCCAGCTAAGGCGGGATACACGCTTTCTGTAGGGCAAGGCAGCAACTCCTTAGCCATTTCTGTAATCTTGGATAACACAGAAGCATTATTAGATTAACTGCCAGACAACTGAAGACAGGAAAAAAAAGAAGAGAGACATGAACCAAAGTGCTTCTTACTAAACACTTCTTTGAGCTCTTAAAGTTAGGGTTACGAGATCCTGAGGACACAAATCCTTTGGTTGGAGTTGTAATGTGCTGGATAGAAAAAGAGGAAAAAAGATTTCTCAGGACCGCAGGAATTCAGTGAACTGTAAGATTCAAGCTACCTACATCTCAGCGCATGTTTATCATCAGAGTAACAGAACAAGCCTGGCTAAACCAGTTACAGCTATTTCCTACCCCAATTCTCTGCTCTTACCGTTGTTTGCAAGTGACTACGAGCAGACCCTAACACAACGCTACCTATGATAACCGAGTACAGAACACACGTAATGGAATTTACCTTGGCCTGAACATTAGACAGAATTTTTAGACTTCGTGAAGATGGTGAAGAAGAGTGGGCTCTAATGACAGGACTTCTCCTGTCGATGTCATCCGCCAGTCCTTCTTGATAAATTGGGTTCGCAAAAGAGACCCGACGGATCTGGTTTTGGAGAGAAGCAGGTTTGAAAGCATGAACTCAAACCACCACCTTGGGGCAGTAAGTCTGAGGAGAGAAGACAGCTCAATTTGAAATAGTCATTACAGTCCTGGAATGACACAGGTGAAGTTTCACCCACGGACAGACTGCAACTCGGTTACTGCTAAAGGCAACATCAAATGCATTTTGTAACAGGCTGCACAAAACGCAGTGCAGACCCTGACCCTGTGGTGTTGCAGGAACATCTGTTGTACTGCAACTCAGGCAGCAGATCAGGTTTCAGCACTGCTTCAGACTAAAACTCCCTGCCCCGATAATGCAAGCCTGCCAGTGCTTGCAGGTCCCCCAAAGCAGCCCTATGCTGCAGCGCAAGATCGTTGACAATGAAAAGTAAAGTCCATAATGCAATATTTTTGGGACTCAAGACACTACAGATGCTGTTACAAATCCTGGTTATGAACTGAATGACCTGTGAGTCACAGGATGAATCACATGGCAATACCTTATTAGCAGGCGACAGGGAATCATCATCCTGGTTCCTTTTCACACCTCTCTTTAAAATGCTGGTGGATGGAGAAGCTGAGGGAGACCAGGTGCAGCGCGCCTGCATGCCGTTGGGGCTCTCACTGACTAATGCTAAAGCATCACCGTCTGGCTTTTGAGGTGAATCCACATCGTTATTTTCTACTGCATCTTCCTCATGCAAGGCCACATTTTCAGGCACTGTAATTTCAGTCTCCACTAATTCCTCCTTCATCTCTTCCTCCCGAATAATGTAAGTTGCTCCTACAGTGTTCAAATCTGCTTCTTTATCATTCCCACTGCTTTCTAGCTCATTCTCCCGCTTTTCCTCAGTTTTGCTAATAACCACCAGTGCCTCAGGCGTCTCCTCCAGTTGGCCATTCTGACCAATTTCTTCCTTTTCCATAGCCTCTGGTTCTTTGCTTTGAGGGCCTCCAGCCAGAGAGCTGCCACCAGGCCCCTCTGAAACACACTCGGACTGACACTGCTCTGCCACTGGGTCACTCTGATCGGCAGGTTCTGTTGCTTCTACCACTAGGTCACTCTGATCAGCAGGTTCCATCATTTCCACTGCTGGGTCACTCTGATCAGCAGGTTCTGTTGCTTCTACCACTGGGTCACTCTGATCAGCAGGTTCTGTTGCTTCTACCACTAGGTCACTCTGATCAGCAGGTTCCATCATTTCCACTGCTGGGTCACTCTGATCAGCAGGTTCCATCACTGCTCCTACAGAATCACTACCTTCACCTGCTGTAAGCTCTGGATTCTCTAGATCCTCCTCTGCTGCACTGCTGCTTCCTTGCACAGCATCTTCCGATGTTCTCTCTCCTTCCAAGCTAAATGTGCTGTGCTCCTTAGGAGGCTGCAAGGGTGTGCTCATTGCACAGGGTGCCATGGACAAGCTCTCATCGAGATTTGAGTTTCCAGACATCTCCGATGCATTTACAGGTGCCTGAACTGGGCTGGTTTGGGGTTCGTTCAGATCACAACTACTTTCATTTCTGGATTCACTGAATGACCTTACTGGCTGCTTGGACTTTTGAGAACAGCAATCACAACTCCTCGGTCTTTTCAGCCTTCTGCTTCTTTTGTGCTGACATTCAGCTGTTTCCAAAGAGGAACGATCACCACCTGAAGCCTTTGCTCCCGGTACCCGTTCAGGCAGAACGGCTGGACGACCATCTCCTATGTCCGTTTGCTTCTCAACATGTTGATTTTCCTCTGCTGCTTTCAACCCTCGGTCAGACGCACGTGGGCTGGCGAGCGATTCCATCGGTGCACCGCTCCTTGGCTCCTCATTTGTGCTCTGTACATCAGGTGACATCTTCAAGCTGGCAGCTCCCACTGCTTCACTGGCATCTGGAGGCGTTACTTGGGTTTCCAGGTCACCCGCTTCAGAGGGCAGGGCAGCCTCTCTGCTGACAGCACGGCTCACTTCATCTTTCTTTGTTTCCAGTTGATCCTTCGTTTCGTCCCCTTGGCTAGACTCTTCATGGCTACGGCTTCCTGGCTGTCGACCTTTCAATTTACCTTCAAGGGAATCAGGTCTATTTTTTGCTTTTGCAGATCTTCTCTTCCTTGTGCTCTCTTCCTTGGTCTCGGAGCCATCAGCCTCAGAGTTTTCTATGCTGGAAAGCAATCCTTGTGAAGCCCTCCTTGTGTGGTATCGAGGACGCTTGACCTTCTTCTGACTTGCTGTATTTGAGCTGCAGTCTTGCCCTTCTGTGTCAGGCCTCAAGTTATCTTCTGACCTCCGAGTGCTTTTGTTCACCTCCTCCTCAAGGCCCCTCTCAGCAGGAGGCTCTTTGGAGCTCAAGTCCTCCGTGGTGGTTCTCTCTGGGAGGCTGCTTTCTTTTTTACTCATATTTTCTGCAATTTTCCCAGAAACTTTCTGCTTCTGCGATGCATCATCTTTAGTCTGTGCCACCTTCTTTGGCCCAGATTTTTCATCATCTTTATGCCTGTCTGTCTTTTGGTGGCCATCCTCCTTCTCTTGACTGCCTGCTGCGCTCTCTATGCTTTCTGACCGTCGCCTTGAAGAACGTCTTGGTGTTTTCTGATGAGAAGACACATGTGGCACCTGGCTGTCGCTGCCCGTTACTTGGTCAGGTGACGCAGTCCTTTCAGGGGGTGTATTTTCTTTAGAATCCATGTCTAACACCTGGGACTTTTCTGTTTCTGCTGCTGCATCTTCAGCTATTTTCATTTCTGCTTCTGCAGAACGGAGAGCTTGGGACTGAGCAAGGAGAACGTGTTCCGTGCCATCTCCTGAACAGAGTTCAGGACTATTTTCCATACTGCTGGAAGCAAGAGACTCTTGTGTGCTTTTCTCTTGTTCTGACCTAGCTGACAGTTTGGGTTGCTTATTTCCTCGGTGCTCCATTTTACTCTGCCTGCGTGTTAGTCTTCGGATCGCAGTAAGTATTTGTTCAGACTCAGACTTTGAAGGCCTTCTATTTTCTTCTCCAGATTTGCTTGGCTTAGTGTCAGCCTTGCAGACAGTTGTATTTTCCTGTTTACCTTCCACGGATGTGCTTCCCGGTGTCTCTGACAAACCACTGAAAGCAGAAGGGCTGAAGGGTCTGCTCTCTGAATTACCAAATATCTCCAGTGTAATGAAAGATTGCCGTCGGCTCGCAGGCTGCGGCGTTCCGGAAATGATGTCACTGGAAGTGGAACTGGTGCTGATGTTTGAAGTGTTTTCATTCCCTGTTAAGGGCTCCTTTGAAGCTGTTTCCACAGCACTTTTTTCTAAGCCCTCTCCAACTGCTGGCTCCTCTGGAATCACTTCAGCCACATCCCTTTTGGAGTCTCCCTCACCGCTCAAAGTCAAGCTCTCCTCTGCTTGAGTAACAGGTGATGTGTTCACAGAGGCAGCATCCTCCAGAGGATTATCCAACTTACAGTCCTCCGGTTTGTTGGTGCATCCTTTATTCTCAGCATTTTCTTCCTGTCCCAAAAATATAACAGCAGAGCATTGTAGTTTTGCTATGAATAACGTACAAAAAAAAAAAACAAACCTTAGTGGAACAGAAAACAATGCACACACAAGGTTTTTTCAACCACCCTTCCTTCAAATTACTCAACTGCCCTTCAATAGTTTCTTTTTTTATGTTTCTTTTCCTTCTTTTTAAAGCCATTTAACCTCAAAACATGAAGTACTGCAAAAACATTTTATTTAAGTTTTGCAAGAGATTAAACTGGTTTAGTAGTAAGTTTGTTAACGTAAAGTCAGCTGTATTTCAGCTGCCATCTGTTCAACACCGCAGCTGGTCGACCTACCCGGTCAGCCAACTCCTCTCCAAAAGTGAACTGATCTAGACTTAGCATTTACTATTCTTCCCCCAAAAAATCTACTATTTAACCCCCCTAAGCCTTTACAGCTTCATTCAAAAGCCGTTCAGAATGTGGAAACATAGCTAAGCTGTTTTGAAAGCATGGCCTGCTACAGTAATACTGAAATCAACATTTAAAAAGTCACTTTCACTTTTAAACATGAAAATAGTTCCAGAAAAACATGATGCCCAAAAAACACTGCAATGGTATTAAATTCAAACCTGGTGACAAGGACGAATTACAGACTACAAAAGCCATCACTATACTCTGAAGTCACAGGGCCTGTGTTGGTGTTATGATGTGGAAAAAATAGAGGAAGCCCAAGAAAACAAAGATACCCTCAGGAGTCTTGCAGGTAAATCAATACACAGAAAGGAAATTATTCCTGTGAGCCCATACATTTTTTTCAGCTTGAATAGTTTCCAAATCAAGCTTAAAACTGCTTCATAACAGGTAATCAAAGAGTTTTGCATTAATTACCAGAGCTACTAATACGAAGAAATGGCACAGTCATAACTCAGATAGCTTAATTACCGTTAGACAATGAGAAATTACCTGAGGCTTGTTCTTAGCATCTTCTTTTATGTTTTCTATTAAAGGCGATTTTTCCCTAAAACAGAAGTTACTTAGATCAGAAGTGTAGGAGGAAAAGGGGACACCTTCAATACATATACACTGACCACCTTTACTCACAGAGAATCCTCCTGGCTTTGAGTGTACTGAGAAAACAAGGCAGTGTCTTGTGATGAGTCCAAATTGTTGTACATAGCAGGAATGTCAACCCTGAAACAAGCCCAAAAAGGGTAAATTAAGAGCCTTTAATAAAATCAAAGAAGGACAGGACAGGGTAGTGCAATGCATTCATCACAAGGGAGCGGATACTCGTATGAAGCTGACTGTACTTCCAAACTCTCAGGAGAACGTGAACTGTGACCCACATGTCCAAGTAGGGATTGCTGCAGGAATAGCGGGCAGCTTACAGGAGGAATCAGGAGAGGGTGGGAGCACATATCCTGCTCCCTCTTCTGGGCAGAGAAGACAGTATCGTAACTGGCTGCCACAGCCTCCGCTCCAACCAGCGGGGCGACTGCAAAGCGGGTGCAGATCAAGATTTACCGCCTTATTGCAAGACCACTGTTTTCAGTTATATTGCATCTTTTCTAATTTCAAACATTTTTTTTTTTTTTTTAGGAAAAAATGCTGTGATGGGGATCGCCCTGCGCAAAGAATTCATCAACACATGCTAACTGTGTAACTCAGAACTGAGTTCTGGTCAAGCACCGCTGGACACAAATCCCGCTTACACTGAGGTTTTGCTACCCGACTACGGCAAATATTCCAGTACTGTTTTCTCACGCTAAAAAGAGGGTAATTCTAAAGATTCCATTGCAATTAAGAGGGAACATCCTAATTTCTGACATGCTGCTGACATTTCAGATTTAGAATTCTTTCCTTCAGGTCAGGAGAAAACCTTTTCATGTCCATGATGGAAGAAAAATGCCGGCTCCCATTTCGCATTGCAAGTAAGAGCCATGAAATCAGAGAAGTAAACTCCAGATTACCAAACAGGTAACAGAGTATATTTAATCAAAATAGGAAATGTAGAGCAGAGAATAATTTGGTTGCTTTAAATCAGTAAAGCTAGGAACTCTGTTAGCTTTGAACTCGTCTGGAAGAGTCAGAGGTGATTACCCCTAGTAGCCCAAGATACAGGAATCGCAGTGATGTCAGTGTAAGGACATTTCACACTACGTTTCAGCTACAGAATACGTCACAGACCTCTTTGACCTAAGCACTTCTTTTTGGTGTTCCGTCAATATTCTTGCTTTTGTTTCTGGAGGAATAAACACAAAGTCAGTAGATTTCTCCTCTTCCAGAAGTACCTCGCTCTTAGGCTTTGAAGATGAAAATTCCAGTTTGAGCTACAGAAAAAAAAAGAATGCTGGATTAGAAACAAAACAGAGGAATTATATGTGTTTTCATCGTTCAGGGAGAGCCATCCTAAATGGAACAGTTCTCAAAGAACCACAGTTCTTTCAGCACCTCCATCGGCACAAAAGTGGGGCTGGAGCACATCCAGAGAATGGGAATAGATCTGGGGAAGGATCTGGAGCCCAGGGGTTCTGGATGCGACTGAGGGACCTGGGGCTGTTTAGCCTGGAGGAGGCTGAGGGGAGACCTCATTGCTCTCTGCAGCTCCTGGAAATGAGGTTGTGGTGAGGTGGGTGCTGACCTCTTCTCTCAAGTGATATGGTGAGAAGAAATGGCCTCAAGTTGTGCCAGGGGAGGTTTAGATTGTATATTAGGAAATATTCCTTCACAGAAAGAATTGTCAAGCACTGGCAGAGGCTGCCCAAGGCAGCAGTGGAGTCTCCATCCCTGGAAGGGTTTAAAACCCATTTGGATGTGGTGCTTAGGTTGATCTTAAGGATCTTAGAGGTCTCCTCCAACCTAAGTGATTCTGTGAAATCCCTCAGAGGTGCTGAATTTCTTCACAAGTGATTTTTTTCCCCCCAATAACACCACCTAGGAGAGACTCCACACCCCCTCCTCTGTGCCCTCAGGAATGCTGCTGCATTCCCTCAGCATCCTGAACTTCAAAGCAACAGGTGCAGGCATCTCAATAGTCATGAGATTATTTGGTGTTTACTAAATCAGTGATTCCTTAGGAATACACCACCCTTGCCTCCCTGGTGCAAGGGACAGACTGGAGCACATAGCACAGGGATGACAAAAGCAAGATCTACCTTAACACCTGAATCCCACAGCTGGCAACTAGAGGTGTGAATTTTTATACCCGGTTGCCTCCATCAAGCAGCCTTCCCCAATCCCTCCTTAAAACTCAGCCATCTGTAAACTCAGCAGATAATTTTAATATGGAAATCCAGTTAAAGTGTGCTATAATATAAACAAAATACACCAGCATCATGAGATGCATTAATCTGTACTGAGAACTCCCACACTAGTGTTTGGCACATGAGATGCTGTGCTGCAGAACGCAATGGATTAGACTCCATCCCACCCATCTGAGCACCTCACCTTTGCAGAGGTTACTTGCACGTTGCTGGACTTGTCTCTTACTTCGTTCCTTAGTTCACTCGTCTGTGCCAATAGGGAGTCTCGTTTCTGACCTGGTTTTATTTCCATCCCACTTAACTTTGCACCCAGCTGTGAGTTTTCCATCTGTTCAAATGAAAACGCACTCAAAGCATTGTATCAAGAAACTCATAGCTCACAAACCCATCCAGAGATGCACTAACTTCTGCAACTAAACTGACCCACACTCCCATTTTCCTCTAAATTATGTAAAAGACAACTGAAAAAAGAGGCTGTTTTAAACAAGTGAGTGGAAACCAGCATTTAAAAATGCATAACCTGTCAAGGACCAGCTCAGACTTATACAAGTGCTTACCCAGTACAGTTTATCATTCCAAACGTGAAGCAAGTGCAGGCCAATCAGCACAAACCCCACACATGACCTTGCCACTGCCTTCTGGACAATTCCCATGAAGTTACACGCAACGAAGCACCCGCTGGGGCCAAAAAAGTATTTACCACATCAGAGAACGGGCCACTGCATTCTTCAGCTATCTCAATGCTTTCAAAACCAGGCAGCAAAAGCGGAGTTTTCTTTTTGGCTTGGCATAACACAGATCTGCTCAACAAAAAATAATTTCAAACTGAGGGGAAGGGAAATGGAAAGCACACAAGGTGAGCAGCTACCCCAGCGTGCACAAAAAGCAGGGTATAAATGCTAACCAGGACAACACTGATTCATTTGCACACAAACTAAGACCTCTCCCTTTAAAAACAGATAAATAAGAGAAAAAGTGTATCTTACCTTAACTCTTCAGGGTAGGTTAACGATGCTGTCTTGGCAAACGTGGCGTTCCAGAAGTTGGCACACTGGGTGCGGATCTGTTTGCTCTTGTGCTGAAATGTGACACAGAGCAATGGAGAGAGCTGCTCCAGCAGCTCGCTGTCGTAAGCGCCAGTGCAGTGAGACTGCAGGCACAGGATAATCTCAGTCAGTAGTTTCTCAAGCTGAGGGAGAGAAGAAGCAATGTTTTTAATTCAAATATTGCACAGATTCACTGTTTAAAAGTTTAAAACATTATTTTCCCATAAAATAGTATAAACTGAAATGCCACACCATAAAGCCTAACTGATAACCTTAGTGGTCCTTCCCTTAGCGATCTTTTTAGTAACAAACAGTTTAAATATTAAATCTGTCTTTATTACAATTACTACAGGTTTTTAGAACACAGGTTGAACAGCAAAACTCGTGTCCCTCATTGTCTCAAATCCCAGCCATTTCTCTAGCACACTTACCTTGTTGTTAAGGTTACTGTACACTTTGGGTACATCAGCAAGCCTGCCAAAACAAACAGAAAAGTTATATTTCACCGCCCCATCTATCCCAGGCAGTCAACACACAACGCACTCAAGTGCTGCACGCTGGTTTTAGTGTACAGCTTGATGAAATAATCTTGTGAAGCCAGCTTTCCACTGAAAGTTTAAAAGATTTCCTCATGTAAATGGTTCTAAGTAAGCCCATCCTTTAGCTCTCACTGCTAACTTTAAAAGCAACTACTGAAAGATTAGTAGAAAATTAAAGGTTCTCTTATGAAGGCACTTCTAACTGCCTTCTCCGTGTTGCTCTCAACCCTCTCCCCAATCAGATTTCCCAGGCCCTGTGAATATCTGCACAAAAAGCTGAAATACCATCTAAACAAAGATTCCACATAAATAAATCCTTACACATGCCACCCTGAAAGACCTTAGTAAATCTTTTTATTAGCCTGTGACCCGCAACCTTACATTTCCTTGCATGTGCCTTCCTTCAAAACCAGACACCCAACGCCCACTCTCCTTCTTATGGAATAATTCTGGGAGAGACAGTTCCACAGGCAAATGAGATGGGAGATGGAGAGGGATGGGGTTCAACTCAGCCTGACACAGGAACAAGCAGATTCTTGCCTCTGGGACAGGGGTAGCAGTCCTGCTTCAGGTTTCAGTACAAGCTTCAAGAAAGCATCTACTGGCTGACAGGCAGCATCCTATCTCATCCTCCCTTCCCCCACAACTTCCCAAGCTGTGTCCATTTCTGTTCCTTATCCTGAGCAAAGAATCTTGCATCATCAACTGATCAGAGGACAGCCTCGCCAGTCCCCACCCCTGCAAGCCCCTAATAATCCCATTGTGTCTGGGGAAACAACTTCAAAAAGTAAAAAAGCAAAGCCATGGGCAAACAAAGCACAGGGCCACAAACAAGCATTTCTCAGCACTGCCCTCTGCTTAAAATCCTACAGGATTTGAGTGCACTGCAACTTGCTATGATGTCTCTTTCTCCTACAAGAATCTACACAGTTCTTGCCCACTAGGGAGGCAATCAGTGATAACAAACATCTTCACTGCAGTGAGCATAACCAGCAGGTGGGAACCAAACACTTCAGCCTTGCAAAGAGGACAAAACATTTGCTTTAAGGAGACAACAATTTAAATGCCACGCTTTCAGAAGTCCCATTGGTTTCCTTACGGGAATGGCTACATCAGTTTGGGTTTATTTCTACAGAAAAGTGTTAGCAGTGGTTTTGAATCTGGCTGAAAGTCACTGGAGGCAGGGCAGTGCTGCGGCCCCTGAGGTGACACATGGCATGATGTGCTGACCATGCTGCTCCCAGCAGCCCACTCAGCCCCAGCACCCTCTCGCTTGCTCCCAGTACCTGTCCTGCTCACTCCCAGCGTCCCAGTTTACAGCCAGCAGTTGTAGAGAACCACCAGCTCTCAGTGCTGCCTCACAGGCCCATTCTTTCTGCAGTGTGGGTGCAGTACAGAACAGCACCCACCAGCTCGGCTACGACCAGTACAATACACGGTGCTCTCAATGGCAACAGATTCATCAGGAGCTGAAATTTCTGTGCAAATTAGTGCCAAAGCCTGGAAAAACCCCGAGTGATGTTTAAATACACTGCTTGCCACAGACCACACAACGTCACCAATAGGCACCAATGCCATGGTTACAGTTTTCCAGCCACTGTTAAAATACTCACTTTGTTTTCTCATAGAACGTTGCCAGGGGCTTTGACAAAAGTGCAAACATAGTCCCGATCACAGAGGGCAATGAAACGTGGCTGATGATGCTGTGGAGAACAGCAATAATCGAAGGACCAACAGCAAGCAAGGTTTCTGAACAAGATTCTTTGGAACTGAACACATGGAAAGAGTTTATTAACATCACCAGGAGTTTAAACAGAGAGGCCAGCTTCCCAAGGGGTTCCTTCTTCTTCTTAGACCAATCTGTGGGTGTCTGTGGAGCTAACGAAGAAAAACAAATCAATCTTCCCCCCCTCTAACTGAGATGCATTAGAACAAAACATACATGAACTGTCTGTCTAAAGAAATTTAGTTTAAATTAGAAATCACAGAATCATAGAACAGTTTGGGTCAGAAGTGACCTTAAAGATCATCCATTTCCAACATCCCTGCCATATACTTCCAAGTTTTATACTGAACTAGGTTACTTTGTAAATCATTTCTTCAGCTTTAGCATCTGTAAATGGGAGTAGGAAACAGAACAAATATACTTCACGTACATTGGCCTTTTGTCTTCTGTTAAACCTGTTCACCATTGTATGCAATGCAGCCCGAGGAGCAGTAGCCACGCAAATGTCACGTTAACAGTTCATTATCAGGTTTAGGCAGGCATTAATTAATTAGACTGCGGATTATGATCAAGTGTTACTGCTTCAGATTAAACAGAAACAAAGCAAAAGCAGCAGATTTCACATCTAAAAATAAAATCATAGCCAAAAATATCAAATACAACTTCAGAAACCAGCAGTGGTTTACAGCAAAAAGCAGCATGGCCTCAACGCTGCCATTTATTTCAGCTGCATTTTGTCAGGCTACACAGTAACTGCTCAGCAAATAGAAAAGACCTGACGCTCAAATATGCAATATTTATATGCAATATGTAATAGTTTTAGTTCCTTTTTATATTTTCAATCCCCTCAATGCTTAGATAATGTGTGTAGAACAGACACAGAAACCCCCAATAGTCAATATTTCCTTACATCTGGTTTTTGGCTGATATTTAGTTCCATATGGTGCAAAGTTGATGCAGTCAAGCATAACTGATACGACATGGGTGAGACCTTCCATCATGGAAAACATCTGAGGAGGAAACAGAAGTCATCAGTAAAACCCAAAAGAGTAACAGCAACGGCCAACACCACACTGGCTACTCAGGACAGCAACACAAACAGCTTTTACATTTAAAAGTGGATGAAACTGGTCTGCAGTATCAGGTAAAGACTCTGATAAGATTACATTTCAACACAGTGGCATTTACATAAGGGAACACTAAGCCTTCCATCCAATACATGTAAGGCACATGCGCATACACAATGAAAGAAGCAAAACCATAACAATAGTTGTGACAAGGTGTTTGATGTAAGTTTTAAGGCTCAGGGTACTGGCTGTCCAGCAGGCAAACATGTTATCAAATGCCAGTGTGAGCTTAAGTTCAGTCACTGACACAGTTGGATTGTCAGAAAAGCCACTGCAGGCATAATAATAAAGCTGAGAAGCACAATTTAGGGAGCACAATTGATTACTAGCATTTCTACAGTTCAATATCACTGGTTTATACTCACTACTGGAGCTTCACCTTCGAGCCCAGCTATTATTTTGGCACAGAGTTCTTCACAGCACAGGTTTTCTTCTGCTGTGGCAACTAAAGCAGCACAGCGAGCAAACGCCCGATACAGGTCTGACCAAGTGCGCAACAAGGACTTCATGGTTGGCTTTAACAACAGAAGGGAGAAGATATCAGTGTCTGTGCACAGAGATAAAAACTTACTTTCAGTTTTCTTCCTCTGTCAAAACCTATGTAACTTAGGAATTCCAACCCCGGAGCAGCAGTCCAATGTAAACACAAATTGGTAACAAACTCTCCTCTGGGATTATCAGATAGTACTTCACAGTTTTTATAAATCCACATTGTTTCTATCCAACATTATACAGTCACTGTTACCTGTGGAAATTCCTGAACAGGGAAGATAGATGATATTGGTAGCAACAAGGCACTGTAAACAGCACTGAAGTTGTGTTCCAGTGCATCACCTTGATTGACTTCGTTAGTCTGCAATGAGAAAACAATTCACTGGTTAAGGAAGCTGCAAAATTTAGATGACAAATAATGTGTTCGAACACATTTATTTTGGACATAGAATCTGTGCAAGCAGAATTGCCAGCATCACCTTGAAATGGGCTGTTCTCAGCTCTTTAAACAGTTTGAGTCAATCCTACTACTTAGTCAGAAAAAACCCCACCATTTCTTAATTCCAAAATGACCTAATTACAGCAATAAAACCAATCATTTAGGAAATGTCTGACGTATTTTTTAGAGAATTCAGTTGCTGTAGGAGATAAAAGCCACGTGCTGACAGCAACCACCTACAACTTTCTTCATCAATTCCAAGAGTTTTAGGCCTGATGACTGCATAAGGATTGGTTCAACTCCTGCACTGCAGTCAGTTTTCTAGTAAGGCATCTGCAGAGCCTGGTGAATGTTTCAGTTTATACAGCTTCCGTTAGGGCTCCCCATCAAAAACTCCAACATCATTAAGAAACACTGCCCTTAATGATGCCCTCAGCATTACATTTTCAGACACAGCAAACTTCTCAGCATTTAAAGAGGTCCTGAAGGACCAGTTTCCATCTGTTGTAGCAGCAAGACTACACTGAGGGGTGAAGGCTTGAAGGACATCTACAGAAACCTTAAAAAAGGAGAAAGCAATTCCCAATGCTACACTGGACACTGTCCTTAAGGATTGTTCTGACTGACTGGAATCACTGCAAACCACGCTTTGGATCTCTGCTTCACTCTGCCCTTCACCCTACAGCACTGCAAATGCTCACACTCCAGTTCGGGATGTTTTAAAGCGCTGCCCACACCCCAGTGTCACAAACACTACCAGTGCTCATGTAAATTCACCACCATTTCAAGACATGCAATTCCTAAAAAGAGACTTTTACATAATACATCAGCACAAAGTTTTGCCCTGTTTTGTGGGGGCAGAATGGGGAAGAGAACAAAAAGCCAGCATACCCGATTAATCCATTCTGTTAGTGGATTAACAACAATACTCCACATTCTCCAGAGATGTTCCTTATTGTCCACTTGCTTTGCACTCTGGTTGATTACGCAGATCACGGATTCACTGAAAGCCAGGGGAGACGCAGGCCCAGACAAAACGTAACCCATGAGCGTTTCTAGAATTACAAAGAATCTACAGAAGAAAGTTAAACAGGTAAGAGATTTTTTTCATCTGAAGTTATGACAAACTTCTAAAGTATTAAACTACAGGAAGCTTGTTATGAACAAACCCCACCACTTACCTCTCATCTGTTACACAGGATTCCAAGAGGTTATTATGGAAAGGCAGCTGAATTAAGAACAAAGCTGGTGTTCCCTTACAAGAGAAATTTAAGAGATCAAAACAACATACACATTGATCAAATGAAACAGCCTCACTCTGTGTATTTATAACTATATTGGACTCTGAACAAGAATTTCCAGTTATTAGCAGTTGTCAGAAACTGTCAGTTCTTACAGTTCAAAATAAAAATGAGATGCACATCTGGAAAGTTAAGATCCCAATGCTTTGGCAGAATGACAATTACACTTCTCTGTTTAAAGGGCTGCAGGTTTCACAACACAGTCATTAGTGCCTTGAAATTACACACAGCACAGTAAGGAGGTGCCTAAGGCAATCAGTGCATATTGTGATACTGGAACAAGATGGAGCAGCCCAAGATTTGCTTGTTTCAAGGTTTCAGCAAGACAACTTTTGGACAACTTCTGCTAAAATCCACAATGAGTATTTCAGGCTTGCTGATGGTAAAGTCTGCCAATGAAAATTTCAACCACCCTGATAAAATTCTGACTCTTGTACCCAAGTCAGAAAAAGTCTCCAAACATAAGTGAAATATCCAGGAAAGAAACTGGGAGGAGCTTTGACAGTCAGATCCGGGAGAAATTTTATACTACTTGCTGGAGGGAAAGCATTTGCTTACTCTGCTACTCTAAAGTCTTCTGCATAGGTATCTATCTGATTTCAAAAGCCTACAGATGGATTCTAAGCTCTCCCTGGCCAACATATATAAATGTTTAGCTACTGTCATAGGCTAGAAAGCTTTATCTCCACTGCTGCAGAATAAACAAGTTCCCACAATCTCCTGGTGGGTGTAGAAGGGCTGATCACCACCCACTTAAGTCTCTAAACAAACTGGCAGCATTGTACTCCTACTCTGTCTGCTCCAAACAAAAATATGCATGCATGCACAAACACAAACTTGTCATTTCTGCCTTTTCTCGCAGGTTTTTTTGTGTAATTTTCTAGACTGCCACCCCATAACCCCTTCCAATGCAGTACATGGAAGGCGGGGCAGCGCTCCAGCCAAGGCTCATTAGGACCAAAGTAGAACAGAGCAGTTCCACTACTAACGAGCAACAGCACTTTTTCTGCAGTGGCCACTGAGTTCAGGCTTAAGCTCATTTCTAAACTCTTTCTGAAATAGCGCTCTCTAACATGATACTCTCCTTTGCTTCTGTGCATACAAATTTTCCCTGAGGAACAACACTTTCTACCTTTGTTTAAAGCATTTCTCTCCATTGACTTCAGAACACTTCCCAGTTTTCAGTGTGCAAGTTGTCCCACACGGTCTGACTGTGCAGTCTCCTTGCAAAGTATCTGCAACCTGTGTTTTGAATCATAACTGGAACACAAGAAATGCCCTTTCATCATTACAGTACTTTCACCATGTCCCTTTTTAGCTACAGACAGTTAAATTACCCATCAGAAGGAAGAGCTGAAAATGTCTGCAGCCTGGAACACAGAATAATAAGATTTCCTGAAAGATCTGGATCTCATGACAAGTGCACTGTACCTTTGTGCAACTGACACCCTAACGCATTTCAGCATGAAGTTCTGCAATGAAGTCAGACTTACATTTAGAAGATCCATATCAGCAACCTGATAAGCTGGTGATCCCAACACTTTTGGAGGGAATTCCTTAACAGTAATATCAATGAGGGACTAAGGAAGGGAAAAGAAGAAAACATATGTAAATATGTTTTTCCTGAGGGCTCAATTATTTTTAACACTACAAATAAAAGCAAAACTGTAACAATTCCTTCCCTTTAGTGAAAAGAAAAAATACACTGTAAAAGTAACCGTCCTGTGAAGCAGAAGGTTCTGATAAAACCATGTATCAAATTCTGTGAACATTACTGACAAACCTGAAAAATGCTTTCAAAGAAGCCCTTCAGCCATCCCATGTCACCCGATGAGAACTGTGTCACAGCTGTAAGTTACAGCTTACACCAAAACCGCCAACTCTTTGAGTCCATTCCGATAACTTAGATGGCAAAAGGCTGCCACAAATCAGAATCCAAACCACCAAAATGAGATTTAAAAACCAGAGCAAACCCACCAAACTTACCAGTATTTTCTGCACAGGAAGAGAATTTGATCTAACAATGTTTTTTAAGGCCTGAAGCAACACTGTCAGTATTTCCGATCCTTGTTTTTCTTTCTTATTTCCTAATATAAAGCATATTTACAGTTAGAGCAGAACAAAGTCATGGTCACTCTGATCATCATTCAAAATTTAGCTATAATGTCCTGTACAATCAGAAAAATCCTGTATATATATACCAAATACTTAACAGATTTGGATACCAACTCTGCTCTGAAGAACAGCTTAATTAAAACTGAGAAGTTTAAATAACCACCCCCAGTTTTAGCAATAAAACGGAAACACCTTTGTCTTGTTAACCTTAACTCTGCCAAGCTAAAAAAGGTGTGAAATTTTGCATTCACCCAAACAATGCATTTCATGTCTCATATGCTTCTCAGTCAGATCTTCCAACATAAGACTTCATTACTGAGAATATACTTGACTTTTGACATCTTTACAGAGTCATGAACACTTAAAATGGAAAAAATGTATTTCTATACATCTGTAAAAACACTAACTATGAAACAAAATTAAAGAAAAAAGGTCACCATGGTCACACAACAAAGACTTTATGCTAATTTGGGTCATACATAGAATGGCTCAGTTTCTCAATATCAAGGACTCGGGGTGGGGTTGGTTTTTTTTTCTGGAAATGGGAAGATCTCCTCATCAAGAAAAGCAGTCAAAGTGCTTTTGTCCTACCGCTACGTGGAATACACCCGTTGTCATACACTGCTGCACCTTCTCTAATGAGTCTTGCTGGATCAGACCAGAGAATGACTCCCTATTTGTCACACAAATATGTGGGTATCAAAAAATATCAGTTGATGCTTCAAAAACAACTACTGGTGATGCCTAAAATCAAGTTTTACCAGGAACGGAGTAAATCCTACTTAAGGTCTAGTCTTAAAATAAGACTCGAACCAGTCAGCAATGAAAAATATGCTTCTTACCTGATTCTATCGCTGTTTTTACATATCCATTGATGTCCTTCCATATAACATTAAGCATACAATCTGCAAGATAGCATAACATTATTTATTCAGTTTGTAATAAAAGCCTTAGGCAAAACTGCAGTTAAAACAAACTGTGTTAAACAACAGCCTTTGATGCAAGCCAAAGCTTTTCAAACTAAGCTACATCAGTTCAGTTGAACATCAACACTAGAATACAACAGAAAGCGGTTGGTTTTTTCTTCGGTTTATCTCCCCTACTTTATTTTCCAGAAAAGAAATTAAATTTGACCACTAGATTCTTACCAGAAACTTCTTTTCCAATTGCAATAAAGCCATCCTGAACTGCATTTATAAGTGTGCTGGCGTGCTTACAAAAAAAAGAAGGGCTAGTGATCAGCGGGTACTGGAGTGGCTCTAGAAGAAGAAAGAAACATGTTCTGTAAATCTGTTGTTTTGCAGTCTGCTGGTAGGATAAACCTTAATGTGTACGTATACTTAGAGCACTTAACATTAAAACAACTTCTAATATTAAAGATGAAAACTAAAAGTTTTAATCATTTTATGCATTTCATTCTCACAGACATCTTTAAATATAACAAAACCAGCAACTTCAGATTATGCCAAAGTACTTCAAAAGACACAACTCATACCTAAACTAAGTACAAGTTTGTTTTGCTTTGCAAAATCTACAACTTCTGGTCCCATCAAGAAGTGAAGCAGCATTTCAATTCCCAAAAGCTGAATGGAAGGGATCACCACCACTCCTGCTGTACTAGAATTAAAGTTCATCCTTGGTGTAACTGGACTTGGAAATGGGTAAGGACCTAAGTGGGGAGAGAAAAATTACATTGACTCATACTCCACATGCAATCAAGCAAAAGGAAAGATATAACAGCCAAAAAAAAAAGTTTGCAAGGGAGCTTTGGTTTGAAAAGAGAACACAAGTTGGGACATTAAAACTGCGCCTCAACACAATTTGAGTAGCGTAATTTTGTAAACTTGAAAAACTGACCACAACAGCCTAATATTACCCAATGTAAATCACCACCTCTGTGCTCTCCAGTGAACACATAGAAAAACTGTTGCTTTCAATAATGATACATTGCAAAGGAAAAACCACAAATACATTAAATAGAACAGGTTACTTGCTGGACCCTGGATGTAGTTGGAAACAGACTTGTACATTAATACCTGATTTCTGTGCAGGGGTTGCCATAGCTAAGCTCTGGTTGGCTGGCACACGTGAGGGAGTTCCTTGCAATGCAGCAGAAGAATCTAGACTTAAAGTACTTTGGATTAATGGCACACACACCTGCAAAGACATCAAATCTTGGTGAAAACAGATATGACAACATACAAGCCACAAAATATCATAGAATCATAGAATGGTTTGGGTTGGAAGGGACCTTAAAGCCCACCCAGTTACATTCCACTGCCATGGGCAGGGACAACTCCCACTAGACCAGGCTGCTCAAGGCCTGATCCAGCTTGGCCTTGAACCATACATTTCAAATAGAACACAGACTGTCCTGTTGTTCACAGCACCACTGTTTAAGAGCTTCTGGTTACTTGGAACAATATTTATAATTTTGTGATCCTCTTGGTATGTTTTCTGACAGTGAAAGTTCCAGAACATTCGCTTGCACGGGGAAAGGCCAAAACAGTGCTTACAGAATGTGCTTATTTATACTAGAGCCGTGTATGCATGGGAGATTCTCACTGAGGTGCTCACACGACATACAGATACGTTCTCAAACCTGTTGGCACTTTAAAAGCACATGCAGTCCCAAGCTCTCCTGCTACACATAACACACAGAGACACAGCACACAAATACACAAGTCAAATTTGGTTCCTTAAAACATTTTATTTGAATAATAAACTAGACAAGGACAAAGCAAGTACAGCGTAAGTTACGGAAACAAAGAGGGGACCCCGCCTCACACACTCAACACAGGCTAAATGATTACGCTGCGACTACTTTCAGTCACGTTACCTGTTCGAAGTTTGCAGGCAGCTGAGGTCCCAGCCTCATGAGTAAATACCACCAGACCTCCAGCTTTGTCAGCGCCAAAGCCTCCGTTCTCACATGGATCGAACTCAGTGGCTGCATGAGCAATTTCAGCCTTTTAGCACTGCACAAGATATCTTAAGGACATAAAAAATCCCATTATTTTTAAGCAACACAATTAAATAATTAAATCACAGAACAACAAAAAAAGGAAAAATTTAAAACCATTAGGATTTTCCTAATTTAAAATTCAATTAATGAAAATTTGCAGAACTAAAATACCCAGGAAATGCACCAACCTTTCAGACTATTTTACCACTCTAATTGTTGTCTAGAACTACCCTGGAAACAGCAAGTATTTCTTTCCAGTAGGGACTGCAATGAAATCTACTGGATATCAACATGAATGGAAGAAAATTCACTCCTGCTCACTAGGCTAGCATCCTACCTGCCAAAATGCACAAAAAAACAAACACAACCTATTTGTGCATTACTACTGGATGACCCAAAACGCAGCACTGAGGTAGCAAATGATCATTTACCAGAAGCAGAACTAGCATAGCAGGTCTGGACAGGAGCTTTCTCAGCCTATGCAAACGTTCAGAGAAGAGAAAAGCTTTCAGCCAGCTCAGCAGCATCGGATCCTGCCCACCTGCAACTCACTTGGAATGGCTAAGAGGCTGCTTTTGCAGTGTGCAGTCCTTATCAGCCACAGCAGAACACACACAACAAATGGCAACTATGCCACGGGCTTTATCTTCTGATAGAATCAAATCCTTCATTAATTAATTTGAGGGAAACAATGATCAGGATAAATGACCAGATAAATTGTAATTTAAATTTGTTCCTTAAGTTAAATTCAGTTAAATGAAGAAATGTCCATGTTTAGCTTTCTCTTCAGGACACACAGTAAGGAAAGGCACAATCAAGGTGGAAAATAAATACTGTGCATTTTGACACAGGTTAGACTTACAAAGCCTTGTTCACATCTCAGTTATACCCTTAAAGCAACTTTTTTTAACACTGTCAGAAACCTGAAGCATTGCTCTTTTCCAATTAATCCACACAGCCCAGAATAATATCTACAGAATGTTTTATTCTCTATTTCATTGCTGTTTGGATCAGCCTTACAGAACAAAGATTTGTTAATTTTATTCTATTAATTTCTCCTAGCAGAAAAAATAAGATGGAACTACTAACCAAACTGCCACTTTACTTTTAAAAAAACCCTGATTTTACTTCTGTTTATACACCACTACATACCTTCACACACCACTGTGTACACATCACAGACACACTATGTATGTACCCTGACATCGACCACTACGAGACAGAGTATTTGCTTCCTATTACGTAAAGGGACAGCAGTCAAAGCAATTCAGGTTAACTTTTTTAATCTACCTGGATTTAGAGCAAAATTATCTATTAGACTCTTCCATGCAATGAAGGCTATTTTCTTTACCACTGGTGAGCCACTACGAAATCCAAGTTCCTCCAGCTGCAGCAATGAGTTGATAAAACTTCCACTGCGATGCAGAGTCTGAAGATAAAGGAGTTCAGCAGTAAGGTATTTATGTCATCAAAAATTCCTTCCCTAAAGATTCACAAAAATACCTGCTTTTCTGCTTACCTTTCCAAGTAATTTGACAAACAGCGGCCACAATTTTAAAACATACGTCTCATTTTTGGCAGAAAACAATTTCTGAAGTTCTGAAATTAATTTCTGCAGAGAGAAAGAAACAATTTCTACAAGGAATATATTTGAAGTATTCTAAAAACCACATACTGACTCCAGTGTCTGGAGATACAACCAATTTGGAACTACATTATTTCTAGCGCTGAGGGATTTACTCAGTACCACACAGCATTTGCTGGCAAATCAGTTGAATGCTGCTACTATCTGATTATCTTCTTAAGTTGAAGTTTATGGTTTGTTTTAATTATTCTGATAGTGGCAACCAACAAATGAAAACCCATTTCCTTAAATACTTACAGCCTCTCTCTAATTCTCAAGTCAAAACACATTGGTTGGTTGTTTTGGTCTTTTTTTTGTAAACATGCTTAACTTCAGCAGTGAGCAAGGCAAAACAAACAACTTCCAGTTCTGGAAGCAAAAGGAGCATGAAAACCTTCATCAGAAAGGCCAAGGGGGCCATTGCTGCATAAGGTAGGGAATATTTTAACAGACGTAGCAAGTGCTGAGGTACTGAATGCCTTTCTTCCCTCCATCTTCACTCTCAGACCTCCAGCGTCTGCCTCCCATCACCTTTGTTGCTGGGCACACAGATACTACCCATTGTAGAGGAGCATAAATTGATTGTTTTGACTTTCCCAAACTTATCAATGGGATCAAAGGCAGTAGGAGGATCCTTGTTTTTACCACACTGTTGCGCTATCTCTAGAAACATTCAAGGCCAGGTTGGATGAAGCTCTGAGCAACCTGATCCAGTTGGAGACATCCCTGCTCACTGCACAGGGGTTGGACTGGATAACCTCCATAGTCCCTTCCAACCCAAACCATTCTATGATTCAGCGGAAGAAAGGACTGGAGGGCACTGGAACGAGCTGCCCAGACAAGCTGAAGAATTTCCATTCATTTAACATACTCAAACCTCAATGGGAAAAGGCCCTGAGCAATCTACCTTAACTTAAGTTAAGCTAGCCCTGTGTGAAAAGAAAGCTAACCTAGATGATGTGAGTTACTGCCAGACCAAGTTCTGCTGATTCCAGTTCAGTAAGAAAACTCTCTTTAAGAGACAGTAAAAATTTAATGATGTTTAAGCTACCAACAAACGTGCTTAAAGGTCATTTAAAAACAGGAAGTTATTCTCCTGATCAATGATTCTCGCCAGAAAATTAATTTTCTTTTTACAGTGGCCCTTTACTGTTAGATTAATTTTTCTGTTGAAAATGCTGCCATCAGGATGCTCCTGTCAACGCACAGTAGCTTTCTGCTGCCACTATCTAGACTGTAAATAAAATTACCTGCCGCTGTCCCAACCAACCACCCTGATTATTATTCCTGTCACCTCAAGAACAAAGAGGCAGAGCATTTGCACTTACTGTGGTCATGAGGTGCTCAGTGACGGCCGCAACCTCCTGCTGCTTCTGGAGGAGCAGCGGCATGCCCATCTCCAGCGCAGTGGCACCTCGTAACTGCACCTTATGGGCCGAGTGCACAACCAGGGGAATGATCAGCTTTGCCCACCTCACAGCCTCTTCCCCCATCTGGGCTGGAGTCTGCTCCATTAAGCTAGATCCAAAAACCAAATACAGGTATTACAAATCTCCAAAAGACATATTGCTCGCACACTCAAAGATAATCTTAGTATCATCAGTACATGCTCTAATTCAACATATGATTGACAGGAAACCATTCTAAACAACTTTTTTTGTTTTTCTAAACAATGTATTTTGAAAGCTCGCTTAAATCTACAATGCTGAAGTGCTGGTGGACAAGAAGGCCAACGATATCCTGGCTTGCATCAGAAGTGGTGTGGCCAGTAGGAACAGGGAAGCGATTGTGCCCTGTACTCAGCATCGATGAGGTTGCACCTCAGATCCTGGGTTCAGTTTTGGGCCTCTCACAAGGGCACTAAGGGTCTGGAGTGTGTCCAGAGAAAAGCAACAGAGCTGCAGAAGAGGCTGGAGCCCAGGGGTTCTGGGAATGGCTGAGGGACCTGGGGATGTCTAGTCTGCAGAAAAGAAGGCTGAGGGGAGACCTCACTGCTCTCTGCAGCTCCCAGAAAGGAGGCTGTAGCGAGTTGGGTGTTGATCTCTTCGCCCAAGTAACAAGGAATTGGACAAGAGGAAATGGCCTCAGGTTGCATTAGGGGAGTTTTAGACTGGATATGAAAAAATTTCTTCACTAAAAGAGTGATGAACCACTGGCAGAGGCTGGCCAGAGCAGTGTTAGAGTCAATATCCCTGGAGGGGTTCAAAAAAACAGGTGCACGTGGCACTTTGTGACATGGTTTGGTAGGCACAATGGGGTTGGTCTGACAATCGGACTGGATGATCTTAGAGGTCTTTTCCAACTTTAATGATTTTATGAAAAGTAGAGCAGACTGACATTTACAGTTGTCCTTTCTATTCTATCTCAACTTTTCAAGCAAATGAGCTGAATCGAGCACTTGAAAGAAACCATCACTGCCTTATCAGCGACTCCGTACAAAGTTTGCATATTGACCAGCCCTTGCGTGTTCCCGGCAGTCCAGACCTGCTCCAACAGGCCAGTGAGCTGAGAACAATGTATGCCTGCTGCTGAAAAACAGCTGTAACCCTGGAGCAGCACAGGTTTGTACAGACTCAATGTACACTCATCAGGTGTTCTTATCTTAACCCTCCATTACAGAGCTGTTAGAGCACAGCACGACAAACAATTCCATGTTTACACCATCCTACACAGAAACTGATGAGACTTCCTAAAATGGGAACACTGGCATGTATTTGAACCAGCCTGAAGGAATCAGCTTATCTCCAAGTCATGGTATTTTGCTAGTGTCCTCTTTGCCAAAAGTCAAATCCCCATCACTACAGTTTATGAACAGTTTGCTGAACTAAGGAAAACTAAACCTGACTATTCTAGTGCTGCTGACCAAAGCAGTGCACTCTTGGTGCTGGTCCTACAAAGTCACCTTCGGAACTAAACAGTTCCCTCAGCAGTTTTACAAGAAACATGGCCGTACAATCTAAAAAGCACTAAGCAGACATCTCTAAAAACAAACCCATATAATGCCTCAGAATTTCTCAGCCAAGCAGGTTCTGAGAATGAGAATGCAGAACACGACCCATGAAACACATGAGACTTCGGGAATAATTCCTAATAAGCCATTAAACATTAAAGCAATGAAATTTTATCTGAATATTGACTACCTTCTGTATCAGAACTGCATTATCAACACGACATTTTGTAAATTAAGCAGTATAGGAGAGCCTCTGTGAGAGAGAAACACAGAGGACAGTTCACATGCTTTCACTGTTCCACTGACTGTAACCCAGAACACTACAAGAAACAGTCTTGAACATACTGAACAATTCAAAGAGCATTCAAAAAACCTTTTTTTCAATATTTTTCAAAACACCTAAGCATCTATTTTACCAGTTTAATACTGCAGCGCACGTACCGTATAATAACATTTAGTGCTTCGTATTCAACCACCATAGACTGTACATCTCCTTTAGTAAGTATCGTTTCCAGGGTAGTAATAATATTGGATACCTGAGGAAATCAGAGCACATCAGAGTGAGCCCTTGAATACAAATATTTCCATGAAGAGCTGGGATGATGAAGTTTTGTTTCCCAGAACTGCGCCCTGTGTTTGAATGATGCTCGGTTTAGTTTTAAGGTCAGAGCTCTGACCAAATTGAAGCATTCACAACACTTCTTCCCTGTGCTGCTGGTATCTAACAGAATTGCTCCCATTGCAGCTTCTCCCTCAAGAGAAGCAATAATTCATTGGCTTGTTTCCCTCTGTAGCTGTCCTTATAATTTTTCCAAAAACTCAGGCCCTATACTTGGCTGTCAGTTTGATGGAAGACAACTTTCAGGTTCAAAAGCTACGGAAAGTGACCAAGAGACTGCACAAGCCTCATCTCCCTAGGAAATTAGGCCAAAAATTAAAGTGAGGAAACTTACCTCCTTTTTAACAATTTCCGAAGGAAAAGCCTGCTTAGAGATCACCCAAAGTGCCCGAGTGCGAGTGTTTTTGTCTGAAGCTTTTACAGCGACAGCAGTCACCATTGAAAGCAAATCTTGGATTTCTGTTTCTGGAAGCAGAATGCACAGCACAAAGCTTCAGCTCATTTTGCTCAGTCAACACTACTGCAGACTCATTCAACTACAAGTCCCAGTGGACATGACTTCATGCTTTAAATATTATTTTTTGGTAATTTTCGGAAATGTCTTTCAAAATAAACTAGCAAAAAAGCTCACTGTATTAACATACAGATACTATTAATGTGCTATATCTATATTACCTTTATAGAAGACCAGAAAACCACAGAACTAGAAGATAGTTTTACCTAAAACAACTGGAGCTAATGATTAAATATTTGATTATTCAAAACTTGCTGGTTTTCAAGTGAATTTAGCAGTTTTTTGGTTACTTTCACTGCTATACAAACACACATAAATTCATTTTGGGGTAGCCGAGGTAACAGTGAGCTCATCCCACAAAAAAAGAATAAGGTTAACATAGGATTCACAAGCAACAGATGGCGAAATCACGTATTCTTTTAAAATTCAAAACTAATGAAACCTGATGTCTTATAAACTTGGGCTTTGTGGGTAAACGATCACACCATCAGAGAAACATATGGTCTCAAGCACCCTATTCCTCAATCAAAAGTACATACGCTTTGTCTCCTCTCCCAAACTCTGCACTGTTTTCAGGACATATTTTTTTCTGAAACCTGACATTCTCTAACAAAACCGACCGTAATTTATCAACTACTTAAAATAAGGGGAAAGGAAAGGGACTACACAGACTTTATTATAGACACCTCATTCTCACAGGAAATCAGGCCAAAGTTTGAGTAACAGGAAAGCAGGACACACTAGAAAATGAGTAGTACCATGAGAGAAAGAATCAATTTCAATAAACACAACAAAAGTCACATGAAAAACGCCCTCTGCACATCTACAGACATGATTTTGTTCAGCCTTGCGTGAAGAGAAGATTCTCTCTAAACAAGGGTCACTCCAGAAGGTTTATCCAGCAGTATTTAACACTTCTCAAAAGACGAAAGATAAATAATCAAGGATAGTACACCACTTGTTCTTACCACCTGAAGAGTCACTATAGACTGGCACCATCAAGGCACTGCACAGCAGCCAAATCACCCTTCCTTCTGTCCCCCACTCAGTTTTACCTGCTTCCACCATCCCCAGCCTGTCTGACACACACACACAGCTGACATTGTGCAGCTCCTGATCACATTATCACAATTGGCTATTCCTGACCCCTGGACCTCCAACAGTGAGAGCTGGACATCAGCTCTCGCCTATTAACCAAATCCAGTAGTTTTACCTTGATGCACAGCCTTGAGTTCTCGGCAGCAAAACCTGTTGTTACAAGGACTTAGCACTTTCTAAGGAGGCAGACCATAAGATTTTGGATTACTTTAAATTAGATTCAATTTAAATATTTGGGGTTGGATTAGATGACCTTTGAAGGTCCTTTCCAACCCAAACTATCCTCAGATTCTACGATTTAATGTAATGGGCAGGAATCACCAAATAAAAGTTGGAAAACACCAAGAAGCACAACTACATGTACCCAAATTCTACAAACAAAAAAACATTCTTCATTCTTTTTCTACCTGGACATCTTTTTTCATCAGTAATTCCATGAAACTAATCACAGTTCCTAGTTGCTACCAAAGCAGTGAATGAAATTAGAAGTTAGTAAAACTGTACTAACATAACAGCATGAAAAAAAAAAAAACCACAATTTCTTTTGTACAAGATGGAATTGGTGACCTGATAACAGTGCCCATAAAAGAGACAAAACAACTCTACTGCTTGGGAACTTTATAAAAATTCAAGTATATGTTAACAAAGACATAAAGAACTGTGATATAAACACATATACCCCCAGCACCCACACTGAAGTCATTTTGCTTACCAGATAACTCAGAAGTAATCTTTGAATTAAAACCACAGAATCCCAGTGCCTGCAATGCCGCATTACTTAGCTCTGAGTTTTGACTAGAAATGTGTGCCTGAAAAGAAAAACAGAAGTAGCTGTGAAGCACTGCCTTAATGCCAAAACTTCTGCTCAGTTAAGAGAGGTGTCAAATCAAACAACTGACGCAAAATGCACCCGTGTAGGAAGCTCCTGCTGATTACACTGTCCAAATCGATAAAACAAGTTAAGGTTCTGAAAATTGTTTTGTTCTCTATAATTTAGACATCTTTACTGAAGCAAGTTCTAAACATGCAGAGTTCTTGACTTCTTCTCTTGTTATGTACTATCACTTGATGCTTTAATTGTTTATAAACATCTAAAAGACCAGAACAAAGATGGCCAAGAATAGTCTTTATACTAATGTTCAAAAAACACTGACACTGCATATTCAAATTCCACGAAGCGTTTCCAGAAGCAGACAGTACACACTGCAATTTTTCTGGCTGGAAGATCAGTTCTGACCCCACAGCACTACCCAAGTTACACATCCAATAGGTGGTGTTTTATTGTTCCCGTAGTAATTTCTAACAACACAGACGATATCTTCTACTATCAAATCCTTGGTTTTATGTCACTAGCCTGAACTCTCATTAAATAAACTCAAATCCAAGCCTTACGATGGCCACTGATCACCTAAATGTATCTTTGTTCACCAAAATGCAGAAAGCTGAAAAGATGTACCTTAAAAACTTTGCAAAGTTGAGGAAAGTGTCTTCCAACATCTGCAGTGAATTCTTTGCCATCTTCACCCGTCAAGCGGCTTTAGGGAGAAAGAGGGAAACCAACCAATATTCACAGGTCAAACATGTTAAAACTGACTTCAAATTTCCAATTTAAACCATTTTAACCATTTATTTCCTTAGAAAGCTAAAACACAACACTGAAGAAGTCAAGGAAAAAAGCAAACGTGCCAGTTACCACACCAACATATCAGTAAAATATTTGTGTTATAACGCACACGTGCCCCACTAAACTGGAAAAAATCAAGCAACGACCCATTTTGAGTTTATGGAGCATAAAACATTAGGCCTTTCATTTTTTTGACAGCTTTTTAAAAAACATTAAGAGCTAATACACCCTCAAAAGCTGTGCTAGAGTGCGGGCTCCCCAAGGCAGAAAAACCTCTGGTTTGACAACCAGCAGCGATGACTTTGCACCCATACAGAAAAGCTACACTAATCCTAGAAAACGTTAACTCGTCTGTTTCACATAGCAAAACCCAACCATATTAAGTGCAATTATCCAGAAGACAACCTGAGAAATCTCTTGTTACTTCATCTTTATGTTAGGACAGGGTTTTTTTTTCAGTTATTACTGGAACCTGTGAACTGATTGGCGCTGTAGCCGCTTTTAAAGCTTCCCCAGACCCGAGACAGGAACTCGGGGGGGATACTGACACACAGAGATAACGCCTTCCCACGTGCTAACAAATTCCAAAGACCCAGGTAAAAGCAGAACTTAATGGATAAGAAGTCCCTTCCACAAGGAAAAGCAATTAAGATCATTCTAATACCTGCAAACCACACCAAAACCTAACCCTTCCAACCGTACGGCTGAAACGCTAATATTGTTTCAGTAGGAAAAGAGTTAGTTTCCCAGCATTCCTTCACCCACTCCGCAGGAAAGGGAACAGGACAGGCGCTCCGACGGGCAGCCACCAGAGATTCCCCCACTCCAGGCGCATGTGTTTCCCCGCTGTCTCCAGCCTCATGACAGCCCCACAGCTCCCAGCGAGCCCCCACAACCCCCAAAGCCAAGCAGCCCCTCCAGTCCCCAACAGAGCCCCCCGAGCCCCTCCAGCCCCCCACGACAGCCCGCACGGCTGGGCACGAATCGCCGCAGCCTGGGGCTCGCTCTGCCCCGGCCGGGCCGCCGCAGTCCCTCTCTCTCCCCGACCCCTCAGACAGCGCGGGCGCCCCCGCTCCCCGCACGGCAGATCCCCCCTTGCCGCATTTACCTCAGAGCAGCAAAGCCCCTCCTCTCCCCCACAACCCCCTCCTCTCCCCCTCGCGATCCTCCACAGCTCCTCATCCCCTCTCCGACCTCTTCCCCCGTCCCCTCTCTCCCCCCTCCCTCTCTCCCTCTTCCCCCTCCCCTCCCTCTCACCCTCTCCCCTTCCTCTCCCACTCCCACTCCCCCTCCCTCTTTCCGTCTCCCCCCTCCCTCTCCTCCTCCCTTTTCCCTCTCCCCCCTCCCCCTCTCCTCTTTCCTTCTCCCCCCTCCCTCTTTCCCTCTCCCCCTCTCTCCTTTCACTCTTCCCCCTCTCCTCTTTCCCTCTCCTCCCCTCCCTCTTTCCCTCTCCTCTTTCCCTCTCCTCCCCTCCCTCTTTCCCTCTCCTCTTTCCCTCTCCTCCCCTCCCTCTTTCCCTCTCCTCTTTCCCTCTCCTCCCCTCCCTCTTTCCCTCTCCCCCTCTCCTCCTCTCCTCTTTCCCTCTCCTCCCCTCCCTCTTTCCCTCTCCCCCCTCCTCTTTCCCTCTCCTCTTTCCCTCTCCTCCCCTCCCTCTTTCCCTCTCCCCCTCTCCTCTTTCCCTCTTCTCCCCCTCCCTCTTTCCCTCTCCCCCCCTCTTTCCCTCTTCTCCCCCCCCTTTCCCTCTTCTCCCCCTCCCTCTTTCCCTCTCCCCCCCTCCTCTTTCCCTCTCCCCCTCCCCTCTTTCCCTCTCCCCCTCCCCTCTCCCCCCCTCTTTCCCTCTCCCCCCCTCTTTCCCTCTCCCCCTCTCCCCTTTCCCTCTCCCCCTTCCCTCTTTCCCTCTCCTCTTTCCCTCTCCCCCCCTCCTCTTTCCCTCTCCCCCTCCCCTCTTTCCCTCTCCCCCTTCCCTCTCCCCCCCTCTTTCCCTCTCCCCCCCTCCTCTTTCCCTCTCCCCCTCCCCTCTTTCCCTCTCCCCTTTCCCTCTCCCCCTTCCCTCTCCCCCCCTCTTTCCCTCTCCCCCTCTCCCCTTTCCCTCTCCCCCCTCCCTCTTTCCCTCTCCTCTTTCCCTCTCCCCCCTGCCTCTTTCCCTCTCCCTCTTTCCCTCTCCCCCTCCCTTCTTTCCCTCTCCCCTCTCCTCTTTCCCTCTCCCCCTCTCCTCTCCCCCCCTCCTCTTTCCCTCTCCCCCCTCCCCTCTTTCTCTCTCCCCCCCTCTTTCCCTCTCCCTCTCCTCTTTCCCTCTCCCCTCTCCCCTTTCCCTCTCCCCCCCTCTTTCCCTCTCCCTCTCCCCCTCCCCTCTCCCCCTCTCCCCCTCCCCTCTTTCCCTCTCCCCCGCCCCCCCCCCGCTCACCTGACGACGGTGAGGTAGGCGTCGGTGAGCTCCCCCGGCGGGGCGGCGGGGTCCTGCAGGGTGTCCAGCAGCGGCTGCAGTCTGGACCCGGCGGAGGGAGCGCTCATGGTGCCGCCAGCCCCGAACCCGGCCGCCCTGCCCGCCCCGCGCCGCTTCCCGCGGTAAGATGGCGGCGCGAGGGACCGGCGGCGCGCGGACACAGCCCGCGCCGGCCCCAGCCAATGGGAGCGTGGAGGAGGCGGGCACGGCCCCACACCCAGCCAATGGGAGCGCGAGGAGGGAAGGGCGGTGCGCGGAGCCCGGCCGCAGCCAATGGGAGCGCGGGGGAGGTGGCCGATGCGGAGCACATCGATGGGCGGCCACGCGTTTTCTCCGCGCGCGGCGGAGCACTGAGCGATGGATCGCTTCCCGCGCCTCGCGGGCCCCGCCCCCCAGTTGGCCCCGCCCCTCGGCGATGATTGGCGGGGGCGCGGGAAAGGCGGGGGGGTCTCGGGCGGCGGTTGCAGCATCGGTTGCAGCAGCAGCTCCAGCTCTTCCCAGTAGCCTTCCCAGTAACTCTCCCAGGAGCCCTTCCCAATAACCCCTCCCAAGATTCCTTCCCAGGAAATCTATCCCGGAAGACCTTCCCAGTAACTCTCCTAAGAGCCCTTCCCAGTAGCCTTCTCAATAACCCTCCCAGGAGCTCATCCCAGGAGCTCATCCCAGGAGCCCATCGCACTGGCCTTACCAGTAAACACTGCGAAGAGCCCTTAACTGGAGCCTTCCCAACAACCCTTTTAGGAGCTCTTCCCCGTAGCCCTCCCAGGAGCCTCCTCAGGAACTGTCCCATCTGCAAATCATTTATTTGTGACTGGAAAACAATCGCTAGAGCCCCCAGCACTGCTCAGCAGTTGCAGCGGACAGAAACATAATAATGGAGTGTCCTGAGTTGGAAGGGACCCACAAGGATCGTAGAATCATGGAATGGTTTAGGTTAGAAGGGACCTCAAAGCCCATCCAGTTCCAACCCCCTGCCATGGGCAGGGACACCTCCCACTGGATCAGGGGGCTCAAAGCCCCATCCAACCTGGCCTTGAACACCTCCAGGGATGGGGCAGCCACCAGTGCTCTGGGCAACCTGTGCCAGGGCCTCCTCACCCTCATATGAAAACATTTCTTCCCAAGATCTCATCTCAATCTTCTCTCTTCCAGCTTAAAACCATTCCTGCTCCTATCCCTGCACTCCCTGAATCAAGAGCTCCTTCCTGGCTTTCCTGTAGGCAAGAAAAAACACACACCCTCAAAGGAACAAAACCCCACCATAGGTCATAAACAAAATGTTCACAGTCCTATTCATGTGTTTTCCTTGCTAACAACCATTTTGGCTGATCTTGAAGAACCAGAATGACATTTCATAACGGGAGGATGTGAAGGGTTTTGTGCAGTCCACCAGGATTAAAAAACTCCAGTGGATTCTACTCTTGTGGAAAACTGTATCCAAGGATTCACAATGCTCCAAACTGAAATAGTTCACAGGGAGATTCTCAGTGTGAAAGTGTGAAAAGTTCTCAAGAAATAAAAATAATTCACTGGAAACTCTGGGCAGGATTAAAACAGAGGTAGCTTTAATGCTGCTTCAGGCTGAGGAACTTCAGCTGAAGTTAACAACATACATAGAATGATTTATGTTGATCAATCAAAATAGTACAGTTGTATTAAAACCCGTGTAAACAACAGAGAGCATCTCCACAGTATCTTATAATACCATAGAATCACTGAGGTTGGAAAGGACCTCTAATCTCATCCAGTGCAACTGTCAGCCCGACCCCACTGTGCCTAATTGCCATGTCCCAAAGTGCCACATTTGCACACTTTTTGAACCTCTCCAGGGTGGGGACTCTACCACCACCCTGAGCAGCCTCTGCCAGTGCTTCACCACTCTTTTTATAAACAAATTTTTCTTAATATCCAATCTAAACCTCTCCTGGCACAACTTGAGGCCATTTCCTCTCGTCCTATACCCTGTTACCTGGGAGAAGAGACCAGCACCCACCTCACCACAACGTCCTTTCCAGGAGCTGTGGAGAGTAATGAGGTCTCCCCTCAGCCTCCTCTTCTCCAGTCTAAACAGCCCCAGGTCCCTCAGCTGCCTCTCGTAAGACTTGTTCTCCAGACCCTTTCCCAGCTCTTCTTCTGGAAGGCTTTGCTGGTTCTCAGCAACTTCTTTTGATGCTTCTTTTCACCAATTTTATTATCATTACTGGGTCTTTAATTTATTTCTTTACTGAGTGAAATCAGAGAAGTGAGAGAACTTGAAAATCTCTGGGTGAGAAAAATCTGGCACAATTCATGGAGTAGTTTCTGGTTCATCTAAAAAAAAAATATGATGATAATACAATTCATTCTGTGCTGTTCACGCTGCTTCCCAGTCTTCTGGCTTTGGACAGTTACATGGGTGGCTGCTAGGCCATCCACGAGGTGAGTTTATGTGTCTTACAAATAAGGTTTCTCTAAAGGCCTTTTGAGGTCAGAGAAATGAGTTAATTAAAATAATAATAATAATAATGCGTAGAGAGCAGGAAGAAACAAAGCAAGAATCTAAAAAATAAATATGTGGAAATCAAGGGAAATAAGGAGAGAACAGCACATTAAACGTAAAAATCTTAATAACTGAAATGATCACACAATAAAGATTGTTCAAAATGTGCAAGAAATGAGGAAAAAGGGCAGCTTGCTTAGAAAAATATTTTTTAAATCTTTGGTAACAATGATTTCTTCAGATTTTTACAGTACTTGCAATCTAAAAAATAGTCTTGTATTATTCACCTACGTATATTTTATAATTTATTTCCTAGTACACTTCATTAATAAAACATATAAAAGCGGGAAATAAAAAGTCAGGAAGATGTGAAGAAAAAGTCTTCTCTGAAAAAACAGATATCAGTACTGGGCTGTAAAACACATTTCTTAATGAGTTCATGTCATTACTCTGCTCACATGATGCCAAATTTTCCAGAGAAGTAGTTTGTTTTCCCTGGGGATGTTGTATTCCTCCCATCGCTTGGCTTGGAAGGCATGTCCATAGTAATGTATCTAATTTGGAACCCACCAGCCGTCACTGAGGCATCTGTCAAAAACTTCAAGGTCATAACATTGCCTATGACATGAAAGAGAAACAAAAGTCATAAAAAAAGTGATATTTCAGAGTTATTTTCAAGTACTCTTGATTGATTGCTGCTGAGGTCTTCAGAGCAATCCACCTGGTCTGTCTCTTTGGTGGCTGAGGAGCATTATGATTCCATTAACCCCGTGGAAAACCCGGCAGATTTTCATCAGTATTCATTGTTTGCAGAGCCCAGGGGTTGATAAAGTTTTGCTGTAGCCAGCGCTTTCTGCAAAGCATTTCCCATTCTTTAAAACACTGCTCTGCCTCACTCTTCCTCTTGATGTGTGAGACCTAGAGCCTTGTGGATCTCCGAGACAGAGGGGTGAGGTTGCAACATCACTCTCCCATCAGTGTCATCTGCTCATCTCCACCAGGCATGTGCGAACTGGGACATAAGGGATGGCACAACTCAATTTGTCTGTTCTCTTTCTGCTGATCAGAGTTGTGGGATGGAGCATGGTTTCTATATAGATTGTCCCTGATTCCCAGGGACCATGGCTACTTCCTTGCATGGGTAGCTCATGTGATATGTGTGCTACAGCGATTTTGTGACGCTTGAGCCAAGAGAGGTGAGAGTGGCTTTGATTTACGTGTAGTCAGACCTCGATCTGCTGTTTACACGTGCACACAGAATAATGTCTATAGAATCATAGGATGGTTTGGGTTGGAAGAAACCATAATGCCCATCCAGTTCCAACCCCTCTGCCATGGGCAGGGACACCTCCCACTGGATCAGGGGGCTCAAAGCCCCATCCAACCTCAGACTGAACACCTCCAGGGATGGGGCAGCCACCACTTCTGCATGCAACCTGGGCCAGGGCCTCCCCACCCTCACAGGAAAACATTTCTTCCTAAGATCTCATCTGTTTCCCCTCATTCAGGTGAAAAATTTTTCCCCTCATCCTATCCTGCACTCCTTGATCAAAAGCCCCTCCCCAACTTTCCTGGAGCACCTTTCAGTATGGGGAGGCTGTTCTAAGGTCTCTCCGGATCCTTCTCTTCTCCAGGCTGAACAACCCCAACTCTCTCAATCCGTCCTCAATGGGAGATGGTCCAGCCTTGGATCATCTTTGTGGCCTCCTATGAAATTGCTCCAACAGCTCCATGTCCTTCCTGTGCTGAGGACTCCAGAACTGGACACAGAGTTCAGGTGAGGTCTCACCAGAGTGGAGCAGAGGGGCAGAATCCCCTCCCTTGGCCTGCTGGTCCCACTGCTTTGGATGTAGCCCAGGACACAGTTGGATTTCTGGGCTGCGAGCGCACATTGTCAGCTCACGTTGAGCTTCTCTGTAACAGCTTTAAAATTGTTCTTGCAATCCTTGCTCTTGAAAAACTGGCACGTGAAGGCTGTGTGCATGGCTAGGGCTCTGTTACTGATTACAGATCTGCTGAGTAAAGGTGCCTGTGTGAAATTTCCTCAACAGGTTCTACTGTGGTAAGGCCACTAGGATGCACCTTAGTTATTTTCTAACCAGACTTTTTTTCAGTTTACAGTTATTTACCAGTAACTTCAAAGGTGAAAGAGTGTGCTGGCAGTTCTGACTAGCAGTTTATGGAAGCAGATTGTGTCTCTGGACACCTTTACCATGTATCATTAGATAGAAGGGACAAAAGGTGATTTTGGCTGATTTTTTTTAACCATAAAGAGTGCAAATGCATTACCTGTGCTGATGATGTCATCTGGCAATTCATCTCCACAAAACCTGGAATAAAAAGTATAGATGGCCATGACTAAATGACACAGCAAATATGCCATTCCCCTGCTCCATGGGGACCTACATGGAGCGGTGGCTTTCCAGCTCTATGCTCCCTTGGAGCTGTGGCTCAAGGGGCTACATCAGCTGTGGGTATACAGTGTATGGAATCCTCCTCTCTATGTTAAAGCAGTTGCCTAAAGTACTTTTGTCATTTTCTCATAGAAAGATTTTGGGGAACAAAAAAATGCAGGAAATGTGTTTCAATTTATGCAGCAAGCAAGTGATGCAAAACAAGAAAAAGAGAAATTTCAACAGGCGTTAAGGAAAAGAGCAATGGCTCAAGGCTAAGAAAAGAAGAAAACTGTTCATAAAAACATTTAAAATTATTTGTAAAGGCAATAAAAATGGACTGTAACTGCTTTGCTACATGTGATTTGTAAAGAGGGTGTGAAAAGTGGCAGGAATTGGGAAGTGGGTTTTATCACTTTTTCTAGTTTATTTTTTGTTCTGAAAAACTGAATCATGGAATCATAGGTGCTTCATAGCAAAATTTGACTGGCAAAAGACAAGCAAAAATATGATGTCAAAGAAATGAAAGTGAGAATTAAGCAAAGAGGGAAGGTATATTTGGTAAGAGACATAGTATATAACACTTGTTCTGTTCTGATAATGTAAGAAAAGAATTAACTTCTGTAGTGAACAGCAACAAATTAAATACATTTTCTAAGTTTAACAGTGCACCTCTGTCTTTTCACTTAAAGCCAAATAAAACACTGCTTGAGACTGCTAGGAAATCTTCCTGTAAAATAAAAGAGAATTAAGATAAGCAGCTAACTAAAAAGTCTTACGTCTTTCTTTCATGCAATTTAACAAAGCAGAAAAGGGCAAAGTGCAGTTCTCTGAAGCTCTTCACAGGCCTGTGTTAATGACAGTAAACTGTGAAAAGATAAGCCAGGTACTACTGCTACAAGTGTCCTGGGCACATCAGAGGCACTAATTGGATCAGATAATTGAGTTCTTCTGAAGTAATGCTCTGGGGAAGAACATAAATCGTTTGACTATTTGCATGTTGAAGCTGGAATCACCTTACCTGCCCACAAAGCCATTGACATCATCGTAGCTATCGTAGATTTCCAAGAAATCAGCCATGCAAGCGGTGTCGTCTTCAACATCAAACTCTAAGAACTGTAGGTGAATACGTTGGCCGTACTTTACTCTAATATGCCAGTAGCAAATTTGGTCATTTTCATACTCATTTGGGTAGCCTGGTGACTTGAAGATATGTTTTGAATCCGTGAAGACTCCACCGCATTCTTTTCCTGAGAGAAAATTGAAAACATCACAGTTTAAGTATTCATTCTGGATACGGCAGTGGTTCAAATCTTTGTGCCTTTTGAACAGGCAGATCCCCAGAAAATCACATAGGAACATGCAGCACGACAGCACTTCTCATATATTTGAGCACCCAGCATTCACAAGAACCCAGCATTCACAAGTCATTCCCATCTTCTGGGAGTAGATATTCTGGAAACAAGTGGCACAATCTGAAACTCACTGCATTCAGAGGCAAAGCTTTCATTGAACACAGTGGACTTTGGCCCAGAGCTTGGTGTTTCATGGGAAAGGCACTTGGGATTTCTGGCGATGTCAAAATGCAGTTGCAAGTCACCCTGGCACGCGATTTCATCATTTTTTTCTTCAGAAACCTCTTGAAAGTGTCTCTTCTACCAAAGATCTACTACAAGATAGTGACCACACACATTGTATTGTACTCCTGTTATTGCTGCAGCCCTTCATTCCCTTTGGAATGTCTCCTTTGGGATGAAAAACATGCATTCTGGTTTGATTCAGTTGCCACCTGAACTCTGCCAGCTCCCTGACAGTGGGACCAACCAACCAAGAGCCCTCACACTGCCTGACTTTAGGATTTCTCATAGTTCCCCAAGTTCAGACCTGATGGAGAGGGAGCTGGTACGGTGCTGTGTTTGGGATTAATAAGGATGAGAATGGTGTTGATGATGCACCGATGGTTTTAGTTGTTGCTAAGCAGATCTTGTACCAAGTCAAGGACCTTTCAGCTTCCCATGCTCTGCCAACCGGGAGACTGGAGCTGCACAGGAAGCTGGGAGATGGCACAGCCAGGAGAGCTGACCCAGCCTGGCCACAGGGACATTCCACACCGTAGGATATTGTGCTCAGTGGATAAACTGGGGGGAACTGACTGGGGGCCAGCAATCGCTGCTCGGGGCTGGGCTGGGCATTGGTCACTGGGTGGTGAGCAATGGCACTGAGCATCACCTGCTTTGGGTATTCTATTATTATTATCATGCTCTCTCCCTTTTGCTGTTCTATTAAACTGTTGTTATCTCAACCCATGAGTTTAACTTTTCTTCATTCTCCCCCCATCCCACTGGGGCAGTGGGGAGATGAGCGTGGTGTGAAGTTGCTGTCTGGGGTTAAACCATGGTAACACTCTTATAGTTTGAACATTGTCCATGAATCTTGTGCTTTCCAGCTCCAGGACATTTTTAGGTTGGATGTACATTGCAAATACGCAAACAGTTCCACAGTTTCCTCTTGACACCATTAGCATCCTAGAGAAGAACATAGAATCATAGAATCATGGAATTGTTTGGGTTGGAAGGGACCTCAAAGCCCATCCAGTTCCATCCCCTGTGCCATGGGCAGGGACACCTCCCACTGGATCAGGGTGCTCAGAGCCCCATCAAACCTGGCCTGGAACACCTCCAGGGATGGGGCAGCCACCACTTCCCTGGGCAACCTGTGCCAGGGCCTCCCCACCCTCACAGGAAAACATTTCTTCCTAAAATCTCACCTAAATCTCCCCCCTTTCATCTGAAAACCATTTCCCTTCGTCCTGTCCCTGCATTCTCTGATCAAGAGCCCCTCCCCAGCTTTCCTGGAGTCATTTTCAATTCTGGAAGGTTGCTCTAATGGAGCCTTCTCTTCTCCAGGCTGAACAACCCCAGTTCTCTCAGTCTGTCCTCTATCTGGTCTCTCTGGACTTGCTCTGACACATCCATGTCCTTCCTGTGCTGAGGATTCAGTTCAGTGAGAGATTTGTCTTTGTTCCCCCAAGCCTCTTGTCTCCCACCTGCAAACAGAGAGCTCCTGCTGGGCTTTGTAGCAGAATGTCCATCGGTGAACACATATCCTTCTAATGAGAGACACTCAAGTCATCTCCTAAATGATGCTGCTCTGGCTGCCTTTTGTCCTCTAACCAAACAGTGCCTTGGGAAGTGTCTGCCCAGACAAAGGCTGACATAGGAGAAAGTCTGCTGACAGTTTCCATGCAGAAATAAGGAATGCAGTAGCCTCTCTCCCAGTTCTCTTTGTATGATGAACATCTGGGAATGTCCCCCACCCCTCAGAGCCATTTCATTAACAACTGCCCTGCTAACACAAACAAACTGGAGCCCTGTGAGCACAAACAGAATCCGCACAGCTGCACAGACGTCACAGACAACTCCAACTCTTGGCTCTGCCAGGCAGGGCAGGACGCTTGGAGGAGCAGGAGAGCCAAGCAGAACACAAAGTCAAGCTTTGCTTTTCGTGTTGGTGCATATTTGCCTGTCTTCCCTGTTGTATGAACTGACATCAGGCTACGCTGGAACAGCCTGTGTTGGTTTCAGTCGTCTGCAGTGAAGTGAACAGAGGGGCATGGAGAGATGTCCTGTATCTGGTCAAGGCTTTCTGTCAACGTTTGAGCTGCATCTCCTCATCTGCTTTGGAGATCCACTCTTCTTCATGGAGTTACACACAGACACACACACACACAAAAGGCACTGCTGGAAGATGGATCTGTTAGGTGTTTCAGTCCCAGACATGGCAGTCATTGTCAAAATTTGTTCTATCTCAGGCACAAGAAAGAAGGAATAAGGGTTGACAACAAATTTAGTCTGTTTACAGGCAAAATATCTGGAAAATCCTTCCTCGGATTAATTACTTAAATGAAATTGTAAGCTATATGTAAACAAAACAAGACATCTGTGATTCATATTGGAAATATTGCTCATCTTTTAAATCAACAATAGCACACCATTACATTTTTAGTTTCTGAAAGGACTTTGCTTAGGCCCAGTTATCATAGTACAATCTGGGTTGGAAGGGACCTCAAAGCCCGTCCAGTTCCAACCCCCCTGCCATGGGCAGGGACACCTCCCACTGGATCAGGGGGCTCAAAGCCCCATCCAACCTGGCCAGGAACACCTCCAGGGATGGGGCAGCCACCACTTCTCTGGGCAACCTGGGCCAGGGCCTCCCCACCCTCACTGGAAAATATTTCTCCCTAAGATCTCATCTCAATCTTCCCTCTTTCAGTTTAAAACAATTCCCCCTCATCCTATCCCTGCACTCCCTGATCAAGAGTCCCTCCCCAGGTTTCCTGGAGCCCCTTTCAGTACTGGAAGGTTGTTCTAAGGTCTCTCTGGATCCTTCTCTTCTCCAGGCTGAACAATCCCAACTCTCTCAGCCTGTCCTTCTGTGAGAGTTGATCCAGCCCTTGGATCATCTCTGTGGCCTCCTCTGGACTTTCTCCAACAGATCCATGTCCTTCCTGTGCAGAGGACTCCAGCACTGAACGCAAGGCTCCAGGTGAGCAGTTACATGTGGCCCAATGCCATGCAGAGACCCTGAGCTCTGAGCAAGCTGGATCAGCTATAGATAACAGCAGAGGGGACTTGGCACAAGGCTCCAGACAAATTTGTATCAGTATCCCCCTTTCTCAGACAGTTATTTGTGGCTCATGCAGAGCCTGGGTGCCTTTGCACAGCTGCATAATGTAGCATGTAGTTATAATCTTAACCCAGAGAGCAATGGGTTGTTTTAAACACACCGTTAGGGTTGTAGCAGTAGGCATCCCATCTCTCACTCCTGTTGAGGCGAATCCCATAATCAACAATTCCAGTCCTTCCAAAGCCGCAGTTGGCTCCAGCTTTTACGATGGGGTAACCAACTCTGCCCTTGGCCATCCAGCCAGCAGCACACACATGGAAACCTGTAACAGGGAGAAAATAAGACATGGAGGTGATCAGTCAATCCTAGGCAAGAAACACTGCTTTTCATTCAAGTAAGTGAAGTCTAACACAAGCTGATCAATGACTTGGGTGCAATTGGCCTAACAGAAACCGAACTGCCAGAAGAACAGTGCATTGAGAGGATAACTTTAAACACAGAATATAAAACTGCATTGTGTTCTCCACAATATGATTATTGGAAAACAAGAACCAAATGCAGATGGACTATATAATTTCCTGGGTTGTGAGTTTTAAGTGCCATACTAGCATCTCTAATCAAATTATATATTAGATGAGTTATGTAGCTGTGTTCTTCATTTCCCTTTTGGAGTTGTACAGATTTACTCACTCATATCCCAAGAGTTGCAGCATTTGGTTCTGAGTGAATAAACCATGACATACAAAAGACAGCTAAGACAGTAAAGTACTTCCTTAAAATAGTTTCAGTTTAAATTTAAATACCTGAAATGCCTCAAATATTCCTTGCTAAACAAAAACACCCTGTTAAAAGCATTTTCTGGCTGAGAACTTGAAAACAATAGCCAAAGAGCGCGATGTTATTCACTGCCTGGTAAAGACCAATGCAATGTTTTCACCGAGATGAACTGGAACATATTTGTGGTGTCCTAGGACTGGGAAGCTACTCAGAAGAGAAAAAAAGTACTCTTTTTATATGTGTGCTGAGAGCCAGTCTCTGACTCAACTGCGTAGCCTGCAGATTGCTAGAATGGAGGATATTTTCCATTGTTTTCCTACTGCTCTGGATGAATTAATGATTTCTCATTAGGAATCAAACAGGAATACAGTAGAGCCCTCATGCAACTCTGCTTTCCACTCCAAGCACAACACTCGCTCTCTTTCAGAGCAAACGTAAGTGGAATAAACATTATGAAGACTGGAGTATTGTATCCAGTTCTGGAATCCCCACCATAAGAAGGATATGGAACTGTTGAAACCAGTCCAGGGAAGCACTACGAAGATGATCCAAGGGCTGGAGCACCTCTGCCGTGAGGACAGGCTGAGAGAGCTGGGGTTGTTCAGCCTGGAGAAGAGAAGGCTCTGAGGAGACCTTATAGTGGCCTTCCAGTACCTGAAGGGGCTACAGGAAAGCTGGGGAGGGACTTTTTACAAGTGCATTGAGATACAGGACAAGGGAAATGGCTTGGAATTGGAAGAGGGGGAGATTTAGATTGGACATTAGGAAGAAATTCTTCATGATGAGGGAGGGGAGGCACTGGCACAGGTTGCCCAGGGAAGTCATGGATGCCCCATCCCTGGAGGTGTTCAGGGCCAGTCTGGATGGTGCTCTGAGCACCCTGATCCAATGGGAGGTGTCCTTGCCCGTGGCAGGGAGGTTGGATTTGGTTGTGCTTTTAGGTGCCTTCCAACCCAAACCATTCTATGATTCTGTGATTCTATGATCTCTGCTGATGGAATGAAAACTAGCAATGCCTGTTTGCTGTAGAAGCTCCCTGGGGATAAAAGCCTTCCTTGGCAGCCCCCAGCAGCCCCAAGTGCTGGAGCTGGTGAGGCACCAGTGTTTCCCAGCTCAGCCAGACACTCTCCAGAGGTGTTGCTGGTTCCAGGACTGGGCTGCACCCAGAGCTTGGGGGATGCACAGCAGTGTGTTATCCCTGACAGCTCTGCAGATACCGCAGTCATGCTCTCCTCCTGAGGGGGGAAATTGCAGGCAACTTGGGCAAAAATCCAGGGAGTTTACGAGTCTCTCAGTCCCAGAATTTACAACATTCATGAAAATACAAGACCAGTAACATTGTGAATGGGCAATGTGAAAAGCAAACAGCCATGGGTTTTATCTAACCTATTTTTCTTGCTGCCTCCAGCTGCTGATACGTGGCTAGATGTCCTCCCTCGTATTCACAGACCGCTTTTGCTTCTGCGTAGGTGAGCTGGTACTTCCCGGATCGCGATTCCCTGTGATACACTCCAGCGGCTCGTTCTGTGGGACCAAAGCAGTAAGTGATGTCAGTACTGTATCCCAGCTGGCCCACCTTCCCCACCACCTCCAGACGTTCCCCCCAGACCTGCACTTTGGGCTGCTGGCCAGGTGAGAAGAGAAGCAAAACGTTCAGCGAGCCGCTGGGGAAGCATCAGGAAAAGATGGCCCTCCCAACCCAAAGACATGTTTTTGCCACCCAAAGGTATGTTTCTGTTTGGGAGAAGTTTGGAAACAACAGAGCTCGTCAGAGCTTGGTGAGATTTTTGACAACAGAAAATCAACAAAGGCAGGGCAGGCTCCCCGGGGACCTGCTCGGAAGGCAGTAGCCATGGGAACCATCGGCTGGTGTCAGCATCACTGCTTCCACGTGTCCTGTCTGACTCCGGGGAAGCTCCGTCTGGATCGCTATCACAGCACACTTCTGGATGTGACTCTGAGCGCCTTCGTAAGATGAGGCAGAGCTTTGTTTTGAGTCTCCAGAGGAGCTGAATCAGAGCTACTCAGATAGAGGAGAGGCAGAAATTAAAGGGAATACAGATGTGAAATAAAAATATCTGAGCTTGTGTCACAAAGGGCAGGACCAGAACAATTGCTGGCTGACATTTTTGCTGCATAGAAAATTAATGTGCTTTCTTCATTATTTTTCCCTTTGCCATTGCAAGCATGAGATGAAGCAGCTTTCCAGGGAAACCTAGAAACTGTCAGTGTGACTGCCAGTTTCATAATCTTTTCATGTTGCACTTGTCTGGTGCTGTATGTATGGAAATCTGACTCAGAACCAATCTGCAGATCTAATCTGATCGGCGTTTCTGTTTAGATCTTATATTTAATATAATCCAAGAGAAATGGCTTTAGCTGTCACCAGTCAACACAACTGAGCAAAGATGCAGAACAGGAAGCATTTCTTACAGTAGCAATCTGTACCATGAGAAAAAAAGGAATGTCTTTTTTAAGGACATGCTCGGAGTCAGTAGTTTTGGCTGGGTTAGGATATTTTCTTAAACAACCCTGGTCACCACTGAATTGTGGTTAGCGATGGTGAGAACCCCCATTAGATCCAGAATGATGGTTGCCAATGTAGCTTTTGGACACAGTCACTGGCCATGCGCCCAGCAGAGTAAAGGGTGTTGCTGACAACAGTCTCAGCAGGGAATCACTGGGAATGCCACTGGTGTGAGCATGGAATAACATAGATTCCAGGGAAAAATCTTTCCAAAGAAGCCAGTTCCATTGCAGAGAAAAGTCACAACAACCAAGAGCTGTGGAATAATCATAGAATGGTTTGGATTGGAAGGGACCTTAAAGATCATCCATTTCCAACCCCCCTGCCACGGGCAAGTGTGCTATATTACAAAAATCTATTATAATTAAGAATTTCTTCATAGGAAGTATTTTTTTTCATTCACTCAGTCTCTCATGGATAACCAGATCCTCTCACTGCTGCTTTACAGCATGGCTGGATTGGGTTCAGTGTGCAGGAACTGAACACCTGAGGACCACAGAACACAGCCCACTGTTCCACCTCCTGCACACACAGGGGACAGCTTACAGCTGATGCAACTGATCACTGCACCCCACCGGGCAGTGAACTGAATGGGGAATTGGAAAACTGACTTTAATCTTTGGGATGAGCTGAGCTGCTCCACCTGCACCAAGTCAAGGAGAAAGATTCGTCCCTGCTGCAAAGGTGACCGGTCACAGCCAAAGTTCTAAGTCTTAGAACTTACTGCCCATGCTGTTTGCTAGGAGAAGCCCCATCACTCTGGCAGCCACCTTGGCCAGACACACCCTGCTCCCTCCCTGGATGTGCTGCTGGATGTACCCGCAGGGATTCAGGGGGAATCTGATTGCACTCATCACCCTTGGAGCTGACAGTAAAACTTGTCATTTTTAGTTGTTCTCTTAACTTTTTCACCTGGGAATGTTTTACTCATATCCTATCCCTCAAAAGGTATCCAATCCCGCTTACTGGCACTAAAATGTTACTACAGAGAGGCATCCCCTTTTCCAGATTATTGCTGGAAAGATCTGCCCTTCACAGTTTCTGCAAGGGCTGCTCTGCCAACAGCAGCCCTGACTTTTTGTGAAGTGTCTCAGTGGGTGCTGTTCTCCCACTGAGAGCAATCACCAGTCTGTATCCCTGTTACTGCTTTGGAACACACAAAAGCAGCCTTTAGAAAGAGACCACACACATGAACTCCACCAGGCTTTGAGTTTTGATGCTGACTGGGTGTAACTCAGTTTAATGATGCACTGTTCCCTAACAGTATAACCTAATTATCTCATCAGATCTTTCACTGGCATTGTTTTCCCCTCTGTCTTAATTACATCGGGGCTGTGCAGTAAGAAAAACTGCATCAGCAAAAAGGGACTTAGGTCAAAGCATTGCACTTACTAACCATTAATATACATCTCTGTATTTATGTACCTGTAGATGTATATCTCCATATTCATAGGCACCAAATCATAGAACTATGGAATGGTTTGGGTTGGAAGGGAACTTAAAGCCCACCCAGTTCCAGCCCCCCTGCCATGAGCAGGGACACCTCCCACTGGATCAGGGGGCTCAAAGCCCCATCCAATCTGGCCTTGAACACCTCCAGGGATGGGGCAGCCACCACTTCTCTGGACAACAGTTCCTGTAGGTATGGCCCCTAAACCTTGCTGGCACACACTGTGTGAACAGGGATCAAGTTCTGAGCACGGTGAGTGCAGCAGCTGTCCTGGGAAACCTACTCTGTGGCCCTAAGAACTGGCACTCAAAGAAGCATAAGAGCACATTTGGTCAAGACCGCTCGAGTCCTCTCATCAGTCTACAATAAACCTTTGGCTGTAATGTTCTTGTGTCAAAAATGAGCAATAACAAATTCCTTTCACACAAGAAAGGCATTAAGAGGAATGCGATGCAGCAGGGCTGCACGCTTACTGAGAAACAAAAGATGTTTTGTTACAAGAAAAAAGCAAAAAAGTCGAGCAGTAGTTCAAGATTTTATATTTGTGCTTATGATTTGTTGAGGAAGAAAGGTAAAATGGAAAATTCCCTTCATTTTCAATTTGGTCTTGACAGTGCTTTATCAGAAGAAGGGACACCTCCCAGTGGACCAGGGTGCTCAAAGCCCCATTCAATTTGGCCTTGAACACCTTGGGTATTTCAAAGCTGCACACTGTGCTTCCAGATTTTCCATGTGTGTATTTATTTAGAGAAAGCCATCAGGTTTTGCACCAGGTTTATTTTTATTTACTCTCATGGTAAATGCTAACAGAGTAGCAAACCATAATCTGGGTTCCGGCCGACACTCGTCGCCTTCATTTGAAAGAATTCAAAATTTTTTTCTTTGAGTTGACTTCACTTCATAAAACTGCCTGTACAATCCCTGTCATCATAAATTCATATTTGTGTTGCAGAAGCCCCTAAAGGCCACAGCCAGGGTGGCTGGCTGCAGCACTCATGTGGATACACCAATATCTGCAAACAAACCCCCCAGGAGCCATTCTCTGGCCATGGGTGCGAGTGGCACTGTGCACCTGAGATCTCTTCTCCATCACTACAGGAGTCCCATCCAGGGATAATCTTTGACCCGGCTCTTCCAGTCTCTGCCACAGTCTGAGAGCAAAACTGTGCCAGGGAAGGTGGGAATGGTTAAACCAGGGATAGAACCTGTGCACAGCCCTTTGCTCTGACCACATCCCTTCTATTCAAAAGTACCCATCACAGCTGGTATCAAATCCTGCTTCCATGCCCCTGCTATCAGGGCTTAACACAGCCTCTGTCCTACTTACCCTCTGTGTCTCCTTACTGTCATTCCAGCCCAGAATACAAACTTTGCTTGTTTCTCACACAAACCTCTCCTCGTCATCATTTTGTTGAATAGCTGCCCCTTGAGGTGGTGCATGAAGCTGCCAAGCTGTCCTCACTCTGAGTTCTCCACTACCTGAGTGCATTCATAGAATCATAGCATCACAGAATCATTTGGTTGGAAAAGACCTTTGAGATCATTGAGTCCAATCGTACCTGTCCACTGCTAAACCAGATTCCTGATGTCTGATCTGAACCTCCCCTGGTGCAACTTGAGGCCATTTCCTCTCACCCTATCCCTTGTTACTTGGGAGAAGAGCCCAGCACCCACCTCACCACAACCTCCTTTCTGGGAGCTGCAGAGTGCGATGAGGTCTCCTCTCAGCCTCTTCTCCAGGCTAAACAGCCCCAGGTCCCTCAGCTGCCTCTCATAAGACTTGCTCTCCAGCCCCTTCCCTGGCTCCACTGCCCTTCTCTGGATGTGCTCCAGCTCCTCAATGTCCTTCTTAAAATTCAGTAACTACGAGACACAGCAGGCACGTTCCAAGTTTAGAAGGAAAGCGAAGTCATTAAAAAAGTGCGGTCAAATGGAAAACAATAGAGATCACTTCTCCTTCTCATTGTTTTTCCCATTGGTTTGCACGGTTCCTTGAGAAGGGACCAGACTCTCATGGTTGCTGCACCAGCTAATAGAGCGTGGCCCCAGCCCCTCATGAAACATCGAAGTGCCACAGAAACATCTACTGGCAACAGGAATTCCTTAAAATCCTTAAAGAAACATGCAACAATGGAGAGAGGATAAAGGAGTTTGAAGTATTTGTTCATAAAACACTCTGTGCATGTGTTTGTTTTGGCATCCTTTATGTGACTGTATTCTGACTATGTTTTTCTGTTGTATGGGATAATTATAAAGCTCTATAAAAGAACACTAAGAGCTATTTAAACCCGCTTGAGGTATAAGAAACTATTCCTACAGCGTTTTCTGTAGCCCTTTTGGAGTCTTCTCTCCACTGTTTAATGATGTGAACAAACCAGCAGCCGAACCATACACATTTCTGTGCTTTCCTAGAAACCTAGGAAACGTTATCGCTATTATTTCCAGACCATTTAGTTTCAGATGTAGGACCCCAGGCATGTGAAGTATGTTCATGCAGAAAGTAATTCATTCCTTTGGCAAATGGTTATTTTCATGCTTGTTTTCCTCCATTAGAAACAAACTATTATTTAATGATATTTTCTCTTTACCTCATGCTGTAGGAAAACACATTTGGATTAAATATTCCACAACTACGTTTTCCTGCACCTCAGTAAAAGTAGCAAGTTCAGAAAGGCAAAACTTAGTCGTTACTCAGGTAAAGTGATCGTCAATTTTAGTACAAGATTTTGCTGCTCAGATTAAAATGATCAGCAATTTCAGTGAAGGATTTTGTTATTCAGATAAAGCAATCACCGATTTCATTGCAGGGTTTTGCTATTATTAATGCATGGCTCATTTTTGTATTGCTAGGTGCTCATCTTTATTCTTAATAAACAAATACAGTGATTTTTGCAGCAAAATATTCATGGTTAAATTATTTCTTACCCAACCAGATAGAGTTATGCAGCACTCCGTCCTTGAATCCCCACGCCTGAGCCTCGTCCCACAGCAGGGCAGAAAAGAAAATCAGTGCAATCATCTCTTCCAAACTGTAAATATGCCCTGTTAGAACACTCAGGGTAAGCTCTGCTCACAGCTGGCTGGATCCTATTGGAACATCTGGTAGCCAGATCTTAAATAGTCCTTTCAGCTGTGAGGTCAGTGAGCCTGCTCCAATTGTACTCGCTGTAGTATTATTACACAATTAAATGTGATGTCTGCAGCCGTCCATGTGACTCACTTTTGGCTCTCCCCATTCCCAGCATGTCCAAGAAACCATTCTATCCCTCACTACTGCAGCACACATGAACACTTTTCAAGCCAAAGTCTGCTCATTCTTCAGCACTCACTGTCTTCAAATTCCACAGAACAATAAAACTAATGACCAGTCTGTCTGCTCGCAGTGTTTCCAGTCACGCCACTTACAGGAATGAAGGGAATCACATATTGCCTCTCATTCTCATTTAAACATCCCGTTATTTAATTTAATTTAATTCCCCAGTGACCTAATCAATGAAAAAATGCAAAGAGAATATTTCGTGCTGGCTATCAGAATTCAGCTTCCCTACATAAGATCTGTCACTCTGAGTCAAACTTCCAGATCAGCATAAAACTGCAAGTGTCAAAACAGATGCTCTTTGTTCTGCAAGTGGGAAATAAAGCTGAAATCTTCCCCTCCAAACCACAGTTTAAAAACTGATTCATAGCGTGACAGCCGTCTGCTGGTCTTCCCTTCTGGCTGAAAGAGAATCCTGCAGCTGCTCCTCATGGGTGAGTGGGAGAGCAGCAAGGGGGAAGGATGAGAGTATGGAAAATGGTCTGGTGCTCCCCACACCGGAGCAGCCATTGGAAGGTTCGGCTCTCCAGTTGTGATAACATCCGTAACTTCTGAGTCAGGAGCTACAGAAAAAGATGTGCCTCACGACCATGAACACAAAAGAATTCAGATAAATGAAAAGGAAAGGGTGGAGGACACTGTGCCTACTCCAAAATATTTGATATAGATGACTGTTGTGCTGATGAGGAAGATGGTCTCCATCACTCCAGCCTTAACATAAAGTGATGAATGCCTAACTACACGGTAAACACAGACACACGGACACATTCCTCCCACCAACAACTCGGGCAGATGGTGAAGAGGAGAGCTGTGGGGAAAGGGAGTTGACGGAGCGCCTTTCCCCTGTATCAGAGCAGTGAGGCACCAAAACACCAATGTCTTTTCCAACCGTAATGATTCTATGACCTGTCACTTCAGCACTCATTTTCCAAACAAGGGCAAGCAAATGTCTCAATCTGGACACGTGTCCACTCGTACTGAGTGAAGCGATTGAGCTGAGCCGTGTCTCACTGTGACAGGTTAGAACATGGTCTATAACATCTCTGTGTCTCTCCACTCCTGCTCTTGGTTCCTCAGCTATAGGGTTAGTCTCGGGATTTTTGTGTTGGAACTCATATTCCTCCCTGGATGAACGAGGCTGTCTGCTAATAAGTCCAAAGAAATACAATGGCTTATGAATCATAGAATCACAAGATAACTGAAGCTGAAGGCATCACAAGAGATTGTCCAGTCTTGAAGTAGGATTAAAATGCCAGTTATAACATCCTCTGAATAATACTTAAATGAATAAACATCTTTGTTGGATGGTAACAACAGCTCTACCAGGTTCAGTGCATGTTTTATAGTGAAGAGCGATTGGGCATGGTGAATATTTTGATACCTGAGGAGACAACTCAATGTCTGCTATTCTGCTGTATTAACATCAGACATATGCTACAGATACAGCCTGGAGAAGAGAAGGCTCCAGGGATACCTTAGAGTGGCCTTCCAATACCTGAAGGGGGGCTACAAGAAAGCTGGGGAGGGACTTTTTACAAGGGCCTGCGGTGATAGAACAAGGGGGAATGGCTTTAAACTGAAAGGGGGAAGACAAAGATTAGACATTAGGAAGAAGTTCTTCACAATGAGGATGGTGAGAAGTCATGGCTGCCCCATCCCTGGAGGTGTTCAAGGCCAGGCTGGATGGGACCTTGAGCTGCCTGGTCCAGTGGGAGGTGTCTCTGCCCATGGCAGGGGGCTGGAACTGGATGGGCTTTGAGGTCCTTTCCAGCTCAAATCATTCCATGATTCTATGATCCAGCTGAGCAGAAGTCTGTGCAGCTTGCAGTGTCAATGAAATAACACCCTCAGTTCTGTACATCTGTCTCCCAACTGAGCTGAAAAGGAAAGTTTTCATCTGCAAATCCTAGCAGAACCTCTCACAACAAGAAGATATTCCTCAGCTGCACGCGGGCACTTCAAGACATTCATCTGTCAGTATTTTCTTAAGTTTTCTTCCAAGTTTTCCACATTTAAATATATCCCAGACAAATCTTATATAAACTGGGGTGGGAGGTGGTTCCTTAACTCTTTCCATACCTACATATGGTAAGAAATACTGCTGTGAAGTTATTGTGTGGTTTCAAATAGCGTTCAAAGTAGCACCTAAACTGGTAGTTCTCAAACTGTGAGGTGAATCTCACAGTGATATAAAATTGATTGCAATGACACAGAGAAAACTAATTCAGTAGCTCGTAGCTCAATGGATGAACTGCTGAGGGTGAAGAAATTTTTAAAAATAGCAGTAGTGTATGTGGGTCATGAATCTCTTTTGCATGAATTTAAATAGTAAGCACTTAAAGTTTTCATTTTACTTCTATTTATAAATGAATGAAAGCAGTGAAAACATTTATAGCTTTTGTATTCTAAGATTCCCACATGACTATCAGTGATATGGAATATATTACAGTTATATTGTTTATAGTTCTGAGAATTAGACCAACAATGATATATTCAAATGGAAAGGAATGCAGTGAAAGCCCTTTCATTGGGACTTATTTTGCAATAAGCTGTAATTTCATTGAGAAAAAAATACTTAGTGGAAAGGTCAGGGAAAAGGAACTCGGGAAAAAATAGTGAAACAACTAAAACTAAGTTATTCTGATAAAATATAAAACAGCTGATGTGAATGGGGAAATATGAATACACTGAGTGAATTTACATTGCAGGAAACTTGAGAAAGGAAGAAGAGGTGTGTAACCTAGGGAAAGGAAAAGCCCAGCTACAGTATCATCCCATCCCATCCCATCCCATCCCATTCAGAGTTACATTTAGGCTGGACAGCAGAAGACAACTTCAAACCATAAGACCAGAGGTGTTTTAGAACAGCCAAGTAAACAGAACACCTACCTCAATTTGTGATGATGTTTTAGGAGTTTGAACGTAGTATTCTTTGAAAGAAGGCCACTTCCAGTGCTGTCATATTTTCATCTCATTTTAAATAAGTTTTTTATTATTTGAAACTTCTTTTCCTTTTTCACAAACTGAGCTGTCAAGGTACAAGTTGAAGGACTGTCCCACACTCCGGGACCCCCATGGAGACCTTAAGAACCATTGGATCCCAGCCATATGCCACACGGCAGAAATAACTACACCTGAATTATTCCTGGCAGATATTTGTGTAGCCTGTTCTTCTGAATCTGCAGTGGTGGCAATTCCAGGGTCTCCTGGTGCTTAACATTTCCTAACATTTTAAATACCATCCTTAACCCAAACATCTCATCTTAACTAAGATTTTTCCTGCTGCAACATTAGTCTATTTCTTCTTTCTGCCTCAGCAAACTGAAGTAACAGATCCTTTATCACCTCTACGTAGCAAGAATATTATGGTACAGCTGTTACGGCATCTTGCTGCAGGTCTGTCCTTCAAAATAAACAGGCTGCTCTTTTCATCTTTCCTGTAGGTCGTGTTTACTAGACTCTTGGTCTCTGTGGTTCCTCTCCTCTATGCTCCTTCCAGGTGGCCTGCATCCTTCTTGAAGTGTCACGCCAAAGCAAAACATAGCACTCCAACAAAAGACTCAGCAGTCTCAGACAGCGCAGAATTGCGTCATGTATTTTCCAGATGCCATTTGGGTTTATACAAAATCCTAGTTTGACAGTTGGGGTTAGGGAGGTTTCCTTTTAAAGTAACAAGTCAGGTTTAAAAATACATATTTCATTTAAAATGCCTTCAAAAAGAAGAGGTTTTAAGTATGAAATGCATCCAAACTGAAAGAAACCAGTGGGATTTGGTAGGCATGCCTGAATATATCAACCAGCTTTTCCGGACTCTCTTTTCTCATATGCTTTCTGCTTTAGGAAAAGCTGAAAAGTGTTACCAAATTGGTGAGTTGTGGAAAAGAGCTGATGAAACTCTCACATTTATGTGTTAGATGAGTAAGAAACTCGCTTCCCGATGAATTTATAAAACAGGTGTCCTAAATTGTTGCACGTTTGTAGTACCTAAAGGAAAGAGGGAGGAATTTCTAATCCAATCCCCTGATTTTTTTCTGTCCCCTATATGCTTCAGATGATGCGATTTTAGAAGAATTTTATATCATGAGAACTTATTTGGCCAATGATTTTACTATTTATTGGCACAGCGTTAAGTTAATCTTTCAGAGAGCATCGTGTCTCATAACTACAGACTTTAAAACTCTCCTTTGTCTTGCAGTCCAGTTCTCATTGAAGTCAATGCCTGTTTTAATCAGCAACATCAATGAAATAAGAATTAACTATTCTGCAAAATGGTGCTTTAGTTCAAAAAAAAGCAAACAAAAAACTTTGTGTGCAAGCAGAACAAACCAGAAACCTTCGGGATTATTAAGAGCAGATGTTAGGAGAGTATAATGGATTCACTTATAAAAGATCTGAACATTTGCCAAGGTAAAATATTTGTCAGCTGAAGTTCTATACTGACAGTAATCCTAAATAAAATAGTTGAACCTATCAAAACTAAAATTATATACAGATATAGAATTTACAAGTGCCTCATGGCTGTTCTTCTATGTTTACATTTTTAAAACTGCAGAAATGTATAAAAACCATCACAGAACGTTGTAAACACAGGTTTCAGAATATGACACCAAAGAGTGGGTAATAGGGTAGGGGGATGCCAAGACAAACAGCCTCTGTGGATTGCCAAGGAACTCCTAAAAGAAAAAATAACCTGCAACTCCAGCCATTGCAAACCAAACTGCGAGGGTTTTGGGGTGTCTGTGTGTGAAAATATTAATATTCAATTGCAAAATTAATAGATCCAAAGAGACAGACTTATGGAATTTAGTCCCTTATGACCATACTCAGGATACTTGAGTTTTGTCCACTGAACACTGGATATCAAACAGCCCATGTAGTAAAGACCATCAGCCAGGCCTTGTTCTTCCAGCATTCTTAGAAGGATGCTTTTCACCTCCTCTTGGATACAAGGAGCATTTAGCTTTCCAGCCAAAGTGGAGCTGCTATAAAGGGGAATGCTAAGGGAGAGTCACCCCTAAATATCTGCGGATTGCTGATGGGCCCTTTCTGGCTAAGCAGTGTTGGCTCAAATACCCTCAAGCAGTTGAAAACATTGAACCTGTGATTCAGAAGCTGCTTCCAGCAGTGCCATTACAGAAAAGGTTTGTTATCTGCTGTGAAACTGAAGTTGCTTCCATGCTCAGAGAAGGCCCGAGGGAGGGTTCACGGTACAAACAGAGACCCGATCCTCCGTGTTCCTGCAGCTGGGAACACTGAAGTCACATTTGACCTCAAACAGCTTGGTTCCCTGCCCACCAAAATGCTATTTGATCCAATCAGCTAAACATTTGTGCTGTGCTGAGCTTTGGGATGTGCTCAGACATCAAGATGATTTTAAGAATACATATGTGCCTGTAATATGCACACAAAAGACCTCATAATCAGAGGTTTAAAAGGTGATTGGCTTCTCTTTAGCAAACATGTCCTTAAAAATATTAGTCTGGCAAACTTGTATGGAACACCTAGAATTTACATCACAAATTGTGTATGGACTACTTTGGCATTGGTGAATGCAAGTTTAGAGTCAAATCACTGGTGACCCTTCAACCACTTGGAGACAAGTTTTGCCAGAAAGACTTTGTGTTCAAGCACTTTGGGGACATAAACACTCCTGTAAACTTATGTGCTTTAAAGAAGGGTGACTCCAAGAATCCCTCCCATGTGTGAAATAGTAGAGATAGTTATTGATGGTTACAAAGGACAGTTAATCAGCTGCAGTGACTAATTACTTTTGCAGAATGGAAAATGTTCTTCCTCTCCCATAATTTATGTATCTGCACCAGTTATGTGACAACTCAGTTTTGTGGCAAAGACAGTGATCCCTGTCCTTGGCAATGGTTAAAAAACACCAAGTGGACAGAATGAAGTAATAATTAATTAAAGAGCACAGTAAAAATTCACATTACTTACATTTCACTTCTAATGAGATATTGCACAAGGTGTTGCAAAATTGACAGAGTATTGCCTACAAAATGAACACATCTTTACTGTTCTAATTATATTTGCTTTACAATTAAACTAAGTATTCTTAAGGCCATAGACTCATAGAGTTTGGAAAAGACCTCTCAGCTCTTCCAGTTCAACTGTTAGCCCAGTCCTGCTATGCCAATTAAACAAACATGTCCCCAAGTGCCATATCTACATGTTTTTTGAACACCTCCAGAGATGGTGACTCCATCACTGCCCTGAGCAGCCTCTGACAGTGCTTGACAACCCTTTCAGTAAAGTAATATTTCTTAATATCCAATCTAAACCTCCCGTGGTGCAATTTGAGGCCATTTCCTCTCATCCTATTGCTTGTTACTTGGGAGAAAATCCAACACCCACCTCACCATAACCTTTCTGGGTGCTACAGAGAGCAATGAGTTCTCCCCTCAGCCTCCTCTTCTCCAGGATGAACAGCTCCAGGTCCCTCAGCAGCTCCTCTTAACACTTGTTCTCCAGCCCCTTTACCAGCTTTGTTGCCTTTCTCTGGATGTGCTCCAGCAACTTGATGTCCTTCTTGTACTGAGGGCCCAAAACTGAACCCAGGATATGAGGTGTGGCTTGTTTTAATCCCCTGGGTTTATAAATATTTCATGGGCATACAACATAGCACATCTACCTAACTAGACTATCTAGTCACACTATCTAACTCTAAGCATGTAATTTAGGGGTGTGAATTAAGAGCCTTTCTGTTTGGTGAGCCTAGTGGTCACTCAGAGCTGAATGTCTGTCCACTGGTTTTCACCTCTTTTAACTTAAATCCCATTCATTTGCCCATATCATAACATCTCAGATGTTAAAAATTATTTTCCAATATATGTAGGCAGGTAGTGGAGCCTTCAGAAGCAAAATACTCCCATAAGGTTGTGCACAAGTACTTTTAAAAATCTTGCCAAGTACTTAAATTATTGGGTAAAATTGGCCTTACAAGTGGTTATCAAAATATTTCTTGCTCTGTGTTCTTCATGCATTGTTTCTGATCCATATTCATGGTATATAGATTAAAAAAGGAATATTATTAGACCCATGGAACTGAAGGGGATAGCCCAACATCACATCGCTGCTCCCTAACCTCAGCACTTTGGAAAATCTGGAGGCCACTGCACTTGCCATGCTTTTTATCCAGCAGCTACAGGAATACAGCTATGGAAAATGCATGGAGAGTCTGGGACAGGTCCTAGAATCCAGGACAAAGGGAAAATCCCTGGATCACTAGGGGCTACCTGGTCAGGCTCGCTCCTTGACCAGTTCCCTCAGACTCCTCGAGTCTCATGCCTTCTTGCTGCCCCTGCATTACCGCATTTACAGAGAACAGGCTAAGGTCTGCTTCCCAGCATGCACACCAATGCCCACTCCATAGCAAGGTGTCCACCCACACTGGGAATCCCAGTAGGACAGTGGTCACCTTCTTAGCACTGCAGACCTGAAGCAGGATGTTTATGGTTTGGGACAAACCCCTTGCCATGCCGCATCTGAGGCTGGTTTCCCAGGAAGGCTGTCACCAGGCTCACTAGACACCTGTGTGCCCTTTAGATGTGCTCTGGAGTCCAACCTCGTTGCTCATCTGGACATATTCAGCATTCTTCAGTCTTCTGTTTCAAAAGCTGTCAGACATTTGATTAGGCCTTAGGAAGAAATGTTTTGCTGTGAGGGTGGGGAGGCCCTGGCCCAGGTTGCCCAGAGAAGTGGTAGCTGCTCCATCCCTGGAGTTATTCAAGGCCAAGCTGGATGGGTCTTTGAGCCCCTGATCCAGTGGGAGGTGTCCCTGGAACTGGATGATCTTTAAGGTCCCCTCCAACCCAAACCATTCTATGATTCCATGATGATTTGTTACTCCTCCTCTCCATTTCTCCCGCTATTACTTCCCATTTCCTTTGTTATTACCGCACTCCTCATTTTGTGTTGTGTGCCAGATTTGTGATTGAACATAGGGATCTTCCATAGGGATGTCCTTTGGTGGAGCTTACCATAGTGGCATGGCAGTGGCAGAACCTTTCCTTGCTCTTACCATCACCTCGTTCATTCAAAGGCCGTACCTCCAGTCTGTAAAGGCAAACCATGCACATTTATCTGCCTCGCAGGATTATGCTAAATTCCTCTCTAACCCCAAATAGATGAATGTGGTGATAACATACTCGGTGGATTGCTCTCAGCAGTCATTGCTTAAGATGTCCCTTCAAGTCTGCAACACTCATTTCCTACCCCACCACACATTCATTTTATCTCCTCCCTCCTGCTGTCTCCTTCAGCTGCTGAGGAAATGAATTTTCTTTTCGTAACGCCACCGTGACTCAGTATTTTACCAGCTTTTTTCTGTTTATTTTATTTTGTGTAGGATGATGTATTAGATCTCTGCCACCCATTTCCCAGCCTTCTCTGTAGAGGCAGGCTATGGATTTGCTTATATGTGTGGGCACAGTTCACATCCGGTGAGCTGAAGAGAAGCAAGGTGGTGTCTGATCCTCGCCTTACACATGCAATACCACCATTACAGCATGCAGTGTGGTGCCAACTAATATTCTTGGCATCACAACATAACCTGGGAAATGCCCAGTTGCACAAGTTGGCTGGAAGTGGGTTTATAGTGGTATGGATTATTCCTACTCCTTCTGAAATGATGACGCTTGGGGTCTATCCTCTGGGCTTAAAGTCATAGAATGGAATGGTTTGGCTTGGAAGGGACCTCAAAGGCATCCAGTTCTAACACCCCTGCCATGGACAGGGACACCTCCAACTGAATCAGGGTGCTCAAAGCCTCATCCAACCTGGCCTTGAACATCTCCAGGGATGGGGCAGCCACCGCTGCTCTGGGCAATCTGGGCCAGGACCTTCTCACCCTCACAGGGAAACATTTCTTCCTCATGTCTCATCTCAATCTTCCCTCTTCCAGCTCAAAGCCCTTCCTCCTCATCCTGCTCCTGCACTCCCTTATGAAGAGGCCCTCACAGCTTTCCTGTAGACCCCTGGTAGTCACTGACAATCACCACCAGCATCTTCATATAAAAGAGGCAATCCTCAGCTTTTGCAGTCTATAGTACTACTGAGTAAGTTATTTGCTGTCGATACCACCACATTTGCCTCTTCTAATCACCCTGTGTTTGACATAGTTATTTATTTCCTGTGGCTGTAAGCCTCTGCCTCCTTCCCAGATTATTTTGATGTACATGTGGTTTTATGGAGTTGATATTATTCTTGCTTTATTTCTTTTTTTAAGGTGTGTTTTGTCATCTTTCTCATTATGAATAAAAATGGACAACCCTATCCCATAGTAACATCTCTCCATTAAGTCATTCTTACATGATTGTGGCCTCTACCTCCTCCTCTGTACGTGTTTATGAAGTGCTCTTTTGCTTTGTTCATGTACTTGGCAGGTTGTGACTTATCAAACTGTATTTTTACAGTATTTATTAGTCCTTCTTTTTCATACTCTGTGCTTCTCTTACTCTGCCAACTCCCAGTTTGGGGCCATCAGCATGTGATTAGAATACTTTGCTCCTAAATAACAATTCCAATAGGCAAAGCAATCCCTTTCAGAAGAGATTAATTCAATTGTAAAATACATTTATGAACTACAGTTCTTTAAAATGAACTTCATATAGAATGTGTCAAAAATGGATAAAAATTTAACAGCTAATTGCTGTTAAACATTCTCAGTAATCTGAGGCTTTAGCAGTTACAGCTGCTGCTGTGTTTCCCTGTTATTTACACTATAAGTGATTGATATTCATTTGATATTTATCTAGCAAAGAAAGAATCAACAGTATTACTGAATACCACTCCAAGCACTGCAGAAAAAATAACAAAATGGGAGTAGAAATGGAAAATCAGAATGTTTTGCCACATGAAAATGAAAAGGTATGTCATGGTTTAAACCCAGCTAGCAACTTTGCACCACACAGCTGCTTGCTCACCTCCCCCTGCCCCAGTGGGATGGGGATAGGTAGGGGGAATGAAAAGAAAGAAAACTCGTGGGCTGAGAAAAAGGCAGTTTAATAGAACAGCAAAAGGGAGACAAAAATATTATTAATAATAATAATAGAACACCCAAAGCAGGTGATGCTCAGTGCCATTGCTCACCACTCAGCGACCAATGCCCAGCCCAGCCCCGAGCAGCAATCGCTGGCCCCCAGTCAGTTCCCCCCAGTTTATCCACTGAGCACAATGTGCTACGGTGTGGAATGTCCTTTGGCCAGGCTGGGTCAGCTCTCCTGGCTGTGTCACCTCACAGCTTTCCAGGCACCTCCAGTCTCCCCGTTGGCAGAGCATGGGAAGATGAAAGGTCCCTGACTTGGTACAATATCTGCTTAGCAACAACTAAATCCATCGGTGCATCATCAACGCCGTTCTCATCGTAAATCCCAAACACAGCACGGTACCAGCTACTGGGAAGAAAACAATCTCTGTCCCAGCTGAAAGGAGGACACGGTAAAAAGGGAATTCTTGCAGATCTAGTGAACAAATAGGTCAGAATACTTCCTTTTCTCAGTGTGAGGAATCTTTAAACAGGACTACAGAAAGTACCATACTGGCATGTGAATTTTTGCGCTTAAATATGTTTGTGAGTATACAATTTCAGAGAAACTTTGTACAATCACAGACCCAGTGTAGCTGATTCAAGCAGCAAAACTGGTGTGCATCTGGGCCAAAGGCAAGATGAACCTCCAGTCTGTAATTCACTTATCTTTAAGTTGACAAATTCACTCTGCAAGTAAAAAATGAACCGAAGGCTGTCCTGGACAGCATTGCCACAATGGAGTGCCCTAGTGAAAATCAGGCTAAATTCTATTTCCATCTTTGTTACTTAAACTTTTTTTGTTGCTTAAACTTTCAGGTTTTCCACAGATGTGGAATATGTTGGGGGTGTGCTACTCTGCTGTTTGCAGAACAACTCTTACAGCTCTTACAGGAACCTCAGTCCAACTTCAGCGGAGTATTTCGTGTAAGCAGGACTGCTGGCTGCCATTCCAGACACTGCATGATCCGTCCTCTTGGAATATCAACAGCTGCATCAACTGAAAGAATGAATATCCAAATTTAGAGCACTGTAAGGAAGCTGTAGAGCTGAATCATCTTTCCCCCAAAGCTGGGATGATACAGATCTTACCGAAAATCTACTGCATGTTGAATACCCTACACTTTGATGCAAGACTGGTATTGCCTGCACACTCATACTGGGAAGATCTCATACTGAGATCCAAGTAAAGCAGTAAAACCCATCAATTTTTTATTTGCTGGCCAAACGCAAAGAAGATAGAAAGGAATAAAGTTGTTTGTTATTTCAAAACAGAATGTATTTTTTTAGCAAAACAGACAGGTTTAGGGTCAAAGTTTTTATTTTGTTTGACTTAAAGTATTTACTTTCATTTCAAGTTTTAAAAAAAATCATGAAATATGGCTATTTTCCAAACTGTCTGAAACAAAAATCAAATGGTTTCATTTTGAAAGAGTTGAAATAAATATTTGAGCTCTTTCGATATATTTTCTTTCTTGCCACAACTGTTTTTCACCCAAATTTGTGAGCAGTTTTGTCCCCCCTAAAACTGTTGGTGAGCTTTCTGTGGTGAAATAATAAAAATACAAAATCAAATGCTATATTCTAAGGCTGCCTTCAGCTCTGAATAACATCACACCAGACATTTTAATGTTGGTTTAAATGTAAGCAGGATGACTTGTCGGATCTAAAACAGAGCATCAGGGAATACAAGCCACTTATTTAAGAGCTGGATACGACAAAATATCTTCAGCCAGAATCAGTGGCATAAAACCCAGTGTTTAAAAAATACAAACTAAACAGAACTTTTCGAGTCAGTAAGAGTTCATTTGGAAGTGAGCTGGGCTAACAGCAGTTGTGTCTTTATCTTCCAAAGAGTGCTTTAAGTGCACAAGCACAGGAAGAGATGGAAATACAAGTTCATCCAAAACAATGAAACCCTGGGTTATTTTTGAAAAAAAAAAAAGGAAAATAAAAAGAAAAAAACCCCACAACCCATGAAATCTTAGACATCTACCCTGGAGGGCCTATTTGTGGAGATACCGCCGTGGAGAAGGAAGTGGGATTTCCACAGCAGAATGAGAGACAGCCATTAGTCAATCCTTGGCTCCACATCGCGCCGTTCAATAAAAAAGGGTAAAAGAGAATGAATTACATGCAAATATCTGCAGGCAGTCTATTCAGCATTCTGCAGCTTGGGCTCTGCCAAAAGGCTCGAGGATGGAGGCAGGAGTTGGAAAGTGAAGCTGTGCTCTCTGGAAATGTGAGTTTTTCATTTCTACTTAGTTAACACTTTTTCCAGTTAGGCTCGGTTTGTTAAAGCCAACAGAAGATAAGGCTTGGAACATCAGCACACAGTTTATTAAATCCTAGGGTTTGTTTGAGCTGGGGATTGAGATGATCTGACCAGAACAGTGGTGTTAATAAATTGAACCTACCTCATTTCATTCTCACTAACTGTTTTTCAGGCAAAGTGACCTTTCTTCATCACTCAGAGCTCTGAGGCTTCCCAGTAATATGTCAAGGTGAAAGCAATACCATGTTTTAACTTACATATATTTACTTTTCAAGTTACCCCAGCTGTACCAGGGCTTTCTGTTTAAGACAGGACCTTATCTGCTTTACACTCAATAAGTGTTTCTTTACTGAAGCATGGCATGTATTATGGAACTGTTGGAATGGATCCAGAGATGAACCGAGGGCTGGAGAACCTCTGCTGTGAGGACAGGCTGAGAGAGTTGGGGTTGCTCGGCCTGGAGAAGAGAAAATGATGGAGAGACCTTTTAGTGCCCTTCCAGTTCCTGAAGGGGTTACAGGAAAGCTGGGGAGGGACTTTTCACAAGGGCATGGAGTTACAAGACGAGGGGGAATGGCTTTTAATTGGAAGGGGGAAGATTTAGATTACACATTAGGAAGAAATTCTTCACAATGAGGATGATGACACACTGGCACAGGTTGCCCAGAGAAATGGCAGCTGCCCCATCCCTGGAGGTGTTCCAGGCCAGGTTGGATGGGGCTTTGAGCCCCCTGATCCAGTGGGAGGTGTCCCTGCCCATGGCAGGGGGTTGGACTGGATGGGCCTCGAGATCCCTTCCAACCCAAACCATTCCATAATTCTATGATTCTATTAAATGATTTTTGGAAATTGAAAAAAGGGAAAAACCTCAACATCTCTTTCAAAAAGCATTTGCAGAAACTATGGCACTGATTTAAACATTCCCCAAAAGATTATCTTGATAGAATACTCATTCAGAAATCCTGCTGACTACAAATCTTGGCAAGGAACAGAAAAGACCTTTTTTTTCCATCAAGGCCACAGACAGCCCTAAGAAACACTCTACCCTCTGTTACAGTCTATGCTATGACCAGTGGTCACCTGGGACACACCTGGGATTTTCAGAAGCAATGTTTTTTATTCCTAAGGAATATAAACTATTTCTATTTGTTCACCAAATAAAATGAAAGCATAGACTGATAATTTTGACAGGCACTTCTCTGCTCCTTCCCTTGCTCTCCCTTCCCTCTCATTTCCATCATCTCAGTGAAAAATGGCCTGCATGCTAGAATTTATTCTGCCTATAAAAACCAATAACCCTCACTAAAACACCAACAATGTTATTTGAAAGAAGCATTTCATTCATGTGCAGTGATTTACAGCCAAAGAACTGCAATGTGATTCCAGCCTAACAACAGGCACCCTGGATGACTCCTTCTTCACTGTTTGCTTGCTAGTGGTCCTGCTGGGACTATTTACTACACCACAGCATTGCCTCATAGCGCTGTGTTCTGGGACACACGACTTGGGGAGCTGAAACATTCCCAAGTCTTGCTGGACACACTGCAGAATCCTTCCTGAAAAGAATGTGGCTTGGGATACAGTATTGTTTTTGTAATTCTGCTTGTGTTGGAAATGGACTTGTGCATTTATAAGAGGCAGATATCTGATATCTAAAGGTGCTGGATATTCACTGTCAGGTATATTTTTCTCTATTGCCTTGCCAGAAGAAAGGACTGAAAAAAGGACTATGTTTTGTGATGTTTAAAATGCAAGCCCTTTGAAACAAAGTCTGGAACCTCCTCTGTCACCGAGGCACCCTGTACCACATCAAACAACCAGGCTGTGCTGTGATGAGTGCTTTAAGCCAGGCTACGCTGGCAGCACCACTGAAATAAGTTGTTATTCACCCCCACTGAGCCGCCTGGCCCTGCTGCACGCCACCCCCTCCTGCTTTTTGATCCCAGGATGAACTGGATTGGAAAATGAGCCAGCTCAACCCAGCTTTGTTCAGGGTTAGTTTTTAAGCCGGCTAATTTCCCAGTTTACACTGCCACGTGGCTGCACAAACGCTGAGGTTATGGGAGAAATAAGGAAACCAAGGGTAGGTGGGTGCCATGGTTTAACCCCAGCTGGCAACTGAGCACCACACAGCCACTCACTCACTCCCCTGGTGGGTTGAGATAAAGACATCTTATTTGGACAGCAAAAGAGAGATAATAATAATGCTAATAACAATAATAATAATAGAATATACAAAGCAGGTGATGCTCAGTGCCATTGCTCACCACCCAATGGCCAATGCCCATCCCAGCCCCGAGCAGCGATCGCTGTCCCCCAGCCAATTCCCACTGAGCACAATGTCCTATGTGTGGAATGTCCCTTTGGCCAGGCTGGGTCAGCTCTCCTGGCTGTGCCACCTCCCAGCATCCTGTGCAGCTCCAGTCTCCCCACTGGCAGAGCATGGGAAGCTGAAACGTCCTTGATTTAGTATAAGTACTGCTTAGCAACAACTAAAAACATCAGTTTGTTATCAACATTATTCTCATCCCAAATAAAAAACACAGTGCTGTCCCAGCTACTAGGAAGAAACTAGCACAACAGCTATTCATCCTTATTAATCCTTAATTTCTTTTTTTACAGGCACTAATAATCCACAAAAGCACGTGTCATTTCCCAGACTGCAAATCTTGCAGATCAGCAGGGAAGGCATCACTAGACTCTCTTGACCAGGTTTTGAAAGAAAGCACAAAATGAACTGGCCATGGAACATGATTCCATCCGAGTGTGAAAGTACCACACATGCCACCAGAACTCCTCAGTGGTTGAACATGACCCCTAAGCATTATCAAGCTAAAGCACTGAGAACTGCCAACATAAAGATTCCAACAGGCCCGTCTGGAGCACAAGGCTCCCTTGCAGCTGGGGTACCTCCAAGATCAGATGGGCACTGAGCATCATGGCAGTTATGATCTAAGCACCTAAATTCTATTTATTTCCTTTTTGGGTCTGTTCTAACTTTAAAAGACCCAAAATACTCTCCCTCTGAAGGTAATTCCAAGAAATTTTTAACTGTCCAGAAGCTGAGGTATGGTCAAAGGTCAAAAGATAAGCTTATGGATGTAAACCTTCTTCCAGATTAATTGGAGTATTTCCTGCTGTAGATGAGTCCTAATCCTGTGCTGCCAGAAGGGTCATGGTTTTCTTTTGAAGTGGCCAGTTCAGAGTTCTAGGCTTATCAAGAGTTTTTCGGACTCCTGAAGACAAGGTTAGGTACCAATGCAGAGAAATCCTCAGAGTTTTAAAGCTTCTTGTACACTATGCTATATTTTACTCCTTGATTTTCCCTTTCAGCTAGACTCTTCAGAGTAACAAAATTAATGATTTTCCCTTTACTCTGATTCATATGTGGTTAACACTACAAATTCACAGCACACAGAAACCAATTAACATATCAACTCCTAGTCAGCTCTACTGTGGTTAAGGAACTTGGCCCAGTTCAGTATCTCCAACAGAATTCCTTCACCAAGCAAGCACAAACACACTGTTCAGCTCAACTCCCAAAGCAGGCCATGAAAACAGATTGGCGTTGCTGCATTCCCTGGAGTTTAGAGAAATAAAGCTCTTCCAGATCAGCAGTGACTTCCCAACGTGACCACGGTTCCTGGAGAACAGCCTGCCACTCTGACATTTAAATCTGAAATCTGATGTACTTAGGTCATAACATAATCACCCTCTCCTCCCTGGCTACTCCAGCTAAACCTCTCCCTTTTACTCATCTCATTAGTAACCAACTTTGTGTTTACAAAGCAATAGTAAACACAGTTATCCATTGTCAAGGCACAAAATAAAAATAAAAACATATCTCAAATACGGGGTCATAGTTTCATCCCCTTATCTTAAAAACAGATACAGACATTTGAAACTGCCATAATAATTACCCCATGGGTACAACTCTACTGAATTCATTGGTGAAAGGTGATTGCTATCCAAACAGGGTGCAATCCAAGATTCCCTTTCTCTGGCCAATGAAAGCAAAACCTTGCTCTGGCTGCTCTTGCACAGGCCTCCTCAAGCGTGCACGCAGGGCCCAAGCACCCTCACTGCAACACTTTGCTCCATACAGCTCCCCCTGCTTCTCTCTCAAAGCAGCCTCCACATCTGCTAAGGGACAAAGTCAGCTCCTTTCTCCAACTCTTTGGCATATTTTGCATTTTTGGGGATTAATTTCTTTAACAGCCAGTACTGATTGATTGCTGACCATACAAAATAGTTTGGTCAGTAGAGTACAATTCCGTTTGCTGTTTTGAGGGTCACATTTGAAAGATCGGTCAGCTCAGTTCTAAAGGAAACCTGAAAGCAATACACTTTCTTTTTTTTTCTTGGCCTAGGACATAGATGTTCCCCCAACTTTGTTCATGACTGCAATACATCTGTTCTGAGTATCCAAACAGACCCCTTCAATGAAGAGCCAGTGCTTTCTCTTCCTCGAACTGATAATCATGGAAATCTACGCTTTTCTTTCCCTGAAGAAGCTCTTCCTTGAAATCTCTTCAGAAAATGAGTGCTACTGGCTAACACAGCGAATGTTTGCAACTATAAGTCACCTCACACCAGTCCACATTTCATGACATCTCTGAGCTGACTCGAATGCTGAAACTCTTCTCCAGTTCTTTCCCTCTGGTGGCAGGAGCAGTTGAGGTCACAGATCTGGGAAATGATCTGGCCAAAGATGGGGCTTCTAATCAGGGTGGATAGGAGGTAGTTGTCAGATCAGTTCTCCAAACCAACTCACCAAGCACACACTAAAGCCAGCTGAAAGGCTTGAAAAAATATCAGAGACCTCCAGCACAGAATGAAGCTGCCATTGCCTGTAGACTGCCCATCAATGACTCTGTTGTCTACTTCTAGGTGTGTCTGCTGTGGATCACTTCTATCATCTAAATACTGAAGGGCTTATAAATCAACTGTGTGCTACAGCAAGTCTAGAGGAGGCCACAAGGATGATCTGAGGGCTGGAGCACCTCCCATACCAGCGCAGGCTGGGAGTGTTGGGGTTGTTCAGCCTGGAAAAGGCTCTGGGGAGACCTTAGAGCAGCCTTCCAGTAGTGAAAAGGGCTACGGAAAGCTGGGGAGAGACTCTGGGTCAGGGAGTGCAGGGATAGGACAAGGTGGAACAGTTTTCACTGAAAAGGGAAGACTGAGCTGAGATTTTAGGAAGAAATGTTCTGCTGTGAGGGTAGGGAGGCCCTGGCCCAGGTTGCCCAGAGAAGTGGCGGCTGCCTCATCCCTGGAGGTGTTCCAGGCCAGGTTGGATGGAGCTTTGAGAACCCTGATCCAGTGAGAGGTGTCCCTGCCCATGGTAAGGAGGTTGGAACTGGATGATCTTTGAGGTCCCTTCCAACACAAACCATTCCATGATTTGTATGATGCAGTTCAATGAAAGAGATAATTTTTTGCAGGTCTGAAACAGCCATGGGAGTTTGAGAAATGATTTCATTCCCTTCACGTGGCATATTCACATTTTCACAAATTTCTTTGCAAATAACCTGTGCTCCCCATCCCTGGAGGTGTTCAAGGCCAGGTTGGATGGGGCTTTGAGCCCCCTGATCCAGTGGGAGGTGTCCCTGCCCATGGCAGGGGGGTTGGAACTGGGTGGGCTTCGAGTTCCCTTCCAACTCAAACCATTCTGTGATTTTGTGATTGTATCACTGTGGGATCCTGTGATTCTATGGGATCCCGTGATCCTATAGAATGCTGTGATTTTATGGGATCCTGTGATCCTATGGGATGCTGTGATTTTATGGGATCCTCTGATTTTATGGGATCCTCTGATCCTGTGGGATCCTGTGATTCTATGGGAGGCTGTGATTTTATGGGATCCTCTGACCCTATGGGATCCTCTGATCCTGTGGGATCCTGTGATTCTATGGGATGCTGTGATTTTATGGGATCCTCTGATCCTATGGGATCCTGTGATCCTATGGGATCCTTTGATTCTATGGGATGCTGTGATTTTTGTGGTATCCTCTGATCCTATGGGATCCTCTGATCCTGTAGGATCCTGTGGTCCTATGGGATCCTCTGATCCTGTGGGATCCTGTGGTCCTATGGGATGCTGTGATTTTGTGGGATCCTCTGATCCCATGGGATCCTGTGATTTTGTGGGATCCTCTGATCCCATGGGATCCTGTGATTCTATGGGATCCTCTGATCCTGTGGGATCCTGTGGTCCTATGGGATGCTGTGATTTTGTGGGATCCTCTGGGATCCTGTGATCCCATGACTCTGCCACCCGGTGATCCTCCGGTTCCGTGACTCTGGAATCCTCCCGTCCTGTGTCTCTGGATTCCTGCGATCCCACTCCTACGGCTCCTCGGCAGGCTGTCACTCAGGGACCCCGCACTCCCCGGGGTGACTCCAGCCCGCATCCCCCGCGCCTCCCTCCGCCGGTTCGGGGGCGGCGCCGCGCGGCACCGCGTGACTTCGCGGAAGCGGCGCGCGGGGCGGGGGGCAGCGCCCGCACCGGCACCCGCACCCGCACCCGCACCCGCACCCGCACCGGCACCGCCAGGTACTGAGACCCGGCCTTGTCCTCCTCAGCGGCGGCAGAGGCTGTGCCTCGCTCCCGGTGAGCCCAGCGCTGGCGTGGAGCGGAGCGGGTGACGGGGGGTGCCCCGGGGGGTGCCCGGGGGGTGCCCCGGGGGTGCCCGGGGGGTGCCCGGGAGGTGCCCCGGGGGGTGCCCGGGGAGTGCCCGAGGGGTGCCCGGGGGGTGCCCGGGGGGTGCCCGGGAGGTGCCCGGGGGGTGCCTGGGAGGTGCCCGGGAGGTGCCCGGGAGGTGCCCTGGGGGGTGCCCGGGGGGTGCCCGGGTGGTGCCCCGGGGGGTGCCCGGGGGGTGCCCCGGGGGTGCCCGGGAGGTGCCCGGGGGGTGCCCGGGGAGTGCCCGAGAGGTGCCCGAGGGGTGCCCGGGGGGTGCCCGGGAGGCGCCCCGGGGGGTGCCCGGGGGGTGCCCGGGAGGTGCCCGAGGGGTGCCCGGGGGGTGCCCGGGAGGTGCCCGGGAGGTGCCCCGGGGGGTGCCCGGGGAGTGCCCGGGAGGTGCCCGGGGAGTGCCCGAGGGGTGCCTGGGAGGTGCCCCGGGAGGTGCCCGAGGGGTGCCCGGGGGGTGCCCGGGAGGTGCCCCGGGGAGTGCCCGGGGGGTGCCCGGGAGGCGCCCCGGGGGGTGCCCGGGGGGTGCCCGGGAGGTGCCCGAGGGGTGCCCGGGGGGTGCCCGGGAGGTGCCCGGGAGGTGCCCCGGGGGGTGCCCGGGGAGTGCCCGGGAGGTGCCCGGGGAGTGCCCGAGGGGTGCCTGGGAGGTGCCCCGGGAGGTGCCCGGGAGGTGCCCGGGGGGTGCTCGGGGGGTGCCCGGGAGGTGCCCGGGGGGTGCTCGGGGGGTGCCCGAGGGGTGCCCGAGAGGAGCCCGGGAGGTGCCCGAGGGGTGCCCGGGAGGTGCCCGGGGGGTGCCCGAGGGGTGCCCCGGGGGGTGCCCGGGAGGTGCCCGGGAGGTGCCCGGGGGGTGCTCGAGGGGTGCCCCGGGGGGTGCCCGGGAGGTGCCCGGGAGGTGCCCGGGGGGTGCCCGAGGGGTGCCCCGGGGGGTGCCCGGGAGGTGCCCGGGAGGTGCCCCGGGAGGTGCCCGGGAGGTGCCCGAGGGGTGCCCCGGGGGGTGCCCGGGAGGTGCCCGGGAGGTGCCCCGGGGGGTGCCCGGGAGGTGCCCCGGGGGGTGCCCGAGGGGTGCCCGGGGGGTGCCCGGGAGGTGCCCCGGGGGATGCCCGGGAGGTGCCCGGGGAGTGCCCGGGAGGTGCCCCGGGGGTGCTCGCACTGCTCGTAGAATCGTGGAGGCGTTTGGCTCGAAAGGGACCATAAAGCCCATCCGCTCCCACCCGCTGCCGTGCGCAGGGGCTGCTTTTGCTTTACTGGATGCTGCTTTCGCTTCCCGAGAGCAGGAATGGCACGGGAGCTGCTGAGTCCTGATCCAGGGATCCTGGATCCTTAACCAAGGGCAGCCTCAGTTCCAGAGGGACCTGGAAGGGCCGCAGGGGTGGGAACGTGCAAACATGATGGAGTTCAAGAAGGTCCAGTGCAACGTCCTGCACCTGGGTCAGGGCAATCCGCAGCTTCGCTACAGGATGGGCACGATGTGACTGGGAGCAGCCCTGAGGAGAAGGGCTTGGGGTGCTGGGGAGGAGAAACTGGGCACGAACTGGGTCAGCAACGAGCGCTCACAGCCCAGAAACCAACGGTGTCCTGGGCTGCATCCACAGCAGTGGGACCAGCAGGGCAGGGGAGGGGATTCTGCCCCTCTGCTCTGCTCTGGTGAGACCCCACCTGGAGCCCTGTGTTCAGTTCTGGATCCTCAGCACAGGAAGGACATGGATCTGTTGGAGTGAGTCCAGAGGAGGCCACAGAGATGATCCAAGGACTGGAGCACCTCCTGTATGAGGACAAGCTAAGAGCTGTGGTTATTGAGCCCAGAGAACAGGCTACTGAACCAGGCTGCTCCAGGCTCCATCCAACCTGGTCTTGAACACCTCCAGGGATGGGGCAGCCACAACTTCACTGGGCAACCTGTGCCACGGCTTCACCACCCTCATCATGAAGAATTTCTTCCTAGTGTCTAATCTAAAATGTTCCCCCTGCCAATTTAAAGCCATTCCCTCTTGTTTTATCACTACAGCCCCTTGTGAAAAGTCCCTCCCCAGCTTTCCTGAAGACCCTTTCAATGCCGGCCCAGTCTTTTCTCCAGGCTGAACAACCGCAACTCTCCCATCCTGTCCTCATAGCAGAGGTGCTCCAGCCCTTGGATCATCTCTGTGGCCTCCTCTGGACCCACTCCAACAGATCCTTGTCCTTCCTATGCTGAGGATGCCAGAACTGGACACAGGGATGCAGGTGGGGTCTCACTGGAGCAGAGCAGAGGGGCAGAATCCCCTCCTTTGCCCTGCTGGTCCCACTGCTTTGGATGCAGCCCAGGACATGGTTGGCCTTCTGGGCTGCGAGCACATATTGCTGGCTCATCATGTTTTGCTGCTCATCCAGCAGCGCACACACGTGTCTCCAGCTCTTACGCTTAGTGAGAAAGGAAGCTCCAGGTATCCAATATACATCACTTTTACCTATAAAATGATACAAGATTTATGTTTAAAATTTTTTTTTAGCTTATTACAGCTTCTGGTATCCCTATCTGCTCTTTTATTCTGCTGCAAATAAAAAGCCAAAACACCCAATGTTATATTTTTTTTCCTCTTCCCTCAGATTTCAATGGATTTAACAAGTCCCCCACTGTCTTTACAAGATAATGGATTTGTAAGTATTTGCTGATGTGCTGCCTGGAAAAAAAATGTTTTATTTGACAATATCTCTGAATGAAGGTTTGCACTCAGACTGCTAGAACAGTTCTAAAACTTCTTGTCTCACCGTTTTCCATCCTTTAATAATTTGGACATTCCTCATTCCCACCTCCTGTTTCCATAGGGAGGGATCCATTCCAAAGTGCCTGCATTACAGAATTTTCCTGTCCTGCCTTGCTTGCTCATCTGTCTCTGGAGGTTTCTTATGAGAATTTAATTTCCCAGTGCCTCCCTTGATGCAGGGTGGCAAATTGTTAGATGGGATTTTCCCTGAAATTCCTTGTGTTTTCCTTGTTATTTTTTTCCTTTTTTTTAAAGTTGTCTTAGACTATTTTTCAGTAGAAAACAGGCACCCTTTCTGATAAGCTTCCAGCTGCGACACGTGCATCCTTCTGCTTTCCTAGACTAAATCCTTTGAGCGAAGGAATTTTTGTCCAATTTGAAGTTACACACAGATGGGGATTGCCCTGTTGCCTAATAGGCATTTGGAACTGGACAAAGCAGTGGAAAAATTGTTTTCTATTTTATTGTTTTTAGGAAATACCCAGCATTACCAAGGGAATTGATGAGATTATCTGATTTAGACCGTTTCCATGCCTAAATTTCGTGGTCCGCATTCAAGTTTTATGTAATCTTAAGTAAAAGGGAGGGATGGTTTCAGCAGGTCTCTTTGGATTTTTTTTTTCTTTTCTGCAGAGCATTGCGTCCATAGAAACAAAACAGAACAGGGAAGATTTTCTCTCTTCTGGGGCGTTATCCAGCTGTAGTTTTCCCATGCTTGTGAACTTCTGCCCTGAAGTACTTAAATTCTGAAATACTTATTTTATCACCTTCCCCTGCTTGATGTTACCTTTTATTGTCCAATCTCCCTGAGCTTGGAAGTATCCCATTTTTTTAGGCTTGTATATTCTTTATACATTCTCTTAGAGGAACTGCTGAGAAAGCATATAGATAAACATTTGTGGCTTTGAAGGGCATAGTTGCCTGTGGAAGAACATAGAGACAACTTACTTTTATTAGTTATCAAAATATTAGCCTGTGAGTATTTTTGGTTGGATAGTTAGCAAATGATAAATGTGTTACTGTCTAATGAGGGGATACCTGCCTGTCTCTTCTCTTCTGTCCAGGTTATGACAACCTTTGATACTCTTTGCCCATCAGAAGGCAAGATGGAAAAACTTAAAAAAGAGCTGAAGGAATGGAAGGCAAGTTCTATAAAGCACATAGCATCATGGAAATGAGCTGAAAGACACTTGGAAGACCTTTAACCCATCCTTCTAAACCCAAACCAACTCTTTCCCCATTCTAATGTGTTTGTCTAAATGGCTTTCTATTCTCCAGCCGCACATGCTTGTGTTGAGCCCAGTGGTAACTACACTTGTAAGTCTTAAGAGAAATATTTATCCAAAGGGTTAAAAATAAATAAATATGAAGGGCTTACTTCAGGTTTTGTTAGCTCACATGAAAGAAAAAAAAGAAATTAAATATTTTTTCTTTTTGCTACCCAGGAAAGAGTTGAAAAAGCTGAAAAAGCAAAAGCTGACCTTCTTTTCTGTAAAATAAGTGTCGATGAACAGTATGTTAGAGCACAGGAGCAGCTGATGAAGCTGAAGGACTTTCAAGAGAAACAGCATAAGGAGATTATTATGTCCAGGGACGCACATGAGGTATGGAGAAAGCCTAATCACAGCTGCTAGTATGTGGGGGGTTGTGAAGGAGGTGTCGATGAGAGAAAATAAGATCAATATTTCCTTTTGAACAGCTGTTCTGGTTTGCAGACTATGACTAGAATATTCTGCACATGTTTTTTTCAGTAGCAGATTGAGATCCAAAGCTCTAAAGTATGTCTTATGGTAATGCTGGAAGAGTGAAGGCAAAACTGAGGAGTATTTTATATAGAAGATGAAGACTCGCAAAACCAGTGTTCCTCTTCCAATAGTCTCCACTAACAGATGAGTTTCAGTTTTGGGGGATGCCGATAAAATCGAATGCGCTGATTCCACTGCTTAGTTGACTCCCAGTGTATCTTTTAGGACATTACAGCACTCAAGGGACTGGCATTTCTTAAGTGAGAGTGAGCTGGGCAAGAGCCAGAATCTGAAGAGGACTCTTATTTCTAGAACTAATTGCTTCTAGAACTAATTTGTTCATTACCTCAGCATGCCCTGTGCAGTCGGTGCAGTAATAGGATGAATTTCCATAGGCTGTCAAGGAGGGGGTTTCCATGAGGTTTTGTTTGGCCTGTAAATCACTGATGAGAAATTATGACTTCAATATTACAAGCTATTAAAATATAATGAATAGGTTAAGTAAGTTCAGGTTGGTGAAAGTTTTTTGAAAGTTGATTTTGGTTCTCGAGTAATCAGTGTTTGAATTTTATAGCCAGAAGAGGTCATTACCATCATCTGGTGTTTGTTTTACACTATCTTCAACTGATGGGAGCTGGACAAAATGCCTCAAGTGGTTCATAATTTTAAAGGAGCTGCCTTCTAATTGTGTGTGGCTGGAGTTGAATGCATCTGCTATGCTTTCTTCTCATTGTGTTGTATTCCCTGCCCAGGAAATGCTGGATGTAGTTAATGTTAAGGATTCTTTGGTGTGGAGGAAGCTGTGCAGTTTGGGGTGCACTCTGCGTGCTGGGAAACACTAATCCCTCCTTCCCAGCCCTCTCACTGTCATTTCCTTTGACTGAAACTGCTCCTCAGTGAGTGAATTTACTTTGCTAAGTAAAGGTTTGTAGAAGATGCATCATTTGTGGCTGTCACGTAGAATAATTAAAAGTTGAAACATTTTCTAGCATCTACAGATTTTGCTGAAATATGTTTTTGCCTTCTGTGTGTGTAATTCTGTGTTTAATACTTTTTGGGCTGTAGAGAGAACTCTGTCTACTGAACCATGAAAACGCTGAGCTGAAGAGAGAGATTGAGAAGCTTGAAGAAGACCTTGCAGAATGCAGTTCAGTGCTTGCGCAGGGCAGTCAGGTAATGAAATGTTTTGCAGTTTGTCTTTCAGAAGGTCACATTTTTATTTTGTCAGTTCTAGACCATTGGGGCCAGATTGGCATTTGAACCTCTCTTGATTTCAATATAAAACGTAGCTTGAAGTTTTGGTTTCGTATTTTATCTGGCAAAGTAACGTTAGGAAGGTTAAGGAAACAAGTACAAATATGTTAGTGTTGTGGTTTAACCTCAGCCCTCTTTATACACTGAGCAGGATGTCGTATGGTATGGAATGTCCCTTTGGCCAGGCTGGGTCAGGTCTCCTGGCTGTGCCACCTCCCAGCTTCTCATGGACCTTCAGCCTCCTCACCGGCAGAGCATGGGAAGCTGAAGTGTCCTTGACTGCTTTAGCATCAACAAAAAAAAAAAATCAGTGGATTGTCAACATTATTTTAGTCTCAAATCCAAAACACAGCACTGCACCAGCTGTCAGAAAGAAAATTAACTCTATCCCAGCTGTCAGAAAGAAAATTAACTCTATCCCAGCTGAAACCAGGACAGGGAGATATTGAAAACAAATGAGAGCAACGAAGAAAAGCAGAAAATTATTAAATGGAATTCATTTTCAAGTACTCTCGATTTATATTTCTTGGGTAAGAGGATGGAAGGAAAGGAATGTGTCCACTATATGGCAGATGTAGCATTTATTTTAGGCTGTATTGGCTGGACTGATTATAGTCTATCCCACGTTACTCCAAATTAGAAATAACTCCATTTGCAGCCAGATAAATATTAGTAATACTAAATAGATTTAAACTCAGGATCCAAAGTGTCTTTTGGTGAAACTGCTGCAGATTCTGAGGTGTGCAGAAATTAGAAATGCCCTTGTGGAAATTTCAGCTTTTAAAAACCCATTTTCATTCCAAATTGGAACAAAACAAAATGTTCGGGCGAATTTACTGTAAAATGAAAATTTTGATTATTTTTTATTTACACAGAGATTGAAACTATCAGAGTTTAATGTTAATGATATCACAATATTAGCTTGAGCTTTCTAAATTGCATTTCTGACTGTAGGAGGTGTCGGTGTGGTCTGGCCTCCCATGCAGTCATCAGGCAGGGCAAGGGTCGTCTAGGAGGGGATTCAGTGTGAACGGGAGCCTACACCCCATGCCTGAATTATCTTTAGGAAGAATGTCTGTCTTGCCATGGGCAGCAGAGGGAATGGGAGGAAAGCAGGCTCATAGATAAGATGCTAGGTTTGAAGATAGTGGCAGGAATGCTTTAATTACTCTGGTTATTTTATCTTAACACAAACTGTTTTCTTCTACACGGGGTTTTATTTTGAAATAGTTACGTAAAGAGGAAATAAAGCGTTATCTGAAACTCCCTCAAGTCTATCAAAGCAGACTTTCCTTACCAACATTTCCTGGAACAGTTTTAATTTATCCTAGTTATAAAAGACTTGGATATTCTTATCTGTTTACTAAGATGCCAATGTACAAGGCTGTTTATTAGCAGACATCCAGTCGATGTGGAGCAGTGATGCAATTAGGCAAGAATAAATGGCAACACAAGCGACTGATACTGGGCATTCTGCAAATTTTAGAAACTCAAAGTATTCTACTTCTGCAGGTGGAAATCGCTGTGGACTTGAACTGAATTTTTACTGTCTAAGGTGAACGTTAAAGTCAAAGTTAATCAAAGGGGAAGAAAACCCACCTCTGTCAAAAATCCCGGTAATAGACGAATACAACTAGTCAGGTTAGGCAGAGGAGTTAGACCTGTTTTATCAGCCAGGATTTCAGTCTGCTTGACTGTTAAAAAAAAAAGAAAATATATATAGCACTTCAAGGAAAGACGAACATTCATTTTTTTATTCTGCAATACATTCCAGAAATTATTTTTGCTTTCCTATCTTGATTCTGAAACACTAGATTAAAAAAGACGTAGCAGAAATGGAAGTGAAGTTCACTCACCTGGAAGACGTGAAGGATGATTGCCCAGATATGAATACTTGCTGTGTTTTTGGTGTAGCTACACGAATCCCATTCAGACTGAATCAAAACCAAGCACTGCTTACTTTTGAAGATGAAAGAGGTACGATACATATTTTAACTATAAAATTAATGTCTCTGATGTGTATTTCATTGCCAAAAGGAAAAGATATTCAGGAATGTTTGGGGAATAAAGAAGTCCACAACAGCCAAGAAAGAATACACAGAGAACCTTTCACTGCTATAATATCAATCAGTAGAAAAAGATTCTTGCCAGCACGCTGCATGCTTTTGTTGGATTACCAGATGTCTGCTCTGAGCTAATACAAACAGTGTGTGGTGCTGGAAATGGGGAATATGTTTCTATCTCACAGAGTATTGTCAGGAGTGATTCAAAATGTTCTGACAGCAAGAATTTGATTATTTTCTTTGCTGTGGGCAGTACCTTATTCTGACAGCAATTATGTTAAGTGTTAAGTGTACACAGCAGATGATGGGTGGATCTGAGAGGACAGAGGATGGTGCAGTCTGTAACTCCCCTGCTTCCCACCGAGGTGCTTGGTGTTTGGACAGCCTGGTGCCTGGCAGCAAGGAGCCTGCCAGTCTGGCTGGGCCTGCTTGGGGGGTAACACTGTTAACTGCAGATGCAAAGCTAGTTTCTGACTCATTTCTGTCAGCTAAAGTCTAACACTGCTCATCGGTATTCTCTGCCCCTGGTTCTGATGTGCTTTTCATCCAAGGATACTGCAAATATGAGAATTCGAGTGTTAATATTCGATACAGCGAGAGCATCTTTTGACAGCATAAAGATTCTGCTGTCCTGTGCTATTCTAAAGCTGTATAATATTTTACTTGTTGCCTATAACCAGTCAGATTTTATGGGAACAAACATACTGAAGACATGGATAGTGGGAACTGATTGCCCAACTGTTATTTATTTCTCCTTTTTGATGCAAAAAGAGATTTTGCTTAAGAGACTGGGGAATAGTTTTGGGTTTATAATGATTAAACAAAGCTTTTCATGTCTAAAAACTTGTGACTTTCTTTAGTTGCCCAGAGGCTGATAAAAATGGGTAAGCATGCTGTGAACCTGGACAACAAAATAGCAGACCTGAGAGTGAAGCCTTTTATACTTGAAGTGGGAATGAAATTTGAGGTAATCAACTGAAATATGAAACTAGAAAGATACAAACTTGCAGTACCTAAAAAGCTCAGGCTTCAGGGTTTGGGTTGTTCTCATTCACAAAAGTGCACAAAAAATGTTTGGTTTTTTTTTAGCTCCATGTCACTGTTTCTGGAAAGAAGATCAATGTTTCAGACATACCCAACCTGTCCATTCCTGGAGAGTGGATGAGAGACAAATTAGAGTTGAATTTCTACAAAACTGAATGGGGAAGAGGAAGAGAAGTAGAAAATGTGAGCTATGATGAGCAGTCTAGAACAGCTGCTGTTACGTTCCTCACGCCTGGAGGTATCGTGTGTAATATTTTGTAGGCTATATCTGCAGGCTGTATTGTCCAGTCAGCATTACATTCCATCCTGTATTACATTCTGTGTTAATTTGACCACTGAATGCAGCAAATTCTTCCCAAGGAGAGTTAATTAGATCAGGAGAAGATGTGGGTTCACCCACATGTCCATAAACAAAGCAGTATTTCATCATGTTCCTTTTTGATCAAACGTGACCCAATATGCAGTTTGTGAGATTCATTTCTTTCTTTGTGAAACCCCTCTTTTTTTTCTTGCATTGCTGGACACTTACATTGCAAAGAGAAAATTAGGAAAATGTGTTTGATTTTAGTTCTTCTTTCATGACAATGAAGTTAAGACAGGCATTCAGATTGCCCAACTGTATGAAATTCTATGAAGATCAGTGGAGCCACATCTATTTAGAGCAGCTGCTTTAGATTTATTTCAGAAGCTCTTGTGGGTATTCAATGATTTAGCTTTTTTTGGAAATGCCAAAAGACACCTTTCTTCAAAATGCCTGTGAAGAATCTACACGTGCGCTATCATGTTTTCTAAATCCATATAAGAGAGATGAGTCTCTTCTTTGCTATGCTTACAAAATGCATTTTAGATTATATTACTCTTACTCCTCTTTTTCTTATTCTCCATTACAGTGACGAATGGCTTTATGACATGTGCTAAATATCCTTTCTTTGTAAATGGAGTGTGCTATTGGCTTTCTGTGTCTCCAGACACCGACATACGCCTGAAAAAGTTTCAGGTAAAAGAATCAACACATACATGGGAAGTTGGAGATATGGACAGAGTTTTCAGTTCTGAGGAGTGCAGAAGCTTCTGTGTCATTCCTGCACTTTGTGAAACTTAGAGCAAGTGTGGGTCTGCTCTGCTGATAATCTGATGTTTTGCAGTGTGAGAGCTGTAATTTATTTTGAAAGGGTGTGGGTGTCTTTCCTTGATCAAATTAGATCATTATTACCATAATGTCTATGCTAGCCAGGAGGCAGATACTGACTTGTTTGTGAAGTAGGTTCATCGTAGACACAACAATATTTTTCCCAGTCACAAAGCACTGACAGATTCATCCTTATGGAGTGGCCTTGTTGATAGTCTCAGCGGAGACTCTTGTGCTGTGAAACATTTCCTTATTCACTTTTTTCATTCATTCATTCATTCATTTATTCATTCATTCATTCATTCATTCGTTCATTCATTCATTCCACACAAAAAATTACTTCTTTCCTGTAATGCCAATCTGCTTGCTCATCATATTCTCACTGAAATTGTCTACTGCTTTGTATGAATAGATTGTAATCAAGTCAGTATTGTGTATATAATCAGGCCTTGATAATTAAACCGCTGACTGGAGTGTGTTTATGAGATACAACAGCATTCTTTGCAGGTGTGTATCATCTATTGGCATGGATTTTTATGGAGTGATGCTATCTAGAGTCACCAGATGTCCCCAAATCCAGTGAGCGTGTGGGTGTCCACCCTTAACGGAAGTGGACTGCCTGTTGCACTCGGTAGTGTCTGATAGAGTTGAGAACTGCTATTTTCAGTGGCAAAAACATACCATACTGGCCAAAGTCTTAAAGTGTCATCAGAGATCCTAGCCATATCGGATAAAGGGTGTCTTTATCACCAGTATATCTGCTCCTTTAGATGTACAAGCAACAGCTGATCTGTAATATGTTTGTTTTTCTTTCCTCTGCAGCTCTTCTATGGAGTTTCTAAGAAGACCATTCTTTTGGAAGGAATTCAAGAGACAGAAGATGATGAGGACAGTGTACAGGACATGATTGAAATTCATTTTCAAAAGTCTAGTAATAGCGGTGGAGAAATAGAGAACATCAAATATGTATCAAAAGAAGCAACATGGGTTTGTTTTGAGGAGGATACTCAGAAAACTGCAGATTGAACTCATGAGTTCTCAGGTTTTGCTTCATCAGAGGCTTGTGAGGTTATGCAGTGTATTTTAGTGCTCTGAATTTTATACTTGACAAAGAGGACCTGCCTGTCTTTCTGATTTGTGTGACGGCACAGACCGTGTACAAATTCAGCAGAACTCATTGCTTGATATTCCAAAAGTACCTGATGAAAGGCAGAAAAAGCCTTTACCAGCACTTGAAACTTAATCTAAGATTGTAAATATTTTGTATCTTACAAATTTTAGACAAGTTGCATACTCCAAAGTGGGATAAATCTATTCCTTCTTACATTTTCATTACAAAAGCTGTACATGATCCCAGTCGCAGACTTTTTTTTAAAGCACCATAGCTGCAGGAGGTAGCTCAGAGAGGACTCCAGTCCTGCTGAGGCTGCTGTGAGCCACCCTAATGCAAATACCTGAAAGCAGTTACCCTGTAACTTCATAAAACCTGCATTACCAAATTAGTCCTAAATTTAACATAGGAAAAGGGAGAGTGCAAAACCACTGCAGATTTACCCAAGAAATTGCACCTTATAAGAAATGCCATAGTAGTAATGCTTCTTTTTAGCTGTTGAAATACTGTTTATCCTTCTAGGATCTAATGCAAATTTTACTGAGCTTCTGATAAGTTAATAGTGTGTTTTATTGTTTGGTTTTAATTATTTGTTTTTACAATTATACTTTGCCTCATTTTTGTTCATGATTTTGCTTATTTTAAAATGTTATACTTGAAATATTACAAGAATTGAGATGATTCTTAATCTAAACCAGATTCCTCCATAACAATGCTGGGAAAAAGCCTGATGCTAAATGCTGTGTTGGAAAAAGATATGTAGTGTTCAGGGCAAATTACTTTTTCAGTGTTATAAATTCCTGCTTTTGTTCCCAGTTCAACCTTCCAGTTCTTATACTGAAATAAAATGGAAGTGCAAAGTCATAGAAGGATTTCTTTTCCACGGAGCAGTGTTTTTCCTTTTGCACTGTTCGTTTTATTTGCTATTCTTGTGGGCTGAAATGGTTTGGCAACAATAATCTGAACTTCAGATTATTCAGATTTGTGAATGGGTCTAACATTGAAAACAACTTATTATCATAGTATTTGACATTTTAATATGCAGAAAAAAGCACAATGCACCAAAACTTCTGCGAAAAGAACACTGCAAATATACCTCAGGCATCCTTCATAGAATCACAGAATGGTTTGGGTTGGAAGGGACCTCAAAGCCATGGGCAGGGACACCTTCCATTGGATCAGAGTGTTCAAAGACCCTGGCCAGGAACACCTCCAGGGGTGGGGCAGCCAGGACTCCTCTCTGGGCAACCTGGGCCAGGGCCTCCCCACCCTCACAGGAAAATATTTCTTCCTAAGACCTTATCTCAGTCTCCCCTCTTTCAGCTGAAAACCATTCCCTTCATCCTATCCCTGTAGTCCCTGATCAAGAACCCCTCATCAACTTTACCGAAGTCCCTTTCAGTACTGGGAGACTGCTCTAGAGTCTCCCTGGACCCTTCTGTTCTCCAGGGTGAACAGCCCAACCTCTGTCAGCCCGTACTTGTAGGGGAGATGCTCCAGCCCTTGGATCATCTCCATCGCCTCGTCTGGACTTTCTCCAAAAGATGATGTCCTTCCTGTGCTGAGGACTCCAGGACTGAACACAGAGTTCCAGGTGAGGTCTCACCAGAGCAGAGGAGAGGGGCAGAATCCCATTGCTTTGGGTGCAGCCCAGGACATGGGTGGCTTTCTGGGCTGCAAGCACAAGATGCTGTCTCATGTTGAGCTTCTCATCCCCCAGCACCCCATGTCCTTCTCCTCAAGGCTTCTCTCAATCCATTCTCTGCCCAGTCTGTATTTGTGCTTGGGTTTGCCCCAACCCAGGTCCAGAACCTTGAACTTGGCCTTATTGAACTCCATGAGGTTTGTATGGGCCCACCTCTCCAGCCTGTCCAGGCCCCTCTGGTTCCATCCCTCCTCTCCAGTGTGTTACCTGTGCCACACCATTTGATGTCATCAGCAAACCTGCTGAGGGTGCCTTCAATCCCACTGTCCTTGTCTCCCACAGAAATGTTAAAACAACACTGTTGCAAATACCAGCCCCTGAGGAACACCACTCATTTTACTCTAGAAAAACTGTTAAAAGGCACTAGTTGGGGTGGAATTTGGAAAATTGAAAAACTGCTGGAACCACAGTTGGTTGTGAATTTACTGCTGGGTGAGATCCATGTGCCTGTAGCACCCCTTGCTGTTTAGTGGGTGCAAAGGCATGGATTGATGACCTGATGGGAAATAGTTAAAAAAACAGTAGAGGGATTGGAGTATTTTTGCATGTGATGGTCTTAAAACGTTGATAAGGTCGGATGCCTTGAAAAGGAAGGGGATAAAAAAACAGATGAAGGTTAAATTGTGATGGATTTTAGCTGCACCTCACTGACAGGTGTTGAGAAGTAAATCCTTGAAAAGGAAGAAGTTTAAAATTCCTATAAGGTACCACATTATGTTGGAGTAGTGAGAGGGTTCAGATTTTTAGGACATAGAATTTAGAGAAGATTTTCAGTGATATTGACAGGCTGAGAGAGTCGGGGTTGTTCAGCCTGGAGAAGAAACCTCTTCGGGGAGATCTCAGAGCAGCCTCCCAGTACTGAAAGGGGTTCAGGAAAGCTGGGGAGGGGCTCTTGATCCGGGAATGTGGGGATAGGAGAAAAGGGAATGGTTTTCAGCTGAACAGCAGGAGATTGCTATGTGATTTTAGAGAGAAATGTTTTCTTTTGAGGACGGTTAGGAAAAGGTTCTTCACTGAAAGGGTGATTGGCCATGGGAATGCCCTGCCCAGGGAGGTGCTGGAGTCGCCGACACTGGAAGTGTTTAAGGGGAGATTGGATGAGGCACTGAGTGCCATGGGTTAGATGATGGTTGGTGTTAGTGTTGGTGTTAGTGTTGGGTTATAGGTTGGACTCGATGATCTCAGAGGTCCTTTCCAACCTTATGACACTGTGATACTGTGATACTGTGATGGGGAGGCCCTGGCAGAGGTCACCCAGAGCAGTGGTGGCTGCCCCATCCCTGGAGGTGTTCAAGGCCAGGTTGGATGGGGCTTGGAGCCCCCTGATCCAGTGGGAGGTGTCCCTGCCCATGGCAGGGTTTTGGAACTGAATGGGCTTTGAGGTGATTTCCAACCCAAACCATGCCATGATTCGATGATTTTAAGGCATCAGAGGTCTGAGTTTTCCCTCTGAGGAGCTGACTGCACCCTGCGAGCGCCGGAGCAGCAGTGGTACCCCGCGGAGGCTGCCTCCCTGGCACGGGCAGGACACTCCCGTGCCGGGAAGAGGCGCTCTTTTCCGGGAAGAGGCGCTGCGGGGCCGTGTCCCAGCCCCGGGGACCGCCCTGCGCTCAGAGCCCAAGGTTTCGCTTTCCCTTTCCCCGCTCGCTCCTCTCCCGCATCCCCGCGCAGCGGTCGACATGGCAAGTGATGGGGAGGGGGCGGAGCGGGGCGGGAGCGACCGGCGCGGGGGAGAGCCGGGAGGGACGGGGGATGTGGGGGAGAGCCCGGGGATGCTCCGGGACGGGTACAGCTCCGGGGCGGGCAGAGCGGCTCCCGCGGCTCGTCGGGAACCCCAGAGGATCAAAAGTGATGGCGAACAGAGGGAGTCATGGAATGACAGAAGGGCTTGGGTTGGAAGGGACCTCAAAGCCCATCCAGGGTGCTCAAAGCCCGGCTTTGAACACCCCCAGGGATGGGGCAGCCACCACTTCTCTGGGCAACCCGTGCCAGGGTCTCCCCACCCTCACAGGAAAACATTTCTCCCTAAGATCTCATCTCCATCTCCCCTCTTTCAGCTGTCCCCCTCCTCCTATCCCTGCACTCCCTGATCAAGAGCCCCTCCCCAGCTTTCCTGGAGCCCCTTTCAGTACTGGGAGGCTGCTCTGAGGTCTCCCCTGAGCCTTCTCTTCTCCAGGCTGAACAACCCCAACTCACCCAGCCTGTCAGTGTCACTGAAAATCTCCTCTAAATTCTATGTCCTAAAAGTTTGAACACTCTCACTGCTTCAACATGCCATGATACCTTCTAGGAATTTTAAATTTCTTCCCTTTCAAGGATTTACTACTCAACATCTGTCAGTGAGGTGCAGCTAAAAACTGATCATAAAAACTGATACTTTAAACATTACAGGTATCTGGATATGTCATTAAATATTGACAGAATTTTCTCAGCAGAGGTTATGAGTCAGCTCTGGCCCTAAATTTACACAGCAATTTCTCATTCATGTATTAAAAAAAAATTATCCCTATTAGTCTATAAAGTGCTCCAGGCCTCTAACCATCTTCATGGCCTTCTCTGGACTTCTCTGGCTCCAGATGGAGTCTCACCAAAGCAGAGCAGAGGGTCAGAATCCCCACCCTCACCCTGCTGGTCCCACTGCTTTGGATGCAGCCCAGGACATGGTTGGCTTTCTGGGCTGCCCATCTCCAACTTGGGTCCTGGACTGAAGGAATCCCTTGTGCTCAGCCACCAGCTGCAGCCTTCCCTCCTGGCGCTCCTGTGAGTTAGGGGCAGCAGCAGGTCTGATTCCTTTCTCACCAGGACTGATATTTCATTTTTTTAATAACAGATGAGGTCTCTGGGTATGTCTTCATCTGTGATCTCTTCCACATGTCAATTGGTGTAGTGTATTTGCCAAGAAACACCAAAGGCACCAGACCCCATGGCCACCACCAACCATCATTGCCATGCTCCTTTCCTTTCCTGCCTATCCCTGTCGCTGCGGCACCTTCCACCACTCCCTAATTCTGTCTAGCAACAGCCATTTCACAGAGACTGGTGTTGGAAGTGATTTTACACTAACAAACTGTGTTCATGGGGATTTTCCTAGCCCATTAGTAGGCAGGAGTGTTGTTACAAAATACCACCTGGCAAGGTGTGAGGTGGTGCCTGGCAGCGAGTGCTCCTGCTCGTGCACGGGCCACATCAGCTGAGTGAAGCGTGAGAAAATCTGGCGTAAACCTCTGTCTGTCTTGGAAGCAGCCTGTTTATATTCTCTTCATGTTGCCTCATTAGTGCAGAAACTTGCTTTCACACGAACTTTACCACCAACATAATTGCTTAATATAATTAAAGCTCCTGGTTCTTTACATTTGAAAAAAGGCCTCATGTCTTTATGAATTAAAAGCTTACATGGTTGCACAGTGGCATTGAATCCATCTCCTCACTCCCTTCAGAAACACTGCAGTGGTGGTCCACAAGGATTTGGGTGCACGTTAATGAAGCATTCAGCCCTGGTGGCACTTTCTGCAGGCTTTTCTGCTGTGCTTGGCCCTAATGTTTTATGCAGCCCAGGTCCAGAAGAAACTTTGTAAGAGAAGTCTAAAGAACTCAGATGGAGTGACTGACTTCAAGTACAGTTGCTCTGAAGTTACTGACATTTCGTTCCTGTGATCACTGCCATGCAGACCTACTAAATTATTTACTTTCTTCCAAAAAGTGAATGTACTGTTACAAAATTCACTGTCTTCCACCATTTACAGTAATTTTGCCATGCTATTCCCAGTGAAGTATTACTGTTTATGTCCGTGTAATAAGAATGGAAAGAAAATACACTTCTTTTAACAAATAATAGATGCAGATCATATTTAGGATGGGTTTCATGTTGGCATATTTGGGAGGTTTGGCTCTGATGAAAATCATGTGTGGAGTTGGTTGTTTTACGCACTGCGAGTCTCAGATGACTGGGATTATGTTCTTCCAATTTAACAAGGTTATCCGTTCAGTAAGCGGAGAGAGGCGAGTCAGAGCACAACCCTGGATCCCAGCTCTCATGAACTGAACAAGTAAGGACAGTCTGGATCTGACCCTTCCTCTCTGAAAAGACAATCCTTACTGAACAGTGCCTGCAATTAAGAAGTTTCATTCTCTTCAAATTTTGAATATCAGAATTGGAGGAAACCCCTGGTCAGTGTGAAAATGGATCTTTCATTTGAGAAACAGTTACATTTAGTTCTGTTTTTTACTGCTGTAAGGAAAAAAGATACTGAGAGGGTGTAAATTACACAAGAGTCAGGCTGGTTTAGTAAAAACAGTAAGTAAAGGTGCCTGAGGGAGTGTGGCATTGCTGAAATCTGATTCAGCAGCCCTTTTAATTACCTGCTGCATGCGTGTTGTCTGTGCAAAAGGAAAGGGAGTTGCTTCAGGGATCAGGATGAGTCTGGGTGACCTCTACGGGAGGTGAGCGATGCTTCTTGTGTTTACGGTGTGCCCTGTCTCTGTGTGCAGGCAACAGGACGAGCTGCTAAATCAGCAAGGACCATTGTCGTCGCTGGCATTCCGGATGGCCTTCTGCACAATGATGTCATGGCTGACATACTGATGATTCATTTCCAAATGTCGAAGAACAACGGTGGGGATGTAGAAGAAGTAGTGTATCCAACAAGGGAAAAAGGAGTTGCCTATGTAACTTTTGAAGATCAAGAAGGTATTTAGATTGATAGACTATAGTAAATACAGCTGTTCCCCAAAGAATTGACCCTAGAGTGTTAACCCTAAACCAAATGATTTTCAGTAGTTCCCTGGTATGAGGATTTTATAGAACTGAGAGACTAACACCTCTCCTTTAGTCAGTCAAAGTTTTAGGATCCTTAAAGTCCCTTACAACCTAAACCATTCTATGATTCTATGATTTCTGCTCAGTGAAGTTGTCACTCCGGATGGGCTTTGTGCAAGGTGTTTGTTATGTTTGTTTCTAGGAATAAATATATACCATGCATAAGAGATATGATTTTGGAGTCAGGCCTTTGAAAATAAATCTGCTGGTTAGTGCTCTAAGAAGACATGCTCCTGCCTCTCCCTGAACAATTTTAACTCCTGAATAAAATATTGGGCCAGAGCATTGAATGGCCTGTATGTATCTATGGGAAATGGGTAGGGAAGGCATCAAGAGAAAAACACCTGTCAGGAGTTCCGCCATCAGGCTGGTAATGGCACATTATCTCGCTGTGCAACAAGTGAATCTGGCTTTCTGTTTAGTTGTAGAGAGTGTTCTGAAGAAGGATGAACACCGACTGGAAGACAAGAGGTTGTCCAGGCGCTATCTGCTCAAAGTAACCCACTACTGTGATAACGTAAGCTCGCTCATGATGTATCTGGTTGTGCTTCCACTTCTGAGTTAACTGTTACTTAACTTCTCTAATTCAAAATTCTAGGTCTTCAGCTCTGTCACATCCGTCCTCAATATGTCTGTTTTCCAAGATCAGTTTGTTTTGGAAGACCTGATACAAGAACTTAAAAGGGAGAACACAGCTCTGAGCTTCGGTCCTTTGCAATCCAATGGGTACATTTCTGTCCAAGGGTCATTTCCAGCAATGAAATTGCTGAGAGACTTTCTTCTGCTTAAAGCAAAATCCTTTTCAGAGAAGGACAAAAGAGAAGAAAGCGAATCCCATCAAAGATTGAAGAGGCTACAGCAACACAGACTTACCGTGGAGACGAGTAATTCCGTTCATGATGCAGATGTGGGAAAGCACATGGTGGTTCTTGACACGGCTGTTTATCACTACCTGAAGTCCTTTTCTCCCAGGACATTCCTCGTGAATGACAAAGTTGTAATTTCTGATGTCACAGATGGTGATATAACAACAGTATATATTGAGAGTGCTGAAAGTGGGTCTGATGCTGAACAGGTGTTAAGAGTCAAAGAGAAAATTGAGACTCAGTCTTTAAAACTCCAGAACATTTTATGTAAAGAAAGACTCTACTTTGAAGAGCACGCCAGAGATGAAAAAAGGAGATTCAAATGGGTATGTGAGAGTCTAAAACCCCATTACCCTCATGCTTTGATCATTCCTTACGATACGCACGTTGATGTGATAGGAAATTCTTCCGACGTGTTTAAATTTACAAAGGACGTGAGTGATAAGGTTCAGAGCCTGTTTCAGTCTAGGTAGGAAGTCAGTGTTCATGCTTTTTACACATTATGCTTCTGGCACAGACTGAACTGGTGCAACCTGTACTTCTCTGTGTCACTGCAGACCTGTTGGGTTTATCCCGCTCATGGCTGGGAAGGGTGAACAGACTGATTCCCCCAAACACTAAATGAAGTTCAGAACAGGAAACAAATGATCTCTCTGTCTCTCATGAGCTTAGAGACCAATGAGATTAGGCCTCTTTTGTCCAGATGCAGCACCTTGTTTGTTTTGTTATCTCATTCTGGGCACATGCATGCTTGTTCTGTCTTGCTATCAGGCAGCATATGATGAGAAAAGAGAAGTTTTGAAAGAGTTTCCATTAGCATAAGAAGTCAAATTGACAAAGCTGGGCAGGCCAACCCGATAGGAAATACTGTGCTGAAGCTTAGTTATGTTTCTTTGTGCAAGGAGATCACCACTAAAAACAGGAATGGTGGGATTTTTCTGCGGCCTTTGCCTGCAGAAGGAAGTTCTCATCGTTGAGAGTGAAGTTAGAGCTCTGACACTTGAGGGGACAGAATGTTTATTAGATTTACAGGCTTGTCCTGTAAGACCTTAAAAGTTGGCATTGGAAGTTCTTGACAGTAGAAAATGAGCGATTTTTTTCTTAAAGGAGTGATAGTGTGGGTTTTTTCCAGCAGCAATAGTATCTGCAGCATCCCTTGAGAGAATGTGATTTAGACATGAAAATATATCCAAAGTTTTGATGTGAAAATCTTAGGACATTTAGTCTTGAATTAGATTCTGTTTCTGCAGTCACAAAACAGCATTTTTGTTCCTAGTTGTCTCTTGTTGTAGATATCCTTAACAGGAGCAATCTTTTTCCCTGTGAAAAACTGATCAGCTGCTGTAACTACGAACAGAAATGCCCTTACACCTTATTAATACTTTCCAGTAGTGTTTTTTGGGCCAGTGCTAGAGGTTTGAACAGTGGGTTTTCTGTTGCCTTCGTAAGAGCTGGACAATCTAACGAAAGCTTCATCACCTTTAGTTGCTTTCTAACCTGGATGCCTTGGGGCACTACATTTCCCTTTTTAGGAACTGTACAAAAGCCCTGACATAGGCAGACTTTGATAGGTCTTGATACATATAGTTACAAAACACCCTTATGTATATTGTTTTAACAGAATCATACCTGTTTATGTCTGTCTTGCCTTTCATTCTAGGGTAAAATGCTTACAGTTAAAATTGAAGGCTTGTTACAGAATTCCATCCCACTCAGTAAAATTAGGGACCAAGCGAGTCCACAGGAACACAGCAATTTAGGTGTGGTTTTGTTTTTTCTGAAGATAAACCTTATATCCATTACAAGGTCCAAATGCCCATCCTAATTTGGGCTTTTTATAAAGCCAATGTAGAAAAGAACTTTTATTTTGTGATGTCAGTGTGTTCAGAATACTTTCTCAAAACATACCGAGCACTGGCTCGTTTGCTTTCTGTGTGGAAACAGCTTTATGTTTTTACGCCATTAAATAAAAAGTTATGCAAAATATTGTGTCTGTGCTCTTTAAACCAACCCCTGGACTTTTGGTTGGAGGCTCAAACTTACAGCCTAAGAAATGCTTTATGCCATGCCTGATTATCCTTGCAGTTATGCCAGTGGAAGATAAGGTTGTTAAACTTTTGCCAATGCTGTGGATTAAAATCAATTGTTGAAGGAGGAAGCTTAAGTACTTTACTAGATGAGGGGAGAAGAGTTGTATTTAACAGTTTAATCTCTTCCAAGTTCTCCTGCAGCCAGTAGATTCACCAAGGGGGGGTCAGAGATGGGGCTGCAGATGGGTGCCTGGAGTTGGACCCCAGAAGAGCCCTTCCTGCTCCCCACACACAGCACTGAGCTGGTTTGGGTGCTCTCATATAATTAAGCAAAGATGGGAAGTTATTCCAGCTTCTAAAGGATAGAATCCTTTGTGAGGGATAATCCTTTAATGACATTAGTGCTCTTTTCTAGGGTCCGGATTGGTCTTTCCTTCTCTTTTTGGGGAGCTGCTTTATTTTCTGACATTAGTGTTTCCTGTTTGCTTCAATAGATGCTTAGGGCTAGACTGATAAACTAGTGGCACTGGTATTGGTTTGAATTGTGACTGGTTACGACTGGTTGAGCATCGCTTTTTGAGTCAAGTTTGACAACAGAAGGGTTTGCAGTGCTGGTACAGGTAGCATTCTGGTCTTGTTGCCTGGTATCATGTCATTTTGACCAAATGATTTTCCATCAAAACCTGAAAATCTTGAAAACATCACAGCTGGATAAAATTTCATTGTTGAATCCTGGTTCAGTCATCATAGAGGCATAAATCATGGAATGGTTTGGTTTGGAAGAGAACTCAGAGCCCATCCAGTTCCAACCCCCTGCCATGGGCAGGGTCACCTCCCACTGGATCAGGTGGCTCAAAGCCCCATCCAACCTGGCCTTCAACACCTCCAGGGATGGGGCAGCCACCACTGCTCTGGGCAACCTGTGCCAGGGCCTCCCCACCCTCACAGGGAAACATTTCTTCCTAAGATCTCATCTCAATCTCCCCTCTTTCTGCTTCCCTGCCTGCGCTCCCCTTTGCCACCACATCCTTGGGCCCTTGGCAGTGTCACAGCCCTTTCTCACCCACCAACCAGCATCCTCTCATGATTTCCCTGCACTCTCCCATCTGCTGTTTCTGGTCTCGACGAGGATGTAATTTCTTTAGACAAAAAGAGCTTTGGTGGGTTGTTTTGTCTTTTTGGAGTACCTAGCAAATAGGGATCAGGGTGGATTAGTAAATAGTAGCTATTGTTCCTCTCCAGACTTTCTGGGGCTACCTTTTCATGTCAAATTTGCAGCAGGTTTTCCAGGAATGCCCCATTTTTGTCTCCTCTGATGGTTCTTCTTAGCTGTGCAAGGCCAGGGCAGCACAACCTCTTTACTGAGTGGAAGTAGAGGCTGTGACACCTACATTGAGCTGCTCTCAGATTTAATCCCACGGAGGAACCTGCTTTCTGTAGCAGGAGAAAAGCCGTGATCCAGCAGGACAGAACAGTGTTTGCTGTACAAATATAAACAGCACTGCAGCAGAATAACATCTTAAGTCAAACATGTATTTGTTCCTTCCTTTGTGATGCAGATACCATGGAAAACAATAGATGTTTAACAAAAAAAGAAAGTCCGATTTTGTCATTACTATGAACACGAAACAATTAAACCAAACCAAGTCAGTATTAGGTCTGGTAGGACACTTGCCATTCATAGAACCATAGAATGATTTGGGATGGAAGGGATCTCAAAGCTCATCCAGTTCCAACCCCCTGCTATGGGCAGGGACACCTCCCACTGGATCAGGGTGTTCAAAGCCCCATCCAACCTGGCCTTGAACACCTCCAGGGATGGGGCAGCCACCACTTCTCTGGGCAACCTGTGCCAGGGCCTCCCCACCCTCATCATGAAGAATTTCTTCCTAACGTTAACCTAAATCTTCCCCCTTCCAATTTAAAGCCATTCCCCCTCATCCTATCCCTGCACTCCCTGATCAAGAGCCCCTCCCCAGCTTTCCTGGAGCCCCTTTCAGTACTGGGAGGCTGCTCTGAGGTCTCCCCTCAGCCTTCTCTTCTCCAGGCTGAACAACCTCAACTCTCTCAGCCTGTCCTCATAGCAGAGGCACTCTAGCCCTTGGATTATCTCTGTGGCCTCCTTTGGACCTGTTCCAACAGTTCCATATCCTTCTTATGCTGTATTTTGATGCTGGAATCTGGGAATTCCAGAACTGGACACGGTACTCGAGGTGGGGTCTCACAAGAGCAGAGCAGAGGGGCAGAATCGGGGAGAATTCTCACGGATAGTTTTATGGCAAGCAAAGTGCCGCTGTATCTATCATTCTCCACTTGCCAAAGGCATTTAGGATTTGTGTACATTGGAAAATATCCGGGAAACCACAGCAGCTGTTATTCTGAGATCTAAACCCGTGGTGCTGACTCGGTATTCTCAGCGTCAGGTTTGCTCTTCTAATTCGAAGAAAGAGTTTGCTCAGGGGACCTCAATAAAATATTTGTTCTCATTGCTGAGCCGACACTTGCTGCCTTTCACCAGAAGGGAATACATAACAGCGCACGCTGTAAAAATACAAAGCCTGATTTTGGCTTAAGGCACAACTCCTACTGGCGAAGCCTGAAAAATAAAACATAAAAGAAGGGTCACAAATAGCAGCAGAACCTGCGCCCGGCTCCTGGCAGCACCCCGCTACGGTCAGCGGGATAAACACCATTTTCTGTTGCCTGAAAACCTGAAGATTTGAAAGACAATTTGACATCCCTTAGTAGGAAAATACAATATAGTTTGGAGAAAAAAAAAAGCAATCTCCTTGTTGTCTGGAGGGGATGGAGAGGTGGATGGAGGAAGAATGATTTACTGGAGTCCTTTTGCCCGCACTGACAGAGAGTGCTGTCCTGGCAGGGCAAAGGCAAGACAAAGCCTCCCTGTTGTACCTATGCATCTGATTATGCAGTGTAAAGGATGTATTCAATTCCTACAGGAAGTTCTTCCACTAGAAAAAAGGCCTTTCCCGCAGGTTTAATTGTTGTCATCAAAATTGTCTCTGCCACCTTTGAGTTGCACCGAATTACAGAATCATTGAATCATCCAGTCCAACCATCACCCCAACCCCACTGTGCCTACTAAACCATGTCCCAAAGTGCCACATCTGTACACTTTTTGAACCCCTCCAGGGTTGGAGACTCCATCACTGCCCTGGGCAGCTTCTGCCAGGGCTTCACCAACATTTCAGTAAAGACATTTTCCTATTGTCCGATTGAAACTTCCCCTGCCACAACTTGAGGCCATTTCCTCTTGTCCTGTTGCTTGTTGCTTGAGAGAAGAGCCCAGCACCCACCTCCCCACAATCTCCTTTCCTGGAGCTGCAGAGAGTAATGAGGTCTCCCCTCAGCCTCCTCTTCTCCAGGCTAAAGAGCCCCCGGTCCCTCAGCTGCTCCCAGAACCCCTGGGCTCCAGACCCTTCTCCAGCTCCATTGCCTTTCCCAAACCTTACTCTGTGTGTTTATTAAACCAGCACACACTCCAAGAGACCTACCACTTCTTCCAAAGGATTGCAATTCTTCCTTAAGGAAGATGTTATCTCTCCTTTTTGGAGCTATGTGTCTTACTTAAAGAAAATAACAGTTAAAAAATGTGTAGGAAAAAGTAAACAGCGTTGCTAGCAAATAACTCATTTTAGGATCACTTTTAGGCGAACGTCTTTGTCCAGCCACACAGGAGACTCAGAAGCTTGAACTCAACTCCAGATGAGCAGAAGTGATAGTCATGAGGCCAGGGTGAGCTCAGGGTGGTCGGTGAGTCAGTACCTGCAGCCCACTGGGGTCGGATGGGGACGTGCTCCCACCAGGAGAGGGGAGATGAGCTTAGCAGGCTGTGTATCTGGACGAGCTGAGGCTCTCACTTGGCTCCAGTTCAGCTCTGGGGAGGCTCCCATAAACAAACACACACGTTCCTGTTTTGTTGCACATCTTGTGCCAGAGAAAAGCAGCTGTAGAGCAGGGCCGAGCAAACGCTGGGTAAAGTCGTTCTCTGTTCTGCAATATTTGTGTGGTGAATTCTTACCTTGTTCCAGTGGGGCTGGTGAATGTTTAGGGAATATCTGCCTTCTATCCAATTTAATTCAAAATAACTCACTTCATAGAATCATAGAATGGTTTGGGTTGGAAGAGACCTTAAAGCCCAGCCAGTTCCAACTGCCCTGCTATGGGCAGGGTCACCTTCATTGGATCAAAGGCCCATCCAACCTGGCCTTGAACACCTCCAGGGATGGAGCAGCCACAACTTCCCTGGGCAACCTGTGCCAGGGCCTCCCCACCCTCATTGTGAAGAATTTCTTCCTAATGTCCAATCTAAATCTTCCCCCATCCAATTTCAATTTCTTGTCCTTTGGAATTCTACCCTTCTATCGTTGCGGTTACTGATGAAAGGACCTTTTCCATCTCCTCCCTCTGAAACTAAAAACACAGTGGTATCACATGTAGGTACTCTACTATTGTCACCTACCATTACAGGACAGGAGTCTTCCCTGATTTCTGCAGCAGGGTACCTAGAGATAACAAGACAACTTGGCTAAGAGAAAAACAAGAGTTAATGATTAATTTTAATTATGATTTTTTTTTAAAAAAAAAACAACAGAAAAATCAAGTCAAAACTACACCGAAATTCAGAACTGACAGAGCCCAGTCTGGTTGTACTTACATTTTCCTACAAAGAGCTGCAGAACATCTGCAGGAAAACAAGTCCCTTTTTCTGCTTTGTCCCACACAACTTTCCTTTGTCTCGACACCCATTAATGACCTTTAAAGAAATCTCCTAGAAGTAACTCAGTTAAGAAGAAATTCCAGTTCTGCTGCTGGAGTGTTGCATTAAATCCACTTTTGAGGTGGGTTTCCCCACTCCTAACTCCTACTACCGTGGTCATCAGAGCATTACGGATCAGGACCAGTGATACAGGGTACTTTACCACAAAGAAAACTGTATAAGCACTGGAAAAAACAACTTCTGTTATCTTTGTACAGGTGAAATCACTTACTACTCCTTAAATCTCTGACCCTGCAGAGGAGGAAGCGCGTCGCATGCTGAGTGTGGTCCGTGTGGCAGTGCTGTCACTTGGGCCGAATGGCTTAGAAGAAGGGTGGCTTTTCTCCAAAGTAGAAGCCGTGGCTGACAGTCACCACTCATCCCCCATCACAATAGAAGCAGGAAGCAGTGCTCCAGACACAGCTTGGCATTTCATAGAACCACAGAATGTCCTGAGTTGGAAGGGACCCACAAGAATCATTGAGACCCTGCACAGGACGATGTCCACGTTTACACCATGTGTCTGAGGGCATTGTCCAAATGCTTCTGGAATATTTCCTGGCAGTCTCAAGGGTACCAGAATATAGAGATGGTCTATATCGGGTCAGATCTTGAGTAACAGCTACTGGTGTGATCGGCTTCTCGAGCTGGACAGGAGATGAGCAGAAGCCATCTCTTCAAGCCGGTTCCACCAGCCAAAGTCAGAGTTTGTCCCATCCGACTTCTCCTGCCATGATCACTGGGAGCACAAGAGGGAGCCAGATCCTTTGCAGCTGAAATCCCAAAGTCTCCATTGGGTCCTGCCCGGCTGCACCCCATGAAGGAGATGCTAGAAGCAAGACCTGCTCTGTCCCTTAGCTGGTGGAAGAAGCTCAGATCATGTCTACCTGGAGCAGATGTTGGGAGTGGTCCCTTCCAGTCTTCTGTTGCTCAGATGAGGTGCTTTTACATCATATTCTTTCAAGGTTATGTATAGAAGGGTAAGGAAGTCAAGCACTGATTTCACACTAAAGTTACAGATGGCTGGGTTGACCAGAAATCCAAGAGCTGCTCTAGTTAATTGCTTGTTAAGTCATTTAAAGGGAGACTGGATGAGGCACTGAGTGCCATGGTCTAGATGATGGTTGGTGTTAGTGTTGGGTTATAGGTTGGACTTGATGATCTCAGAGGTCCTTTCCAACCTTATGATACTGTGATACTGTGATAATTCAGCCCACAGAGCCCCAAACCAGGTGAGCACAATGTGGCATCACGCAGGCAGATCACCTTGGTGCCTGTGAGCTGTAGGGGATGAACACCTAGAGAGAGTCACCAGAAGGTTCTGCTCTCAGAGGGTGATGCTCCCTGCTAACCCCCATCCCTTGAAGGAGAGGACATGCTGTGGAAAGCTGTGCTTGGTTTCCAGGTTACCTGCAGTGCTCTCGGGTTCTTGATCTCCACCAGATCCCACCCAGTTCAAGGCTTTGGAGGAGCCACATTCAGGAACTTAACCCTTCTTGCACATAAGAATAACCCATCCCATCTCCTGTTGGAATGGCTCACTCTGAAGTCTGAGGGCAGTGCTGGCAGGTACCCCTGAGTCTGATTTCCAGATAAGACACACTTTAATAAAAAAGACCCTTCCATTTTAGCATGGATCCTGACAAATGTTTTGGAGTATTATAGTGAAACCAACTTCTCTCCTTTGTGTTCCAAACAGATGTGCCCTGCCTGGCCAGCACATGGGGGCTTATTTGCAGACACCCAACATTTTTACCACCATCTGGGTGCCTCTGTTTGTCAGCAGATACAGCCAGTTCTTAAAAACTGGAAGGTTTTAATGTGCACAATAAACACCACTGAGAGTGATTCCCTCCTCCCCCCCCCAAATTATATGAACGCTTCCCCCACGAGTTAAGGGATTTGGCATTTCTCTCTGGCATACTTTACATTTTCTAAACTTTCTGAATAACACATTGAGAGACTTAAACATCTGCAGTGCCAAACCAAAGAAGAGAAGAAATGATCTTGCCTGGTCATTAATGCCTTGCACTGACAAGCCTGGAGGGGCTGAGATTTTATTTACATTGGGTAGAGACAGACCTTTAGGGATTTGCCATGTTATTTACACAGAGAAGAGATGTTCCTTCAGGAGTATGGTCTCATTTAGGGACAGGAACAGGGAGCACAGTCTTACACAGATGCACTTTTACCTGTGCTTCCAGAACCACACTTAAAAACACAGTGATAAATGCTGTTCTTGATAGCAGCTGGAGTATTTTTCCCACACGTGGAGCTGTTAAAGTTCAGCTGCATCAACCATCCCCCTGCTAGCAGGGCCTCTGAGAGCAAGAGAGTGAATTAGTGACAAAGGAAAGAAATAGAAAAGAGAATTCGAAGATGGAGAGATTAAGAAACCCCACAAAATAACAGTGTTTACAACAACTACAGTTATCAACCTTCCCCCCAAACTCTACTGAAGTCAAACCCCAAATAACTGTATTTATCTGGTTGCTGGCTCGATGCTATTTGCAGCACTGTCCCCCCACCTCCCACTGCTGCTCCCCAACTTGCTCTGAGATTACCCTGCCCATCACAGCCTGCCCACACCACCCACCTCCCCTTGCTCCCTCTCCTCAACCAATGAATTCTGGTCTTCACCGCCCCAGAGTCATCCTCCCAGCCTCCAAGAGACTTGATGATTAATTGAAGCCAGCTGCTTGGCTCCCTCTCCCTCTTCCCACACCACTTTGCATTCCTGTGGAAGCACATGCGCTGCCCTGGAGCTGTGCTTGGCTTTCTGGGAGCAGTGATGCTGCAGAAACAAGGCCAGCTTTCACACCACCCCTCCTCTTCGTGGGCTGGAGGTGTTTGGGTACCAGACCTTCACAGTGGTGAGCTCAGTGTGCAATGTCATCAGCCTCAGAGCTGCAGAAGGTATTTAAAGGTTTGCTGGTTTGGAGTCTGGGTTACATTTGTAGCTCTTTGTGTTATGTTCTTTTTTTAATGTGGGTAACCTTGAAGATGCTCCAGACTTGCAGCACTGCCATAGGGAATCATGTGTTGAATACCTAATAAAATATGGGATCCTCAAGAATTATGTCTATCTTTCCAGAACTCAGATGTGTGGTATGAAGTCAACTGCTGAAGGTAATTTTATAGTTGTTGGGGATAGCCAGCCCCCTCTGAAGGATAATTTATCCCACCTTGGAAGAGGTGATGTGCAGTACTCTCTACAGACAGCATCCACAGCCTTTCTTACTTTAGAGAGTGTCCCCATGAACAGCTTGGACGATGGATTTTGGATGGTTCTGGATTCTTACAGTTTATATTTAGATGAGTCTTTGGCCTCTACTTACCCACCTGCTTTGTTGTCCAGTTGGGAACATAGAGGAAGGTACCAAAGGGCTGATGGTGCCTCCCCTGCGAAAGCCCTTGCTCAGCCTTGCTTGTGAAACACGTTCGTTGTCACCGAAGTGAGCAGGTAAAGCTGTCCTTGTGATTCCAGTATCCATGCAGGCTGGTATCATGGACTGGTTAACATGTGCTTGCTTGGTGTTCCCTCAACTTTCCCAGTACTTAAAGAGATTAAACAAAACACTCATCTAGAGGACCTCTTTCAGCTCTTGGGCAGGTATTGCAGATGTACAACCACAGGCGAGGCACAATTCCTGGGTGTTTCGTGTGGCTGGAGCCTGTAATTGCCCTGGTATCTGATTGAGCCCTTCCCAGTCAGGTGTTTGTGGTCCTGACTTGTTCTGCTTAGCAACAAGTACTGCTTGCTGAGAGCGCCCCTAAATTAAAACGTTAAAAATGAGCATGCCAAAGGCCTTGTTAGTGAGCTGTGCTTGGCTTGTCAGCACCTCAGCCTGAGAAGATCAGCTCTTCCTTTCTTGACTTCTTGACTCAACTGACATTTAAGCTGCTGCATCTGTATCAGCAAGTTCCAGGGCACATAGACTCATAGAATGGTTTGGATTGGAAGGGACCTCCAAGCCCATCCAGTTCCAACCCCGCTGCCAGGGACACCTCCCACTGGATCAGGGGGCTCAATGCCCCATCCAACCTGGCCATGAACACCTCCAGGGTTGAGGCAGCCACTACTGCTCTGGGCAACCTGGGCCAGGGCCTCACCACTGTCATTTGTGAAGAATTTCTTCCTAGTGTCTAATTTAAATCTTCCCCCTTCCAATTTATAGCCATTCCCCCTCATCCTGTTCCTGCAATCCCTGGAGCTCTTCTGAGTACTGGGAGGCTGCTTTGAGGTCTCCCTGAAGCCTTCTCTTCTCCAGGCTGAACAACCACAATTGTCTCAGCCTGTCCTCATAGCAGAGGTGCTCCAGCCCTCAGATCATCTTTATGGCCTCCTCTGGCCTCACTCTGATGCATACAGAAGTAAATAAATACCTGGGTTGCAGCACTAAAGAGTTAAGGGAGCTCTGTATTTTTCCCAGGGGAGAGCCTATTGTAACTTGTAAACACTTGCTGTCTGTTTCCAGGTGGTAATTAAAACAGCTTCTCCCCACCAAGCACCTATTGCATCAAGAGGCTGACAATTTCCTGGAGAAAACAGCTGTGTTTCCACTAATGAGCCTCAAGATCAGCGGAATGTGATGCCTGCACGCAGTGGTTGCTCCAGCTGTGGCATGTGAGTCCTGAAGTCCCTTTGATAATTCTTGTTGGTATTTCCTAGAGGTTTTTGTTTCTTCCCCTGTTTTTATGCCAAGTTGCACAAATCTGCTCATCATGCTGTGAAATTTTGCCTTTAAAATATTTACGGTGGGCTGTCACTGATTCAATTCATTAATGGTGACACTTGGAATGGGCTCTGTCAAGAGGGGGCAAATCTGGGCATGTTAACCAAAGCGGGGAGGGGAACAGTGCAGGGCAGTGTCTTTCTGAATTTCTAGGAGAAACACATTCTTGTGTGTGCTCACAGCCCAGAAAGTCAACCATGTCTTGGGCTGCATCCAAAGCAGTGGGACCAGCAGGCAGAGGGAGGGGATTCTACCCCTCTGCTCTGCTCTAGCGAGACCCCACCTGGAGCCTTGTGTCCAGTGTCTCAGCACAGGAAGGACAATGGGTCTTTTAGATCAAGTCCAGATGAGGCCACAGAGATGATCTGGGGGTTGGAGCAGCCTCCTGTATGAGAACAGGCTGAGAGAGTGGGGGTTGTTCAGCCTGGAGAAGAGAAGGATGTGGGGAGACCTCGGAGCAGCCTCCCAGTACTGAGAGGGGCTTCAGGAAAGCTGGGGAGGGGCTCTTGATCAGAGAGTGCAGGGACAAGACGAGGGGGAACAGTTTCAACATGAAAGAGTAGAGATTTGGGTGAGATCTTAGGGAAAAAATTCTCCTATGAGGGTGGAGAGGCCCTGGCCCAGGTTGCCCAGAGCAGTGGTGGCTGCCCCATCCCTGGAGGTGTCCCTGCCCATGGCAGGGGTGTGGAACTGGATGGGCTTTGAGGTCCCTTCCAACACAAACCATTCTATGATTTGTATGATGCAGTTGAATGAAAGTAATATTTTTTCAGAGGGTGAATTATTTTTTTGCAGGTCTGAAACAGCCATGGGAATTTGAGAAATGATTTCATTCCCTTCACGTGGCATATTCACATTTTCACAAATTACTTTGCAAATAACCTGTGCTCTTTAATAGGGAAGCTGGGCAACATAAAGCAGAATTGTCAAATGTAGCTGCTGAGTGGCCTTTGCAGAGTCTTCCCAGCTGAACAAGGCTGGCAACAGCTAAAAACAAACAGATAAAAATTGTGATGTTCACTCATCTCACTGGCTACATCGATGAGTAGATATCAGTAGTCCTGCTATGGGGCTGTGTAAACCTCGTTTGCACAGCCATCTGTAACATTGCTAATGGATAGATGATGAATTGTATTTTGCATTGAATTTAAACTTGAATTGCTGCTTCTGTATGAATGGGCAATAAATACAGGCATGGCCAAAGCATGGTCACAGCAGCAGATGAGGAGCAAAAGTGCCTACTTCCTCCCTCCAGACTTCTCCTGAGGTCAGCCCAAGTTTTCCATCACCTCAAAACGAGCTGATACTTCATGACCTGTCTTGGAATGCGTGGGTTTCAATGGGCACAGAAGGAAAATTAGTGGATCAATTTGAAAAATGTCCCCTGACTCACGTGCCAGCGGCTTGCTGCCGGCTTTGCCTTTCCAGGCTGTGCAATATTACTTCTCTCAAGCAACAAGTGATAGGACAAGAGGAAATGGCCTCAAGTTGCACCAGGGGAGGTTTAGTTTGGATATTGGGAAAAATTTCTTCACTGAAAGAGTGTTGAATCCCTGGCAGAGGCTGTTCAGGGCTGTGGTGGATTCTCCATCCTTGGAGGGTTTAAAATACCACATAGATGTGGCTCTTCTGGACGTGGTTTAGCGGGCACAGTGGGGTTGTGCTAATGGTCGGACGGGATGAGCTTGGAGGTCTTTTCCAACCTTAATGATTCTATGATTCTTTGATTCTGTGATGGGGTCCATCTCCCAGTAGCAGGCAGTTGGCTTCCTGAAAGTGAGGTCTTATGTGGATACTCCGGGCTTGGCCATGTTCAGGCAAGCAGGAAAACTTTTGTGCTTTCATTTTTCTCTGGTGTGGCTTGGCACCTCCACCTCTCTCCTTCCCTCCCCTGCGAGGCTTCTCTTAAAATTGACTTCATCACCTCTGTTTCTTCGTCCAGTTATGGGTAATTTCCCACTGCTCTGATTTCCCACTGCCTTCAAGCTGGAGGAGCCAAACCCCCTTGGCTCGAGCAAACCTGCTGCCTGGAGGATGTTGGGGAGACGCTGAGTTTTGCTACCGTGTGCATCCCAGTTTGGGTGGAGATGTGACCCCAGGCTATAGGTTTGAAAGGCAGAGGTACCAAGCAATGGCAGTTTTTATATTAACTGCTCTTAGCATGGACAACACTTATAGGGCTGTGCTCCATGGCAGCACCAGTTCCCTGCTGTTCAGGAAACCAGTTGTGTGTGCTCTATATTAGCGTGTTTCCATAGGCTGGAAGGGAGGACCCTTCTTCTAGACAAGATTCAACTGCAGTTGGTAGATCAGTCCCACTTTTGGCCCTTTAGGGAGAACATGGCAGGGAAAGCTGGCACTCGTGTTAAAAATGAGTATTTTCACTACCTAGACAGAAGCCTTCAATCTCCAGGGCCATCAGTCTGTACCCCTGACAAAGACTGAATGAAAGGCAAAACGTCATTACTCCATCTGACATCTTAAATATTAAGACATTTATCTACTCTAAAATAATTCATCTGGATGTGTTTGTGGCACCTTAAGCTTAAGAAATGTTGAATGGATGAAGCGATAACATTCTTCGGCTCATTTGGGTTCCTGGTGTTACACCCTTTTGTTTTCTTCGAATGCTGCAGCCTCGTGCTGTGAAGTTTTGGTCCCACCTGCCATGAACTTCATACAATTTCTGCTTGCCTCTGGAGATATTTTCCACACTAGTCCAGCACATTAACATGAAATTGGAGGCAATGCATCCATTTTTTGAAAAGTAAGCGGTATGTAAAATGAGGATAAATGTCATGTGTTTTCATAACTGTCAAAGTATTGTAATTTCTTTGTTATTTTATGGATTGAAAAATTGAGGCAAAGAGGGCAAATGCTTGCCTGGGGCTACGCATTCAATAGCAGAATAAAAATTGACAATAAAACACTAAGCTCAAGACAGAGAAATATTAACACTTTGTCAGCCTCCAGCATTCAGGAAGCACCAGATGTGAGACTCGATACCATTTTTAGGTTCCTAGGGTCAAACTCTCTACCTTTTGAAGCTGCGTTTTTCCAACCCTTTGACTTAAAAGCAGCTTAAAAAGGCTGAAAATGAAAATCATTGAGGATTGTGACGATAAAGAGAATCTCGTATATTTGCAGGAACCGAAGTTGGTGCCTTAAGAAAAAGGGTAAAGGAGAATAATGTGAGAACAAGAAAACTGAGTTATTCTGGTGTTGGAGCCAGCAGAGCACAAGCAGGGGCAGCTGAGTGGGGGCATTTGGGGACAAATACACCAAATATTGAATTTGCCCGTTCACATTCAGACTTTTCCTGATCCTGAGCATTCCCCAGCACCTCTGTCCATGGGCAACTCTGTGCTTTGGGCATACACTGAGCTGGATAATGCTGTGAAAACTGGATAAATTGAAAAGGAATAAAGAATTTTGAGACCTTCTCCCTAGATACTACAGTAGAAGAAATAAAACTGACTTAGCAAACAAAACTTTGTTTAGTTTAGGCAAAGGAACTGCTGTGTCTGACAAGATCCTTTGTGAAAATGTGTTTTTATGCAGTGTGTGCTGTGCGTGCCATTCCCAAACCCTGTGTATTTTGTAGCCAAATCACAGAGCATGGCAGTATTTATGCTTTTTGCTTGGAAAAAAAGAAAACAGGGGAATTTGATATATAAAAAAATAAGTGGATGTGTGAAAACTTAGAGACATGGGAATAATTAGAAGTATTTTACTACCCACTGGTACTTAACGTGAGCTGCACTTTGAACATACAATGTGTAAACTACCTCTGTAGCTGTTGGCAGTTTTGGGCTGTCTCACGCCTGTGGAAGGTGTGGAGGCCCATTATGTTGGCCTTTCATACCGCTGAATCCAGGGGATTTGTTCATCTTCCGTGCACTAATGAGAACCTCTGGCATTTTGGAGTGAGTGGCTGGAGCCCTGGGGTCCCAGAGCATCACAACTCTGGTACAGGCCCTGTTTTAAGTCCAATTTCAGCTGTTGCCTTGTGAATGGGACACAGATGAATTTAGAAAGGTGACGTTGCCATGGGCGAGGGAGAGGAGTTGTACATCTGTCTGGATATTTATGTTTGAACTGCATCCTCAGGTAGCCTCAAGTTGTGCCAGGCGGGGTTTAGATTGGATTTTAGGAAATATTTCTTTACTGAAAGAGTGGTGAAGCCCTGGCAGAGGCTGCCCAGGGCAGTGGAGGAGTCTCCATCCCTGGAGAGGTTCAAAAACTGTGTAGAAGTTGCACTTGGGGACATGGTTTAGCAGGCGCAGTGGGGTTGGGCTGACGGAGGGACTGGATGAGCTTAGAGGTCTTTTCCAGCCTTGATGATTCCATGATGCTATGATCCTAGGGTATGTAGCAGTAGTGAGGAAATCGAGGGTGATCCTTCTCACCTCTAATAATGTAATTTTTAAAACTCATCTTTTGATTAATTAGTTGGCAGCTAATGAGGTAACCAAGAGGCTCTCACTTTTGGCCCCCTCCCCTGTGCGGGATGGCGGTTCTATAGGACTTTGCAGGAGGGTGAACAGGTGTCCCTGGAACACCATGTCCTCTGGGTATCATTCTTGGTGCCCTTCCCAACATGATATCCCAGGGCTTTGGGACCCCCTATACAGATCCTGGAGATAGTGAGCTCAAGTATAAAGCCAAAAACCCATGTCTTTTTTCCATCAAGAAGTGCTAGTAAACCACATTAATAGCACTTCTGAGGTTTGTTAACTGCCTTGCTCCTTTCTTTCATCTCTGACAATAAGGAGCTCATTAAACAAATCAAAGCAGGTTTTATGAGGCCACCTTCATCCCATCAGCTGCACTTCACCCAGATGAACACATGACGTGTCCCTGCAAAGGCACCGTGGGTACTCTGCAGGCAACAGGGCTGGCACAGGGAATGGGATCGTGGGCTTCCTGCCTGGGAATATGTGCTGAATAATTTCAGCAGTGGGGTTCCCAGCAGGTCCCATGGTTCTGCTCAGCTACATCCAAGTTGCCTGTTTTTTCCTCTATTTGTCAGGATAGATCTGATTTGATTGCCTGCATGGCTAACGAGAGTGGTTAGTGGTTTGCAAGAGCCCTCCTTCTCAGGGCAAAAGCCATGTGAAATACTGAGGGGTCCTGGAAGCAGCAGTAAACAAAAGTTTGAGTTTTGGGTCTCTCACGACAAGAAGGACATTGAGGGGCTGAAGTACATCCAGAGAAGGGGAATGGACTCGAGAACAAGTGTAAGGAGAGGCAGCTGAGGGACCTGGGTTTGTTTAACCTTGAGAAAAAAGAGGCTGAGGGGAGACCTCATCACTGTCTACAGCTGCCTGAATCGAGGTTGTGGCGAGGTGGGGGTTGGTGTCTTCTCCCAAATGACAGGTGATAGGAACAGAGGAAATGGCCTCAATTTGCACCAGGGCAGGTTCAGTTTAGACATCAGGAAAGATGTCTTCACTGAAAGTGTTCTCAGGCACTGGCAGAGGCTGCCCAGGGAGGTGACTGAGATACCATTCCTAGTGGTGTTTAAAAGATGGGTAGATGAGGTGCTCAGAGGTCTGATTTATAGTGGACAGGTATGGTTGGACTTGATGAACTCAAAGGTCTTTTCCAACCAAGCAATTCTCTGATTCTAAAGCACAACCTTGCTATTCCCTATCTGGAGTTTCCCTCAGCCGTACAGGAAGCGCTGCTCCCTGGGTGATCTTACACACCATGTGTTCTGCGGTGCGTGCTACAACAGAGAGGCACAAAAGGGTGTGTTCATATTGGAACTCATTTGTTTTTATTGTTCTTTAAGGTTTATTTTGAAAAGTTGTTTTTTTTTTATAAGGCATATATATTTTCCTCTGCAGTGCTTACCTTTGGAGTTGAAGCTGTTAACCACAGCCAGATATTTGGCAGCGTTGCATCATTTTATACACAAAGGCCATTAATGTTCACTCGGCGATTGTTACCGCGTTAATGAATCGTGGGATGCGTATGCTTGGGGAAGCACAGCCTCAGCTCAGCTGTTAGGAGGGAATAAAGATCTCCCAGATCTCTACAAGTTACCATCACCACTTGCTGGTGCCAGAGCACGGCTGATCATAGAATCATAGAACGGTTTGTGTTGGAAGGGATCTTAAAGCTCATCCAGTTCCAATCCCCTGCCATGGGCAGGGACGCCTCCCACTGGATCAGGTTGCTCAAAGCCTCAGCCAACTTGGCCTTGAACACCTCCAGGGCAGGGATAGGGCAGCCACCACTTCTTTGGGTGACCTGTGTCAGGGCCTCCCCACCCTCTTTATGAAGAATTTCTTCCTAATATCTAATCTAAATCTTCCCCCTTCCAATTTAAAGCCACCCCCCCTCATCCTATCACTACGAGGCCTTGTAAAAGTCCCTCCCCAGCCTTCCTGGAGCCCCTTTCAGTACTGGGAGGCTGCTCTAAGGTCTCCCTGGAGTCTTCTCTTCTCCAGGCTGAACAACCCTAACTCTCTCTGCCTGTCTTCATGTGAGGGGTTCTCCAGCCCTCTGACATCTTTGTGGCCTCCTCTGGACCAGTTCCAACACTTCCATAGCCTTCTTATGTTGGAAATTCCAGAACTGGGCGCAGGACTGCAAGTGGGATCTCATGAGAGTGGAGCTGAGGGGGGGAAAATCCCCTCCCTTGACCTGCTGGCGATGCTTCTGATCCCAGAGTAGAAGATGGCAAGTGACAACATTTGAGGAGTCTTTGCTTGTTTCCCCTACACCTATAATAAGGTGTAGTCGCCCATGAGACTCCTGCAAAGGTGTGAAGGCCCTGTAAGTTTGCACAGCTAGCTTGGTGCTGCACAGAACTATCCCCAGGTGTGCTAGGAACACACTCTGCTGAGCCACAGGGCAAGGAGCCAGCCCTGCCGTGTTACTCCCATCACCATTTATGAGGCTGGGATTCCCAGCTCGCAGGGAAGAATCACAGAGTATCGATGGCACGGCATCCTGCTGGTGTACGAAACCATGGCAACACTCTCTTAAGCCTTTCTAGGATGTCTAATTTGGCCTGAACACTTTAGAGGCATTTTTCCTTCAGCTATTTTTGAATTGTTATTTTGATGGGGATTTCAATAGAGCGCTCTAAGTGAGATTTTTGTCCTTCCCTGCCCCTTAAAGGCAGCCTTATGACGTACTGTTCGCTGTTTCTCACTTAAAAAAGCCTTGGGTAGAAAATAGCTTGGCTATCCAGAGCGTCAGACCACTTGCATAGCATTTTTCGACCTCTGAAATCTGGCTAAAAGCGCTCAGACTAAGATAGGGACTGGACTCTGGCTGGTGCCAATGGGAGAAGGACTTGATGCTTTGTTTTGGTGGGAGCCTGCAGGTTCCCCTGCCTTAATCACAGAGAAGCTGGTGTGATACTCAAGTCAGGTAATAGTTGCTATTAAAGGAAGAAGAAAACTCGTACAGCTAATATAGAAGATGTTTTCTGACTTCTGAGAGGCACTTCTCTTAAGATTACTTCTAAGAACCAAGAGAGCCCATTTAATTTTGGATTTAATGACTTTCCACCAACCCTAATTCTCCCATTTCCAAGTACATTAACCGCATGAACTCCAGATTGCTGGGAAGATGCCGTCAGGTACCAGACTGAATGTCAGACATAAAAGCTTAATAAGTGACATGCTTTACATTTTTTGGTGCAATCGAATATAAAAGCTTCCACTCAGTTAAAATTACCAGAGGTAATTTCTACACAGCTGTCAAGGCTTTTTTTTCCTAGAAATGGAAGTTTTTCCTAATGTGCTTTTACTGAGATTGAGGGAAGTCATTTCTGATGTAATTCCTTTGTATGCAGGTATTATCAGAGAGAGATGAGGCTTGACATTTTGCTGAGAATGTATTTCCTGGGCTGTCCTTAGAAATACAACTGCTGGAGATCATAGAAGCATAGAACGGTTAGGGTTGGAAGGGACTTCAAAACCCATCCAGTTCCATCCCTTGCCAAGGGCAGGGTCGCCTCCCACTGGATCAGGGTGCTGAAAGCCCCATCCAACCTGGCCTTCAACACCTCCAGGGATGGGGCAGCCACCACTGCTCTGGGCAACCTGTGCCAGGGCCTCCCCACCCTCACAGGAAAACATTTCTTCCCAAGATCTCATCTCAATCTCCCCTCTTTCAGCTGAAAACCATTCCCCTTCATCTTATCCCTGCACTCCCTGATAAAGAGCCCTTCCTCAGCTTTCCTGTACTGGAAGGGATGGTCCCCCCAGCTCAGGTTGGGGTGGATCTAAGACTGGTATCCAGGCCTGAACGTGTGGGGCTGAGAGCTGAGCTTCCATGGACAATGGCAAAACCATAAATTCTGTTAAAGGCTAAATAGAAGATCTCTTTTTTTTTCCCCCCTTGCAGAGGTGGAGGTATGACAGCAAGGAGCTGAAATCCCTACCTGAAATAGTCCCGGATGGGTCGCAAGGAGCACTCCTGAAGCTGGCTTTGAAATGTGAATGAGTTACCAGCAGCACCTTTGCTGTAATCATAGAATCACAAAATTGTTTGGGTTGGAAGAGACCTTAAAGCTCATCCTGTTCCAACCCCACTGCCATGGGCAAAGGACACCTCCCACTCAAACTCCCTCAGGTTTGCCATGGGGCATCCTGAAGGAAGAGAACAGAAGAAAAGAAGGGAAATCAAAATTTCCTTGCTTTCAGCTCTTTATTATTATGGCTTAAGGAGTCAGGCATGGGAAAAATGTTATTAGTGCTCCCTTTAGGATAACAGAGAAATGCCATTTCCATGCTAACAGGCTGCAGTTGGGCCTGGAGTGCTCACTCAGCCCTGACAAAACAGGTGCTTAACCTAAAGTACTTTGCTTAAGTACTTTGCTGGATTGGGACCTTATCAGTACTGACTTTAAAACCACATGATGAGCCACTCTAAGACCCTTGTGGCCTTCAAAGAGACCTTTCTTTGAACTGCGTGGCTTTTTGAGAGGCTGGTGGCCTTTTGAAGCCTGCTGCTGAATGCTGCAGGCTGTGCATGGGTCTCTCTGAGCCCCACATTTAATTTCAAATGCTAAAATAGATGCTCCAAGTCTTCAAATGTTTGTTTTATTGTTTTAAAACAGCGGTAGGGTGAAGGATTCGGGGTGCTGGTGGAAGAGAAGCTCAACATGAGCTGGCAAAATGCACTCACGGCCTGGAAAGCCAACCGTGTCCTGGGCTGCATCCAAAGCAGTGGGACCAGCAGGGCGAGGGATGGGATTCTACCCCTCTGCTCTGCTCTGGTCAGAGCCCACCTGGAGCCCTGCGTCCAGTTCTGGTGTCTTCAGCACAGGAAGGACATGAAGCTGTTGGAGCAGGTCCAGAGGAGGCCATGGAGATGATCTGAGGGCTGAGCACCTCCTGTATGAGGACAGGCAGAGAGAGCTGGGGTTGTTCAGCCTGGAGTAGAGAAGGCTGCAGGGAGACGCTAAAGCAACTTCCCAGTACTGAAAGGGGCTCCAGGAAAGCTGGGGAGGGGCTCTTTATCAGGGAGTGCAGGGGTAGGACGAGGTGGAACAGTTTTAAGCTGGAAGAGAGGAGGCTGAGATGAGAACTTAGGGAGAAGTGTTTTGCTGTGAGTGTGGGGAGGCCCTGGCCCAGGTTACCCAGAGAAGTGGTGGCTGCCCCATCCCTGGAGTCCAGGTTGGATGGGACTTTGAGCCCCCTGATCCAGTGGGAGGTGTCCCTGCCCATGGCAGGGGGTTGGAACTGAATGAGATTTGGCGGTCCTTCCAACCCAACCCATTCTATGATTTAACCCAGCATCTAAACCATTCACCTAAGCCAGGGTCTGAAGGAATGTGTCTCATCTCCCCCTTCTCCAAAAGCTTCTGCATCTGCCCCTTATTTAAATGTTCCTTTTTTCCTCCAGGACTGCCTCAACTGTTGCCTCCTTTCCTGCAGCAGACACGTTGTGGGACTGCAGCTCAGCAGAACCTACGTGCACCTCAGGGGCCTTTTTACTGCCTGGCTGAGCCAGTCACCAATAGCCAGGATGAAATTGTTCTGCTTTTTATTTCATCATTACAAGCCCATAACCAACTCTTAGGGCAAATGGAGCATATTTCTCTAAATAGTTGTAAACATTAGTGAAATGCACTTTAAAGGGAGGAGAGAAGGGTGGAAAAAGCACAATCTCAAGCCTTTGTCCCCATTGCAGGGAAGGTCCTACCCCAACACTGCACCTTGTTCCCTTTATGAGGGCCCTCAACAAAAAGGTTAAAGCAGAAAACTCTTCGAAATACAACATTTATGGGAGCAAGAAATGTCTTGGGAGCAAGAGAATAAAACCCTGGGTATTCTCTGACCTAGAGTTTGGAGGCAGAGGAGGGGAAAAGAGGAAAAACTTAATTACAGCAAAGTGTTTTCTCATGTGGTTAGGTCCAAGGAGCACATACCTTGGCCAGGTGTGCCAGCCTGGCTTTTCTCATTGAGCAGTTGTGCTTATTTTCTGCCATCTGAGGGGTCTGGTGCACCTCCAGCTGCAAGCACACGTGGCCTCACAAATGTTTTTTTCCCTTGGTTTTCTTGCCTAAAGGGAGTTCACAAGAAAAGCAGAGATAGGTTTTTTTTGACCTCCAGTGCTCTCTGGGCTTCCCATTTTCTCTTGACCTCACCCCTTTCTGGGTTTCCAACTCTCTGGACTTCCACTCCCTGAGCTTCCCAGGTCCCATGGCAGGTCCAGAGGTGGATCCCAGGGCATGCCACCTGTCTTGCCCTCTCAGAAGTGTTCACTGTGGGTCCCATAGGAATTCCTCCTGCAGGCTCTCCAGCAGATCACATCATGGGTCTCATCGTGTCTGCCACCTGCAGTGCCTGGCACATCAGCTTTGTGCTGCCAGCATTTGGGTACACAGAGATCCATACCTCAGGCTCCAGGGAGACTTCATAGCAGCCTTCCAGTGCCTGAAAGGAGCTCCAGGAAATCTGGGGAAGGACTTTTTACAAGGGCTTGGAGTGATAGGATGAGGGGGAATGGCTTTAAATTGAAAGGGGAAAGATCTAGATTAGACATGAGGAAGAAATTCTTCATGATTTGGGTGGGAGGCCCTGGCACAGATTGCCCAGAGAAGTGGTAGCTGCCCCATAACTGGAGGTGTTCAAGGCCAAATTGGATGAACCTTTGAGCACCCTGATCCAGCAGGAGATGTCCCTGCCCATGGCAGGGAGGCTGGAACTGGCTGGGCTTTGAGGTCCCTTCCAACCCAAACAGTTTTATGATTCTATGATTCACTGCATTTTCCTGAACCTGCTCCATTAAGGCTTTCATCCACTTTCTAGTTAATGAAAGAAATTTATGTTGCAAGGTAGCACATGTCACTGCTGAACAGCTTAAATTCGATGCAAGGTGTTACGGGTGAGATCCTGTCCCTGCCAGCTCTGGGGGCATTAAGGATGTGCTCCTCCTAATGAGAGCGCTGAGCCAGCCAACACATCTGTGCAGCGCAGAGCACTCTAACTGGAGGATGCAATGCTATTTTGATAGCACGAGCATGAGCAGCTCTTCTTCTCTCTTTAACAAGGATTGGGAAAGGGGCAAAAAGATTGAAGAAGGAGAGAGAGCAGAGCAGTCTCGTGTCGCTGCATGTGTGAACTTTGACATGGATGCAGGTTGGGGTTGATGGTTGCAGCAACCTCAGCATCTCCCCAGGGCTTTTATCTGGTTGTTGTTGGTTTTCTGCTTGCACAGAACAAAAAGACAAGGGCTTGGAACTCTTCAGGTTTCTGTTAACATACAGATCATGCCTCCTTCCTGCTGAGTCCTCAGACCCCTTGTCTGTGAGCCCACCTGGGTACTCCGGTCCCACAGTTCTTGCCCAGCCCATCAAGTTGAGGGCTTTAAGCAGCAAAACCCACTTCTAATCTTCCCTGTACACTCTTGAGCCAAATGCTGTCCAAGCCTGTACTTGATGGCACACCTTATCATTACACCATATGGAAACAGCCTGGGTGAGGAAGGAAACAGTACAGAAAGTGTACACGTGTCCTTTGCCTGCAAGTCAGATCAGCATCTCAGGAGTGGTCAGCTGAGGCTTCACCTCTTGGTGAAGCCAATGTTTTTGTTTTATATAACTATTTTATTGGGAAAAACCCAGAAGTCTAGCAAGATACAAATAATATGTCTTTAACATTTTTAGGAAAATGAATAATTAAGCAAGAAAACAAGGGAAGGGAAAAAAAAGGAAGGGAAACGTCTCTTAAGATCATGCTCTATTGCTTCCCTTATCTAATGGAGTCTCCACAGTGATGATGGAGCAAACAGTGGGAGAGCTGCTCAGAGTAGTCTGACCTCGAGGGGAGAGGTTCATACACAGGGACTAAGGCTCATGAAAAGCAGAGGCAGGGAGAAAAGGTATTACAGGAGTTTTGGTCTTGCCAGCAATCCTTTGAACTGAAAGTAATTATAAGGGAATTGGGTACCGGTCTCTTTCTGATAGAAGGATATTGCAAGTTGTTAATATTTCATGTGTAGTTTCTGGGCAATTAAGATTGTTTCTCCCACTTTGCTCCTACAGAATAGCCCTAAATCTGCCAGCAGGAAACCCCAAATATCTTTAATCTGAGCCCTTGCAGGGTGGGCATTCCAAGAAATTATTTAAGATCTGAGTTATGATTGTTTTGTTCTTTTTCAAACCAAATGAAGTAGGGAACAGAAGTCGAGCATTGTCCCACACACACGCCTGCCACGTGGCCTATTGATGGCAAATGCAAGCTGCCTATTAAGCTTATCTCCTGGCTGCTAAATATAGAAGCACAGGAATGCATACTGTCAGGTGGATAATGCTGGGATTTTTACTATTTGACATAAAAATGACATATCTGAGGATTCGAAACTTCCAGTTTTGTTCTACACACTGCTCTAAAGGTTTCTTTTTCTCTGCCTTTTAAGCATCTCTTTCTCCTGCGGTTGAGAAAATCCCAGTAGACAAATGATTGAATCAACACATTGAAACTGAAAGAGTGCATACAGCATAATTCTGCTCCTCTCTTTTTCTGTTGGAGAACAGTTTCTTATTTTTGGTGAGAAGTTTAAAATCCCCTATGCCAGCATAAAATTAGAAGAGGCTGAAAAAAAGGAGCGTGAATAGAGACTATTGGTATATCTAAGACTGAAATAGTGGCCAAAATAAAAGAAGACCTGCATGGAGAGGGAAATGTAATGGAGAGGAAAGGTCTTGACAAGGTGAAAGAGTTTCTGGATCTAGACTCTTGAGTTAGAGTTTAAGAATGGGTTATTCAAAGGACACGGGGGAAAAAATAGGTCTTGAAGATGTAGCAGGTATTTAGGACATATAGGAAGGCAGCCTGAAAGCAAATACCATTTTCAAAGCAATTTTGTTGGACCTTAAATAAGAAATATTCAGAAATTGAAAGAATTTGAAATGTAGTTTTGTTGTAGTTTTGTTGAGCATTTCAAATATAGCAAAAGGCAAAGATACATAAATGTGCTTGGAGGAGTCCCAGGAAGGGAAAAGGAGGAAGAAAGAGGGAAGGAATGGGAAAAGTGCAAGTAAGAGACATGGGAGAACAGATGGAGCTGAGGATCACTCTAACAGGATTAACGGTGATTAGACAATTGAGCGGAAATCTCATTTATTTGGCCCTGACCTTTGAACTACCTTTGTTGGAGGTTAAAGCAGGAGATAATTGCCTTTGAGGACTGCTTTAGAGCAAGAGCTGGGTGAGGTGTAAGGATGGAATTCCTCCACCTCTGCTGGCTCCTTTGCACCCCGGGACCAGCAGCAGGCAATGAGTAGCAGGGGAGGGCTTAAATTTTCTTTTAAACAACAGAAGACTCAGCCCTAACTAGTAGCAGGGCAGTACATTATAGTGATGGTGGGGTGAAGCAAGGAGAAGAAAATATACTTGGATGTTTGGACACCAGAACATCCTTGTATTTGTTCGCTTAGAAACTGGTGGTGTATGAAATTAAAGTATCGAGGCGGACAGGCAACTCATCTCGGGGTGAAGATGCACCACTGAGTTTTGGAATATTTGCTGATGTGCTTTTCCATCATGATAGGATTCAACCTTCTTATTTCCTTGGTTGTCTCTTTTCCTTGTTTTTTTTTTTCCTTTTTGTCCTCCAGTTTCCTGCCAGAGCACGTTAATGCATCGCAGTGCTGCCGGGCACCATGGTGTGTGCCAGCTCCATGCTGAGAGGACGATAAACTCAGCTTAATGTTAAAGTTTATACTAGTGGGGAAAACATGAATATTACAATACAGGAGGCCCAAGATTTGTTTATGCAAGAGAAATTAGACAGCTCATTTAAGTAAAAAAATAGCATACAAAGAATGATAATCAACCACTGTAGTGGAAAATGAGAAAAATATCTGTATAGAGCGATCCTGCCCAGACAGCAGGAGGATGTGGGTACATTAATAGATATGTTTTGTTCCTATCAATCTGTGCTCACATCCCAGGAAGCCAAGTATGTCCTGGGCTGCATCCAAAGCAGTGGGACCAGCACGGCGAGGGAGGGGATTCTCCCCCTCTTCTCCATTGTCCTGAGACCCCTAATCATGAAGAATTTCTTCCTAGTGTCTAATCTAAGTGTTCCCCCTTTCAATTTAAAGCCATTCCTCCTCATCCTGTCACTCAGCTTTCCTGTAGGCCCTCTACAATATAGGGCTACGAAGGTGATCAAAGGGTTGGAGCACAGGTGGAGAGAATTGAGCTTTTCAGCCTGGAGAAGGGAAGGCTCAGAGGGGACCTCATAGTGGCCTTCCAGTACCTGAAAGGGACCTACAGGAAAGCTAGGGAGGGACTTTTTACAAGGGCTCATAGTGACAGGACAAGAGGAAATGGCTTCAAACTGGAAGGGGAAGATTTAGATTAGACTCTAGGAAGAAACTCTTAATGAAGAAGGTGGGGAGGCCCTGGCACAGGTTGCCCACAGAGGTTGTGGCTGCCCCATCCCTGGAAGTGTTCAAGGCCAGGCTGGATGGGGTCTTGAGCAGCCTAATCCAGTGGGAGGTGTCCCTGCCCATGGCAGGGAGGTTCAAACTGGATGGGCTTTGAGATCCTTTCCAACCCAAACCATTCTATCATTCTGTGATTCTGTGTTAGGTTGCGTTCAGAAAATCTGCTGCGACCGAGGAGCTGGGGATTCTGCAGATCAGAGAAAGCTGAAAACTGCGCTATGGGCAATGAGCTGAATCTCAGGGAGTGCAATAGATAATTAGAAACTCTCTGCCCTTGTGGAAATCTGATTTTACAAGGAGTTACTGGGCTTTTAAAAATCAGGGAAGTTCAGCAGCCTCCTTTAACACAGGGTAAAAACATGTGTGAGGCTGGAGGAGATGGATGAGCTTGAGTATATGAGATACTGAGGGGGGACACCAATTACTGGAAAATTGCATTTCCTAGGAGACTAAAGTAATCTTTTTACCCATATTGCAAACATATTATAATGCGCTTTGAAATATTGTGACTTCAAAAAGTGCATTGTAGGGGTAAAATCCCCACAGTACCAGGAGTGTTTCCTTCATGGTTTTCCACATCCATTGCTACATAACAAATAGCATCAGTCACTGCATGTAATTTCTACTTAAAAGCAAGAAATGGGGACCATAGAGTGACCAGGGATGGGTTGGAAAGCTAAGAAAAGGAGGGAAAGATGGATGCACATAACATGTTCTTGTGGGCATCAGTCAGTGGGAAATGGTTTGCAGATGGAGGTGGCAGGAGGTGGGACTGGGATCAGGCAGGTGCAGAAGGGCATCTGCAGTGATGGGTTGTAAATATGTTTAATAATTAAGGAGAACATTCTGTAAACTGGAAACTGATGCCAGGATCAGCCTAATTGCCACTTCCAGAGCAGTAACCTGGAGGATTAAGCTTAGTGAGGAGGAGCTGTGGCTTGCAGGGACCACCAGCTTGCAAGGGGGAAGCAAACCAACATCTTCCTGCGCTCCTTTTTATTTATTTAACATGCAAAACCAGGCTGAATTCCTGAATCTGCAACAACAGTTTTTCTCTCTTGAATATGCCACTTTTGCTTGTAAGGTGAAGCAGAAAGATCTGCTCATGGTGTCAGCAGCTCCCAGGTGGGAAGCACAGGCCATGTTGCATTTCATGCTTCCCCAGCTGGCAAGGGCTGCCACAGCAGTCTGGGAATGTCCCATGCTCTTTATTCCCTTCCAGCTAACTAGAGCAATGAGAAAAGGGAAACTAGAATGACACTTCCCCACACAAAGCTTTACTGCTGCTGAACTTCAGTGTATTTTCCTCCTCCTGCAACACTTTACTGCTGATTTTTATTAACTAAAATAAATCAGTTTACTCAGTCTCAGTAAGCAGTGCTTGCTCTTCCATCTGAATAGCTTTCTCCAAATCTTGACCTTGTTCCCTTTCCTGCAGGCACTTGCAGGCAGCTGCCTGCTACCCTGAGCTCTGTTCAGTACAAATGTGGTTGCTGAGCAACCAGGCAACCTCCCTACAGCACCATTTTGGCACCTAATCTGCAATTTGTGTGAAACTGAGATGGAAAAGCAGAAAAACACCCGACCTGCTGCATAATGTGGATGGCAGGAGGTGTAGCAGGGGTGGAAGCTTTGGAGTCTGACTGGGGGATGTAGCAGGAGTGGACATATGGGAGTCAAACTGGAAGTTGTAGCAGCGGTGGGTGTTGGGGAGCTCAACTTGAGATTGTAGCAGGGGTGAACATTGGAGACTCCAACTGGAGGCCGTAGTGGATGTTAAGGACTCCAACTGAACATCGTAACAGGAGTGGACACTGGGATCACCTTGACCAATCTTGAGCTTGACCAATGGCATTCTGGTGAGCAGGACCAGAGAACTTATTGTCCCCCTGTACTCGGCACTGGTCAGGCCTCACCTTGAATACTGTGTCCAGTTCTGGGCCCCCAGTTTGGGAAAGATGTCAGGATGCTGGAGAGTGTCCAGAGGAGGACAACAAAGATGGTGAAGGGGCTGGAGCACAAGCCCTATGAGGAGCGACTAAGGGAGTTGGGGCTGTTTAGTCTGAAGAAGAGGAGGTTCAGGGGAGACCTCATTGCTCTCTACAACTCCCTAAAAGGAGGTTGTAGTCGTGCAGGGGTTGGTCTCTTCTCTCAGGTGACCAGGGACAGAACCAGAGGGCATGGACTCAAGCTTGGTCAGGGAAAGTTTAGGCTTGATGTTAGGAAAAAGCTCTTCACTGAAAGGGTGATTGGCCATTGGAATGGGCTGCCCAGGGAGGGGGTGGAGTCACTGACCCTGGAAGTGTTTAAGGGGAGACTGGATGAGGCACTGAGTGCCATGGTCTAGATGATGGTTGGTGTTAGTGTTAGTGTTGGGTTATAGGTTGGACTCGATGATCTCAGAGGTCCTTTCCAACCTTATGATACTGTGATACCATGTCTTATGATACATGTGATACATGCTTATGATACATGTGATACCATGGTCTTCCCAGTTCCTTCTGGGATGATAGCCCTTGAGTGGGGATTAGGTCCTAATTCCCTGTTCCCAAGAAGAAGCAATGATGCTGTCCATGCAGCCAGTGGCATCCGCTGTGCACATACACGCTGGACAGGTAAGGAGGTTGGTGGATGCTCCCCCATCTGCTGCTCTGCATGGTGATGAGTTCCGCTCCAGCTCTTTGAATGCCCTTGCTCCTGCCAAACCATAAATTACTGAAAGGGTAAACTTTATGGGAAGGAATGTGCAAACCATTAAACAGTTTTTGGGAATACAAACCAGAGCGAAACTGAAGCTTTGGATTGCTAAGAGCATGGCTTGCCACAAGGGCATTGCTCCCTTTGAGGGTGATGCAATGAGAGGAGCAGTTCCCCTCTGGTGACAAGTTACATGATATGACAAGAAGCAAGATTGAACAAACCACTGTACAAAAAAAAATTAATGCTTTTGTGCTGTAGGAATATAAACTCTCTCTGAGTACTTGGCACTGCTGTTTCCATGGGCAGCGTTTTGGGTGTTAAAAGCAACATTGATAGGCTGAGAGTTGGGATTGTTCAACCTGGGGAAGAAAAGGCTGTGGGAAGATCTTAGAGCAGCCTCCCAGTACTGAAAGGGGCTCCAGGAAAGCTGGGGAGGGGCTCTTTATCGAGGAGTGCAGGGGCAGGATGAGGGGAATGGTTTTAAGCTGAAAGAGGGAAGATTGAGATGAGATCTTAGGGAGAAATATTTTCTTGTGAGAGTGGGGAGGCCCCGGCACAGGTTGCCCAGAGCAGTGGTGGCTGCTCCATCCCTGGAGGTGTTCAAGGCCAGGTTGGATGGGGCTTTGTTCACCCTGATCAAGTGGGAGGTGTCCCTGCCCATGGCAGGGGTTGGAACTGGGTGGGCTTTGAAGTCCTTTCCAACCCAAACCATTCTATGATTTCTCCTGCCAGCTTAAGTGGCTGCAAACATCTCAGACCAGGATTGCACATTGATCTTTCTCTTAATTTACTACAATTTAATTAATATGAGAATAGCTTGAAGAGGAGGAACTCGTTGCTGTGCCAGGGGAGGAGAGCAGAGCTGGGCACAAGCCTCTGTGCATGGAAAACCTGCTCGGGGAGCTTGGGAGGCTCTGAATTAAAGCACAGCTGAGTTTTTCCAAAGCACTTTGCTAAGGACCATGCTCTGTATAAAATGTTTAAATATTAATTGGGATGCAGCCGGCAGAGCAGGTGTCTTCCTCCTCTCTCTTCCCATGCCTCTCTCATGAGGTTGCTTGGCTGTTCCCGTGTTTTTCTCCTCTGAGTCACTGAATATTTCATGCAGAGTGATTCAGCTATGCACAGTCAGCTGGGAGGGCTGCAGAAGATGTGCCTGAGCATAGAGAAAAGCTCCAAAGGCAGGGGAAGACCTTTCTCCAAAGTCCTGTTTGGCTCTTGATGCCTCTGCAGGGGGCTGAGATCTTCAGGCTGTGCCCTGGGGATGCTACTGGTGAGCACAGCATAGGAAAAAGAGAGACATCATTGTTGAATATAATAGAGCTGTTTATCCATATCACTCTATTACATTTTCATAAGTCAGAGGGAGAGACCGCACACCAATAATTCTGCTCTTTCTGACCACGGAGGACTAATCCCAGGAAAACAGATATATTAAGAGCTGGGATCAGTTCAACAGGAGTGACAGGGAATGAGCTGTCAGCCAGTGTAGTCTGAGTGCTGGGCATGAAGGCTTGATGCCAGCAGGTAATAGCATTGTTTATACCCTTTTCACCAAACAGAGAATCCCTGCCAGCCCCCTTGGATGGGTTCCACCCCAGAGTGTTGCACAATAAAATTGTATTAGGATATTCCAGACATAATCTATCTGGATGGTGCTCAGTGAGTGTGTGGTAAAGGAGAAAGTTCTGCTCTTCAAAATCAAGGAATGGTTCAGGTTGGAAGGGACCATAAAGCCCATTCAGCTCCAGCCCCACTGCCATGAGCAGGGACACCTCCCACTGGATCAGGGGGATCAAAACCCCATCCCACCTGGCCTTGAACACCTCCAGGGAGGGGGCAGCCACCACTTCTCTGAGCAGAGACTGCTTGGGGAGAGATGTGGCCGTGCACCTCACTGGGACCCAGGTGTCCTCACACCGGCTCCCTGCTCTGGACACCAAATATCCTGATAGGAGGGTTTCCTGCTCAGCTTGTGCATGGCCTGGGGGAGCGGCTGGAAGTGTGGACAAACTCATGATGTGCCTGGGGAACAACAATTCAATTCAAATGTGCAGATGAGAAACTCTTCTACTCTGACTTTGAGGACAAAGGAAGGAAAATGTTTTCCTTAGGTTAAAAGAAATCTCATTAAGGTGTTCAAAATCTGTTTCTTTCGACAATTAATTATTTTTTAAAATTTTTTTTCCTGAAATTTTAATTATCTGCACAACACTTCTGCAGGAGTTGTTTCAGTTTTGAGCAAACTGCACAAACCCTGCTCGAGGCTGATATTTGAGCATGCTCGAGTCCCACATGGAGAGTGAGTGTACCAGGGAGAGATGGATTCCAGATGTTTGCAGCTGTCACGTGGTAATGGTTGATTTTACAAGGAATGGAGTTCCTTGAGTATCTGATTTTGGCAGTGGTCTCCACCTTTGTCTAAAGAGAAACTGCACAGGAAGTTAGAAAGCACAAGACAAAGGGATATTTTTAGCTAACTCAGCTGTGAAACTGCAGAGAGAGGCAGGATCGGAGGAGCGGGGCTGGGACACAGCAAAGGCACTCGCTCAGGTTCCTACTGCTTGGGGCACAAAATAAATGCTCCTTTCCTTTGCAATCTTTCCCACCTTCCAGCAGCAAGTGTTTTGCCCATAAATCGTATTTTTCCTTTCTAGAGTTTTGCTTTATTCATTTATTTTCCTACACATTTCTCGTGCCTTTTATGTACATCTAATTGCAATATTAATCGAAGAACCCCAAAGAGGTTCCTATGCAGATGAAGTTACAAATTTGCGTTTTGGGAAAATTTTTAGAACTATTTATTCTCTTTGTATTGAAATATTTCATGTAGTTTTAATGCCCTGGCCCTGACAAAATGCATTTTCATTGAATGAAATAATATGCTGAGCAAATACTATTTTCCTACATTTATTTCTTTGTCAAATAATTGATTTTTTTAAAAAAAACCTTATAGGTACCATGCAGGAACAGGCAGAGGGTGGATTTGTTTGGTTAACAGGTGTTTTTCATGAAGCCCCAGTTCCTACAAAGCCCATTTCTGCTGCCACTTTGTTTCTTCAATGCACTTTTCAAAAGATTTACCATAAATTCATGTACATTCGTTCTTGTTACTGGAGCAGTGTTATCTGCAACAAGGCCAGAACTCTGGTGATGCTCATTACCCTGTGCCTGCTTGAGAAGGATCCATCCCTTGCCTCTCCCAGCACATTAACAGTCTCAGCGTAGTGAATGCAGGCAGGATACATTGCAGATGTTTTACTGGACACGGTGTAGGTGTTACCCAAGGATCAGTGCTGCTCTGCACTGGTGAGGACATTTTAGAGCTGGGGAGAATGTTCTGCACTGCTTAAAGAGGGCCATGCAGCCAAGTACGAGGTACTTCCAGAGAAGGACTTGGATGAGAAGCTCAACGTGAGGTGGCAATGTGTGCTCACAGCCCTGAAAGCCAACCCTGTCCTAGGCTGCATCCAAAGCAGTGGGACCACTTACCAAACATCAGGGCTTTGAGCACCCTGATCCAGTAGGAGGTGTTCCTGCCCATGGCAGGAGGTTGGAAATGGATGGTCTTTGAAGTCTCTTCCAACCCAAACCATTCCATGGTCTATAGGAAGAGGAGTTAGACCTTCTGTTTAAATTTGCATTGCTTTATTGCTGCTGGTGGCTGCTGAGTATGAAAAGGAGTAGCAGTTGTCTTACTGGGGTTGGGTCTGTGCCCAGAGGTGTAATTTTCATGTAGTTTCTTCAAAGGCAGAAGAGTTCCTCAACCACGTACTGGTGAAAATCACTGAACCTGTGGTGTGTACCGGTGCGGAATGCAGCCTCCGAGCATCCCTGCTGCTCCACCCCACCTGCTGCCCTGTGTGAGAAATATAAAACATGGCCAGGGTTCTTGAAATTGCGATTGATTTATGTTCTACGTATGTGTTTTTAAAGTGGCCATCTGGGAACGCTGTTCTGCTGAGAAACAGAGCCAGGACTGCAGGTGTGCGAGAGAGGAGTTGTTACAAGAGAACCAAACCTATCCCCTGCCCCACGTTGCAGTTCCTGTGCAGGAAGTGGTGATGTTGATCTGTTCCTCCTAGTGACGGGGTGGTGCACAGGTCCCGCTTTCCCAGTGCAGCACCATCCTGCTGCCAGAGCTGCTCACCAAGCACCTTGTGTGGTGGTAGCACCTGGTGATGTGGTAGAACCTCCCATCACAGTAGCACCTTCAAGCATGGATTTAGGAGGGGTAGGTCCTGCCTGACCAACCTGATCTCCTTTTACGATCATGTGACTCGCCTGGTGGATGAGAGGAAGGCTGTGGATGTGGTATACTTGGATTTCAGTAAGGCCTTTGACACGGTCCCCCACAGTAGACTCCTAGGGAAGCTGGCAGCCCGTGGCCTAGATGGGAGCACTTTGTGCTGGGTTAGGAATTGGCTGGATGGCCGAGCCCAAAGAGTGATGGTAAATGGTGTCTCATCCAGTTGGCGGTCGGTCACCAGTGGTGTCCCCCAGGGATTGGTATTGGGTCCCGTCCTGTTTAATATCTTTATTGACGATTTGGATGAGGGGATTGAGTCCATCATCAGCAAATTTGCAGATGATACCAAGCTGGGAGGAAGAGTTGATCTGCTAGAGGGTAGGATGGCCCTACAGAGGGACCTGGACAGATTGGAGAGCTGGGCCGATTCTAATGGGATGATGTTTAATAAGTCCAAATGTCGGGTACTTCATTTTGGACACAACAATCCCATGCAGAGCTACAGACTGGGGACAGAGTGGCTGGAGAGTAGTCAGGTAGAAAAGGACCTGGGAGTGCTGGTGGACAGGAAGCTCAACATGAGCCAGCAGTGTGCCCAGGTGGCCAAGAAGGCTAATGGAATCCTGGCCTGCATCAGGAATAGTGTAGTAAGCAGGACCAGAGAAGTTATTGTCCCCCTGTACTCGGCACTGGTCAGGCCTCACCTTGAATATTGTGTCCAGTTCTGGGCCCCTCAGTATGGGAAAGATGTCAGGATACTGGAATGTGTTCAGAGGAGGGCAACGAAGATGGTGAGGGGGCTGGAGCACAAGCCCTATGAGGAGCGACTGAGGGAATTGGGGCTGTTTAGCCTGGAGAAGAGGAGGCTCAGGGGAGACCTCATTGCTCTCTACAACTACCTAAAAGGAGGTTGTAGTCAGGCAGGGGATGGTCTCTTCTCTCAGGTGACCAGTGGTAGAACCAGAGGGCATGGACTTAAGCTTCGTCAGGGAAAGTTTAGACTTGATGTGAGGAAAAAATTCTTCACTGAAAGGGTGATTGGCCATTGGAATGGGCTGCCCAGGGAGGGGGTGGAGTCACCTACCCTGGAGGTGTTTAAAGGGAGACTGGATGAGGCACTGAGTGCCATGGTCTAGATGATGGTTGGTGTTAGTGTTAGGTTATAGGTTGGACTTGATGATCTCAGAGGTCCTTTCCAACCTTATGATACTGTGATACTGTGATACTGTGATACCTTGTGTGGTGGTAGCACCTTCCATTGTGATAGCAGGTTGTGTGGTGGTGACACAGCCCCACCAAGCAGTGAGGCCATAAATGCAAACACTTACTGGTCTGAAATAAGTTAAGTTTGGAAGGAAGACACTTACAGATAGAGAAGTTGCTCTGAGTTTAGCTTCTCACACATGGCTTTTCCTTTACAAAGAATTTGTTCTACGTGTAGATTATTTCTCTGCACATGCTGCCTGTGCTGGCCTTGGAGGAAGAAGTGCAGCTAGGAGGTGAGGATGAGGCAAATTAAAATGTGTGTAAAACCCACCTAAAATACTGAATAGCATAGAGGTTGTCAACTTGATTTTCAGAGATTGCTGTAATGTCTCTGTCCTGAGATGTTTGGGGAAGGGGAAGACAAAGTGAGAAACACGCTTTGGGGTATCTTTGCTGTCACCTTGTTAAAGGAATTGATTTATGATATGCATTTGAACTAGATGGGGCTAGTTTTATTTCACATTTGATAAAGTGTGGTATTTGAGGTGTCAGGAGGGGATAAAACAGATAAAGAAGATCTCAGCTTCTTTTTTATGTGCTAAGAAGAGAGAATTAGGTGGACAGAGATGAAAAGTAATCAAAATGGGCAGAAGAAGAGGTTTTTCTTGGAGTAAAATCTAGCAACCTGAGTACCAACGTGCTCTCTGATGTGATAGAGTGTTCAATAACTAGGGTATCGTGTACAGTGGTAACCACCTGGAAATGGACAACATGCTCTACACTTCAGTATATGTTAGTAGTATTTATACACATGCATCCTGATATATCTGTGTGCGAATGTCTCTACATCACTGGATGTCCAAGTATCTTCCACAAATGTGCTGTTGCCTTATTATCAACCCTATGGGCTTAACACAAGCTACTAAAGGATGAGTGTGAGCTGTTAGGAATGAGATGGCTATTTGTCTGGCTCTTATGAGAAAGCTGCAGTTTAATATGCTGGGAATCATAGAATGGTTTGGATTGCAAGGGACCTTAAAGATCATCCAGTTCCAAACCCCTGCCATGGGCAGGGACACCTCCCACTGGATCAGGGGGCTCAAAGCCCCATCCAACCTGGCCTTGAACACCTCCAGGGATGGGGCAGCCACCACTTCTCTGGTAACCTGTGCCAGGGTCTCCCCACTCTCATTGTGAAGGATTTCTGCCTAATGTCTAATATAAATCTTCCCCCTTCCAATTTAAATCCATCCCCCCTCATCCTATCACTACATGACCCTGTAAAAAGTCCCTCCCAAGCTTTCTTTTAACCCCTTCAGATACCAGAAGGCTGCTCTAAGGTGTCCCTGAAATAGCCATATGAAATTAATCTGGCATGCTTGCTTGAATTTATTCCTGCAAAAGAGGTGGGAGATCCCCAGCACCTCTGTTTGCCCCTACTGCAGGATGTCCTGCCCAGTGATTTGGAGCAGCAAAAGACCCCCAACTTGAAGGCTGCCTGGGCTCTCCCAGTTCTCCCAGTAAGGCTCTCACTGGAGGTGATGCAACCACAGATCTGCTCGAGTGGCATTTTCTGGGCGAATCTAGGTGGAATTGGTTCTGTATTATGGATTTCAATCAGCTGATGCTTCAGTATGATGGATCACGCTGAAGCAGATAAACACAAGGGCCATCTTTCCAGCTCTCTGTGCTCAAGGGAACAAGACATGTGGTTTAAACTGCTGCATTAAGTAGCACAAGGGGACACATTTCAGAGGCCACGTGCTTTTCCTGATCAGAGGCAGGAAATGTACAACATCCGTAACTTAAATTTATTTCACCTCTCTGGTCTCCTGTAGCATTATGGGATGTTTTTATCTCTATTTCTTTTGCTGCTCTGAAGGGCAAGCTTTGGCGATGCTTTCTTGTGCACATGTCAGTGGTGTCATGTCTATTACAACAGCCTTGAACCTGCAGCAACAAATCTTGTACTAACATATTAGCTCCAGTTTATGGCTTTTGAGCACTACAATGAAAGAACTACAAGAATTCAAGACAAAAAAATTCACAAAATAAGTTAAAATCCTTGTCAGAGTCTCCCTGTGCAGCCAGGGTCATGTTTCGGGTGTTTATTAGGAAAAAAACAAACACAGAAGCCGTGCTCATTGTGTTCAGGTGTTTTTCCCCAGGAGGGTAGAATTTATTTGTTGGTGGGACCTGCAATTTCTTGGCTGGAAGGTGCACAGGAGCATGGTTAGACCCTGCCCCGTGGGTTATGATCACACCTTGATCACTCCAAACAACCCGCATCGGAGCAGGACAAGGAGAAGGCACATCTGCCTGAGTTCTTCCAGCACCATCCGGGCAGTGGTGTGAACCAGTGATGTAAATCCCAGGGATTTTGGAGGTTGTAACGTGAAATTCTGGCATCAAACCAGAATGGGTCAGGAGTTGATCCCGTGCTCTGAATCTAAACTTGCACCAGTGTAGCAGGCAGCAGTTTTGTAAAAATGAACGTAGAGCGTTACAAATGGCAGCGTTCCCTCTGGATTTACAGTTTCGGTTGTTGGCAGCTCAAACTTAATGCTGGAAAGGCTATAAATGTGATTTGCTCTGGCCTTTCCTTTCCTGTGAGCCTGATGAGCAGTCAGTCCTCCTGGTAGGGCCTTGAGCGTGGCTCTGGCCGAGCTCATGCCTCACCACCCTCACAGGAAACTCTTTCTTCCTGATATCTCATCTAAATCTCCCCTCTTCCAGCTTAAAACTGTTCCCCCTCATCCTTGCATGCATGGTTCTTGCTTGCAGCTGTGGCTGAGCCCATCCCTGGCTCAAGGTACCCCCATGGCTGCTGACCCCTCCTTGTCCCACCAAGCTGGAGTGCTGATGGTAGCATCTCCTTTCAGTATCCAGGTGGAAAAATAACTCGGGCATCAGTGGGGATTTGCTGACAGGCTGTTGTTACGCAGCGGTGGTGGACAGTCACTCTTGGCCATGGATGGTCCTACTACCTTCAGCACAGACCTTGCTATCGCTTATAACCTCCTAGGAGACACCACGTTCAAGAAATTCAGTGTGTTTACTGAAAAAAAAAGACTGGTTGATGAGTAGAGTATAAAAGGAGGGCAGAAGGGTGACGGCATATTAATACTTTATAAGGTTAGAACAAGCCATAATGATTATCTAGTCTGAACTCCTCTGTAAAACATGCCTGGGGGCTTTTCTATTTGAACTAAAGCTTTAGGTTTGGAAAGAAAAAAATACCTCTTCAAATCAGAAGATTTCTCAATGGTTGTTACAGTGGTTTAATAACCTGCACTGCTAAAGATGTGCTTTTAATTCAAACCGGACTTGGAATCTCGCAGGCGGCGGGTTGTGCCTACTTTCATCTGCCTGACCAGGGAGCCCTCTATTATCACATTTAAATTCCAGAAGTAATTAGAGGCTACAAGCAGATCCTCTCTTAACGTTCCTTTCGTTAAGGAAAACAAATTGAGTTCCCGCCGTCTTTCATTATCAGACAAGCTTCTCCATCGTCCCCGCGGCGCTCCTCTCAAACTGCTTCAATTTAATGATTTCCGCTGCGGCCAGCGGATGTTGCCTTCCACCAACCACATCCGAGGGGTCCTGGCTGTGGAAAAGGCTCTTCAGAGTTATTCCTGATGAAAGAAAAAAACCCAGGAAGCGTCTCACTGCAAGATGATTTATTGTGTCATCCTGGCAAATTTGATTATACGACGGGCTGGAAACAGTGGCCTCGGCAAACGCGTGGCTGCACATGTGCTCCTGAGTGTCCTGGTCAGAGATCCTTAAACTGCACAGCAAGATATGCCCACCACATGCAGCCAGGGGGTTCCCTGGGCTGAAGCCCTGCACCATGGCATGGGACGAACATCGTTGCTTGGAGGGTGTTGCCTTGTGGGAATAATCTGTGAGTCATTCACAGAAGGTCCTGAGAAATACCTTGTTTTCTTGCCTCTGAATCCTATATTGTGGCAAAAAAACCCCACACAGAGAACTGCAAAAGATAAAAGCTGAAAGTCAGCACATATATGAATGAGAGATGATCCCATGGACAACTGTAGTAGCCAGCACAGTAGGTCACAGTGGGCATAGAATCACAGAATCATTGAGGTTGGAAAAGAGCTGTAAACTCATCCCATCCAACTGCCAGCCCAACCCCACTGTGCCTTAAAAGCCATGTCCCAAAGTGCCACTTCTACACATTTTCTGAAGGCCTCCAGGGGACAGAGACACCACCACTGCCCTGGGCAGCCTCTGCCAGTGCTTCACTCCTCTTTCAAGTGAAGACATTTTTCCTGATATTAAATCTAAACCTCCCCTGGCACAACCTGAGGCCATTTCCTCTCCTCCTATTGCTTGTTACTTGGGAGATGTGGTGCTTAGGTACACGGTTTATAGAATCATAGAACCACAGAATCATTAAGGTTGGAAAAGACCTCTAAACTTATCCAGTCCAACCATCAGCACAACCCCACTGTGCCTTAAAAGCCACATCCTGAATTGCCACAGCTACACCCATACATGAGGAAACGTAAGACTATATTGCAAAATCAGCATGAATTAATGAATGCAGCTTTGTCAAAACCCCATAAGACTGTTGCTCTGGGTTGTTCAGCACTGGTCTAGTGCCCCTTGGTGTGTTATCAGGTCTTCAAACCACCACTTGTGTCAGGTGCTAGAGAATGACAGAATCCCAGGGGTGTTAGCAGGCTGGGGAATGAGTCCAGGGAAGAAAGGCTTGGAGCTATATGAAAGGCACTCAGTTTGGTTAAAAGGCTGAGAAGAAAACACGTTATATGGGGAGAGTAATCAAAGCTCTGGTTAGGCACCATGGCATGTGTCCAGCCGAAGGCACCGTGGGCATGCACAGCTCACCTGGGGACAGCTGTGCCACCTCTGGCTGCCAAACCCATCGCTGTCCCCCATGCAGCCACAGATCCGGCCCTTGCATCGCACACAGCCCCGTGCAGCTCTCCAGTCCTGGGGTTGTTATTACCAGGAAGAACCAAGGCTTCACTTTGAGTCACCTGCCACGATTTTGGAAGTCCTACGTTCCAGGTCATGTGCATTTGCACTGGAGAGAGGGGGAACATTCCTCTCTGATGTGATACGCGATGTAGTGCATGGAGGAAACACAGCATCAATCAGCCTGGTACTTGTGCATTGTTGTCATAGAGATCCCATAATTGCTGCTCTCTCGAGGGGGCACAGGGATACCGGTGTCTAACGCACACCGCAGATCGCATGGCACATCACGTTACGCGGGAGGAAAGCTGGAAGCAGGGAACTCACTGGGCATTTAAAATGCAGATGGTGCGATTAAACCCGAAAGTGAATATAAGTATGGAAAGAGAGGCATTAAAATGAATATGAACTCTCCCAAATTGGCTTTGATATGATGATGCGAGCTGAATTTTGATTGTAGTTCGTGTAGCCCAGTGAAATTGCCACTGACACAGAGAAACACTGGGGATTTTGGAGCCTTTAGTACAGCTCCGTAGCATGCTGGGGCTGTGGATTTAGGCCAAATAGAAGTCAGACCTTCAGGTTTATACAGGGAAAGTAATGGGAAAGTGTGAGAGGGTAAATCCTACAGACCTGCGCGGGGAGTTTTTCTCCTGGAATCTGGGCTCTCACGGGGGTTCTTGGGTGGCTGTGGGAGTGTGCAGCCACTCTCACTCCTTTTGCAGAAGCACAGTGGCTTTAGGACTGGTGTGTTCAGGTGTAGTCACCACACATTTTAGGTGCTGGATATCAGAAACCCTATTCTTGTATCCTGGTGTTAACTGGCACTGAAGTTTCGGGGAATGGCAACTGATAGTCCAGAGGAGGCCGTGGATCCAAGGGCTGGGACACCTCCCATACAAGGATAGGCTGAGAGACTTGGGGTTGTTCAGCCTGGAGAAGAGAAGGCTGTGGGGAGACCTTAGAGCAGCCTCCCAGTACTGAAAGGGTTCTTAGGAAGGCTGGGGAGGGACGTTTTACAAGGCCCCGTAGTGATAAGATGATGGAGAATGGCTTTAAATTGAAGGGGGAAGATTTAGATTAGACATTAGGAAGAAATTCTTCACGATGAGGGTGGGGAAGCCCTGGTATATGTTGCCCAGAGAAGTGATGGCTGCTCTATCCCTGGAGGTGTTCAAGGCATTGAGCCCCCTGATCCAGCGGGAGGTGTCCCTGCCCATGGCAGGGGGGGTGGAACTGGATGATCTTTAAGGTCCCTTCCAATCCAAACCATTCTATGATTCTATGGTTTTGCAGGGTTCACGCAAGTCATGATTACCAGTAAACCAAGCACACCTGTCTCCTTTCAAACAGAGTGGAAACACCTTGGAGAAAGAGATGTGCCACAGGGAAGCCACCGTCACTCCGCAAGGAGTAGCCACAAGGGTACATTAAAGCAAACAAGAGGGCAGTCAGACCTGCTGTGCTGCATCTAAAAATAGAGAGAAAAATGAAAACAAATACACATTCAAAAAAGAAAAGATATCAGAAGGAGAAAAACTGGCATTGAAAAAGACAAAGCAGGAATAGTGTAAATTAAAAAAGGGTTTGTATTTCCAGTAGTAAGAATCCACATTTGTTCACAGTCCAGTGTAAATGATACGGATATTTATCAAGTTATTTATGGAAGTCTCTGACTCTCACCAAATGGAGCACCTGCAGCAAGGAGGTTTGGTTGCTTGAGCTTGAAGTGAATGAAAAGCTTCAAAATCTGTGATAGATAACGTCTTAGTGAGCTGCTTAAAGGTCCTTATAAACCGAAACGCGTAACATTATTTATACAGTACATATTGGTACAGCATGTTATAGCAGAGTTTATAATAATTTATTAGAGGGGAAAAAAGCTATCTCTGTTAATAACTGATTCATTATAAATAATGTATTAGGAAATGCTCCTTTGATTTAAAGCCCGTGCTGTTAACGTGTGCTAAATTCTGGTGTGTGTGATGGCAGTCAGTGCAGGGAAACTTTGCCCCTTGGCATTCCGAATGCACACTCCTGCTCATGAACTGTGGAGGGCAGGTGGAAACCTTGCTGAGAATGATGGGGCTAATGGGCTTGCTGAGGGAAATGAGGGTTACAAAGCAGAAACGTGTGGTGGCAACAAGAGCAGCAAAAAAATAAAGGGATCCTGGTTTACATCGTTAAGAAAAGATGCATTTTGCAGTAGTAAAGGTTTGATGGAATCACACCTTTAGAAATTATGATAGAGTCATGGTATCATGGAATGGTTTGGGTTGGAAAGAACCTCAAAGCCCACCCAGTTCCAAACCCCTGCCATGGGCAGGGACACCTCCCACTGGATCAGGGTGAGCAAAGCCCCATCCAACCTGGCCTTGAACACCTCCAGAGATGGGGCAGCCACCACTTCTCTGGGCAACCTGAGACAGGGCCTCCCCACCCTCACAGGAAAATATTTCTTCTCTAGATCTCATCTCAATCTCCCCTCTTTCAGCTGAAAACCCCTTCCCTCTCGTCCTGTCCCTGCACTCCCTGTTCAAAATCCCCTCCCCAGCTTTCCTGGAGCCCCTTTCAGTACTGGGAGGCTGCTCTAAGGTCTTCCCAGGGCCTTCTCTTCTCCAGGCTGAACAACCCCAACTGTCTCAGCCTGTCCTTGTACGGGAGGAATTGCCCTAGTTGTGTGTTTACAGACTTAGGAAGATTTTTCATAGCTGAAATTCCACCACTTCTTGTTTCTCCCCTTTACTAGCATTTATGTTCCACATTTGTATTATCGGGACAAAGCAGAAATGAATGAGAGAATGTGAGAAAGTGCATTACACTTTTCCAGACACTTCCTGAAAGCAGTTTTCTCATAAAAACTGATACTTTAAACATTACAGATCTCTGGATATGTCAGTAAATATTGACAGAATTTTGTCAGCAGAGATTATGAGTCAGCTCTGGCCCCAAATTTACACAGCAACTTCTCATTCATTTATTAAAAAATATAATCCCTGTTAGTCTATAAAGCACAGGCTCGGCACAAGCTGCAAGAGCAGATGGAGTAATTTAATGCCTTTAAACTGTTGGACTGGTGACAGGTAGGACGTGTTGTCAGAGCTGAAACCTCCATCTGCTGTGTACATACCTTTGCAGCAAGGAGATGCTAAAGCAGAGGTGATAGTGCAGGGATGAAATTAGGGACTGTGGAGCATTTCTGGGGCCTGAGTGTTAAAAGAGCAAAGGCTGTGAGTTGTGGTCCATAGGAATCATGTGTGAAGTAGCAGGGCTGGGTCACAATTATTAATAAAAGGGCTATAATGCAAGGTCCTGCACCTGGGGCAATCTCAAGTACATACAGGTTGGGAGGAGAATGGATTGGGAACAGCTCTGAGGAGAAGGACTTGAGGAGGTGGAGGATGAGAAGCTCAACATGAGCTGGCAACGTGCGCTCTCAGCCCAGAAACCAACCATGTCCTGGGTTGCATCCAAAGCAGTGGGACCAGCAGGGCCAGGGAGGGGATTTTGCCCCTCTGATCTGCTCTGGTGACACCTCACCTAGAGCCTGTCCAGTTCTGGAGTTTGTTCAGACTGGAGAAGAGAAAGGCTTGGGGGAGAGCTTTGAGAAGCCTTCCAGTACTGAAAAGGTCTTCAGGAAACCTGGGGAGGGTCTTTGATCAGGGAGTGGTTCTGGTAGGGGAACCTTTCGAGATATTGTTGTTACATATATGCTGTGTGTATATATATATATTAATATATATATATTTATTCCTACTAATATTGTTTTCCTATCAGGAAGAAATGAGACATAGCAGGGATGATTATCATTTAACTTCCACCCCCTTTATTAATTTATAATGGGCAATTTGGGATGCACAAACACTTATTGCCAAATCCCAGAAACAGACACTTCCCTCATAGGCACTAAATCACCGCTTCTGGGATAATTAAGGTATGGGAGCATTTATCAAGATCTTCTTAAATTTATGATCCCTCCCTGAAGGCTTTCCTCCTGCTTGGCTTTGTGTCTCAGGGTAATGGAGAATTTTGGCCTCCTTGTATGGGTTTCCCCGGGGCAGAGCAGCGCCGTGGGGTGTGGGGCTCTGGTTCAGCCCCTTGTTGCTGTCTTGTGGTGACTGAACCGTGGGGCACCGCGTTGTCCACCGTCTCTGACTTCTTTGAACCTCCATTGAACTTTAGGGCCGGGCCGTGTGCCAGTGAGGGATGGATGCTGTGGCCAAGGGAACAGAGACTGCTGCCCCAAACCTGGGTCCCAGAGGAGTTTTGCAGCTGTTAAGGCATGGGAAGCAAAGCAACTCAGTTGTCAGGTGGGAGGAACACCAACACCTCTTCCTGCTACGTGCTGAGCTACCTTGGGTTGAAGTTACTGTTTATGCTGACTCTTTTGGATGTGATACTCTGCAGTAATAGAAAATTTTCCCTCACCAATGTTTTCCCCAAGGGAAAATATACTTTTATGCTCCAGTAGGGCTTCTGCAGCAATTGCCACCTTCTCTCCATCAAAGACTCAGAGAAGGTTTCCTCCCTCACTCTACGCATGGCGCTTGCCCTCAGCATGGGGAAACCCTGACCAGACCCCCCAGCACTTGACATTCCTCCCCATCCTGAAATTTTGGAGTTCCAAACCACAACCAGTTGCATTTGAGGTCTTCCCCATGGATTAAAATAGCTGCAAGAAGCCAATAAAGGAAATCTGATCTTAAAGCCCAGGACCTGACAGTGTAATTTCCATTGGAAATCAGCTCTCTGGCGGCTGGCTGGCAAAGCCATGTCCCTGGGGACACGCTGGGCTGTTTGTTCCTGTAATGTTCTTGCTATTGATTTAAGGAGAAACAAGAGTTGGTTAATTATCTGAGGCTGTGCTTAGCTTTGTTTTGTCTCTGTTAATGGCTGGGGCTGTTGTGACTGCACACTTTAATGGCTTTCAGATGCCAGAGGTCTTATAATAAGTCTGTGCCCCATAGAGAGACCACCAGCAGAAAACAAACTTGTTGCCGCTTTGAGGTTACAAATACCAAAGAAAACGATGCTGCCTCCCCCACCCCAAGCCCACAATGTGCATATTTTTTGTGAAGAACTGCAGAGTTGATTTTATATCTAATGAGATTTTTTCCTGACGTAGCTACGGACCGCTGAAGAACTGGACTCATCCCAGTGCAGGTACCTCTATAAATAATTAGATGTATAATATTTCCACAGCTGTGCACTGCCAGATGGCTCTGCTTTTTTAAGATTAGAGTAACTTCCTTCCTTTGCAGGGAGAAAAGCCAACTCTGTCAAGTCCTGTAAACTCATCCTTTCAGGAGCAGACACGTCGTGGAGACCTGGCTTTGAACCTGGAGAAGAAGAAACTTCTCAGGGATGGGGCAGCCACCGAGTGAGCTCTGAGAGGGGTCAGGCAAGTGCATGGGAAGGTCCCCAGTCCATTTGAATCATAGAATCATAGAATCAAAGAATGCTTTGGGTTGGAAAGGACCTTTACAGTACATCCAATCCAACCCCCTTGCAGGAGCAGGGACATCTTCAACTCGATCAAGTTGATCAAAGCTTCATCGAACCTGACCTGGAATGTTTCCAGGGATGGGAAACTTTCACATTTTGCAGGGAATGGTGTCAATGGCTGGCAGCGGGAACCAGAACCACCCTGCAGATCAGGACCTGGCCTTTCATTAGGGTTTTAAGAGAAAAAATAACATTAATAATATAAGCGTGGAAATAGTGGCAATGGAGCACAAGCTTCATGTTGAGTGGGCAAATGCTTGAAGGGGAGATTTCCTACATGCACTGGCCTGGCCCATTTGCACTTCCCATGAATGACTGAGAAGTAAATAAATAATTTACATCTCCAGACTCATCTGCTCTACGTTCTGAGCTGCTCTGAGTGGACTTAAACTTTCAGAGATGGAGCAGCTTCTGCAGTGCTGGTGTACAAATGACATCTCCCAGAGCCTGGGTGAGACTCTGCAGGCTGTCTGGATACAAGAAGCTCAGATTTGGGAAGCCATCCTGGAATCTGTGTATTGCCCAGGCTTAGATCAGGTTGTAAGTGGAGTCACAGAGCTGTCCCCATGCCGAAGCTTTCAGCTCCTTTGGGAGTTACAGCCCAGCACGTTAAAACTGTGTCTAAGTAAGCCTCCAATCCTGCCGTGCTCAAGTGTCACAGCAAGAGTCAACCAGCAGCGCTGGAGGCAGGAGGTACCCACCCCAACCACGGATGGATCCTGCGTGCTGTGCCAGTCCTAGACAGACTAGACACAATGCTCAGCCTCTCCTAACAAATTGCCCCCCATCTCCTCCTGCTGCAAAAGCCTGGCAAGCAAATTATCGTTTTTTTTAAGGACAGTTACCTCTGTCATGGACCTGTAGGCAGAGCAGAATTACTGTTGTCTTGGCTTTTTCAGCCCTGGCTCATACTTGTTATAACTGTTAACTCCTCAGCGCAAGAACCTGTTCTTTTTCTACAGCTTCGGATGCACCTCTTCCTATGTTATGTCCCTGGAAATTGCAAGAGAGTTCAAAACACGGGCTGTTTTTTACATGCCTTTTCACATGCCTGAGCTGTGTCTGGGAAACTCGCCGTGAGCAGATGATCAAGAGCACGTTGTCAAAGCTGACATCGAGCAGATGAAGGGGAAAACACAGCACAGCGCAGGGCTTCACCATGTGCTGTAATTGCTGAGCACCTTCCATGCAGGTTTTCACATTCCTTTTTCTGTTCCTGCTGCCAGAGCCTCAGTGTCCGCACTGGAGATGCACTGGACACCCATCTGCGAGGGCTGGGGTACCTCTGGGTCTGCCCAGGGTGCTGGGATTTCCCTCCTCGACAATGTCACAGCCAGAAAAACAGGGCACAGCACCCAGGTCTGAGGTCCTGGTGCCAACCCACACACTTAGGGAAGAAACTTCCATCCAGCGTGCAGGGGATGATTGCATGAGGAACCAGGCAAACACCCAACACCTTGCTTTGCTGGTTGATGGGAAGCTCATCGTGAGCTGGCAATGTGCGTGCACAGCCCATAAGGCCAACAGTATCCTGGGCTGTATCAAAAGAAGCATTGCCAGCAGGGTGAGGGAGGTGATTCTGCCCCTCTGCTCCACTCTTGTGAGGCTCCACATGGAGCCCTGCATCCAGTTCTGGAATCCCCAACATAAAAAGGACATGGAACTGTTGGAGCGAGTCCAGAGGCGTCCATAAAGTTGGTCTGAGGGCTGAAGAACCTCTACTGTGAGGACAGGCTGAGAGAGTTAGGCTTGAAGAGAAAGCTCCAGGGAGACCTTAGGGCAGCCTCCCAGTACTGAAAGGGCTACAGGAAAGCTGGGGAGAGGCCCTTGATCAGGGAGTGCAGGGGATATGGGTTTAAATTGGAAGGGGGAAGATTTAGATTAGACATTAGGAAGAAATTCTTCACAATGAGGGTGGGGAGGCCCTGGCCCAGGTTGCCCAGAGAAGTGGTGGCTGCCCCATCCCTGGAGGTGTTCAAGGCCAGGTCAGATGGGGCTTTGAGCACCCTGACCCAGTGGAATGTGTCCCTGCCCATGGCAGGGGGTTGGATCTGAATAGGCTTTGAGGTCCCTTCCAACCCAAACCACTCCATGATTCTATGACTATCGAGGTCTTCAGACTCACTAAATTTCACTTTGAGGTCCTTTGTGCCACTGGGAGGTTTAATCCTTGCCAGGCACCACAGTGCAGCAGTAGTGATGATTTTGGTCCACCATCTGTGCCACAGAAGGCACTAATGTCCCAGCTACAAGGTGCTGCTGGTATCTCCAACTTTAGCTCTGCTGCCAGAGGTGATTTTCAGGCAGGACTCTGCTTGACATCTCCTGAGTCTGCCCAGGTGGCCTGGTGGTTGCTGGAGGTTCACGTTACTGGCTGTGCCACAGACCAGCCAGGAGCAGCAAAGCCCCAATGCATCCCCTGGGACTCATCCAGGGATGGGAGTAGGGATTATCTTTAAAACATGGGAGCCAAACCGCTTTCTTAATGGCTCTCTGTGCTATTTATCCAATGACAAAATAGAATGAAAAGGATGCTTTAATATAGAAGTGGCTTTTTAAATGTTGAAGCCCAAATACAGAAGCATAGTTGGCTGCGCTGGAGAAATGGGATGAACAAATAAGGGGGCAAAGTCCTGCCTACTAATTGATTTTAGTCTTCCAATTGTTGTTTGGGAATTTCAGGTGAATCCAAGGCCACGTGAATTTTACATGGGGCCTGGCACCCTGAGGCCTGCAGCTGAGGAAAGGTAAAGAGGCCACATTCACCTAAAGGAGCACCTTCTGGCTCCCCCAGCCTGTGGTCCAGCCCCAGCCAGCAGATTTTCCACGCTCTACCATCCAGCAGGCTGCGATCGATGGCACACCAAGGTGAGGAGCAGTGAGTGCTGGAAATAAGTGCTTTATTATTCCAGGACCTTAAGAGGTCAGCGCAGGGAAGAGGCTGGAGCCGGTTCCTTGGTAATCACTCGTCTCCAGCCTCTCTCTCTCATTAGATTTTCTCTGCTTGGATCATTAGACAGGAGGGGATAAAAGGGCAAAACGGGGCTCAGCTGGAGTCAATGGCAACGCTGCTGATGGTAGACAAGGCTTTGCCTTGTTCTGCTTTCATGTCACCTGTGTCACGCTGGCTTCTGCCCCTAAATCATCACCGTAAGCTGGGTGGTCCGCACCCAGCAGGGACCAGCTCCCATGCACAGAAAACCAGAGATACCAGTAACGTTGATGCTATGGGATGTGTGACAAAATGTTTTCTCACTTTAATTAGTAGACATGTAAAGTAAGCACGTGGAAGGGCTGCCCTTGGTTCAATCTCCTGGAAATCACGCGAGCACGTACTGCAGCGGCTGCCGATAAATCAGACCCGGGCATAGCTGGGGCCAGGCAAAATTATTCCCAAATCTTGACATTTGTTTTGACACATCATCTCCTCGTGTGTCTGAGCGGCGCAGCCGTGGCTTTCACTCTTTACAGGGTGCACCTGGGTCTGCATGGCTGAGAGCACTGTGAGGTCACTACACAAGTATGTGAACTGCAAATGAATAGCACATGGGCTCAGTCCCTGGGCTCTTGGGCACGAGTTCAAAAAATAGAGATATAAAATCTGGGTGATTTACTGGGCCTTTCCTAGACTGGAATGATTAATTGTCTGATTTACCGGTTCTATTTTTCTAATGCTGAAACTGATATAAAAAAAATTAAAGGGAGTGTAAGGGAAATGGTTGTCTCAAAAGCCTTCATCATATTGCTAAGTAGAAAAAAGTGATATTGTGATGGATACATTTTAAATATTAATCTTCTGATTCATTTCTGCGTGACAGTGAACAGAAATGTGAGCGGTGCCCATCTGATGTAAACAAGCTCAGCGTTAAATGTTTGAGGGATGCGATTCACCGATGTGAGCCAGTCAACTCATGTTAAAATTCTCTCTCTAACCAGCCAGAAATGGTTTTAGGCCATGGTGAGAAAACAGCTCTAAACTCACAGTGGAGTGACAGCATCTGGCACAGCGTCCCTGACCGCTGGAGTCAGGAAAGTCATCCCGTGCAGTTTCAATGACAGATAAAAGACTCAAGGCAAAGGATGCACCCTCAGGGTATTTATTCAGGTGACAAAAGAGTGGTCACAGCAGAAAGACACTGGCTTGTGGCTGTTGGTCCTTGCAAACAATCTGTGCTGAGGACGTGCTGGTGGGAGATGGGTTTGCTAGTGCTGCTTGGGCCTCCTGAGGTGCAAATTCCTGCTGCCCTGCTGGCTGCATGGTTGCTTTGACACCCACTATCACACAAGGGTAATTAAACCAAGAACCTCTCTGCATCACAGATTTTTATCCTGATCTGTCTGAAAGCACCAGCACGTTTCTGTCTCTACTCAGCACCTAAAGCCATCACAATGAAATCTCGTGTTGTTTTACAACAAAAAATGCTGTGGGAGGGCAGCAAGGAATACCCTTCCTTGCAGCATTTCCTTTGTGGTAGCCTGTTATATTCCTTGCTGTGTTCTGCACATCTTCTCACCCTGACTGGATGCCATGGGACACAGCATGAGGCAGTGTACAAAGCATGAGAAAGTGCAGACTGGGTCTGCCTTGTCCCAGAGCTCTGACTCCCCTCGGAGCTTTGCTGAGCAAATTTCACCTTTAGAGCGTGGTGATTACTGTCACATATAATATATGTATTGCAATAGGCAGGATATTAAAAGTAAATGCTTGCACAGCCAGGCCAGGTTGATACTCTACTTAATCCAACAGAAAAATAGTATTGATTTCCAAGGCTAAGGAGGGAAAAAACTAAGTCACTAAAAATGAGCTATAGTGAGGGTTTTGTCCTTTGCCTTCTCCTGAAATTAGTCCCTTAAGTTTAGGATGGCATGAGTTTCAGGGTCACTGTGTAGCACCTCAGTACATCCACCACCAAAGGGTCACTTAATGTATTTTAAAGGTAAATTAACTTCACTGGCACTGGAGCATTAAGGCTCTTTATTTTTTCAGTTCTAGAGTCCTCAGCACAGGAAGGACATGGAGTTGTTGGAGCAAGTCCAGAGGAGGCCATGGAGATAATCTGAGGGCTGGAGCACCTCCTGTATGAGTACAGGCTGAGAGAGTTGAGGTTGTTCAGCGTGGAGAAGGATCCAGGGAGACCTCAAAGCAGCCTCCCAGTACTGAAAGGGGCTCCAGGAAAGATGGGGAGGGGCTCTTGCAGGGACAGGATGAGGGAGAATGGTTTTAAACTGAAAGAGGGGAGATTGAGATGAGATCTTAGGGAGAAATATTTTCTTGTGAGAGCGGGGAGGCCCTGGCCCAGAGCAGTGGTGGCTGCCCCATCCCTGGAGGTGTTCCAGGCCAGGTTGGATGGTGCTTTGAGCCCCATGATCCAGTGAGAGGTGTCCCTGCCCATGGTGGGCTTTCAGGTCCGTTCCGACCCAAACCATCCTATGATTCTATGATTTTATTTGTGCTACAGCTAATTATGAGCTGCCTTTGACAGATGGTGGATCTCTACCCTGGAGCTATGAAAACCTTCCCTTTGTGCCTAGACAACGGAGCCTCCCTTGTGAGTTAAAAAGTATTCATGAAAAAAATGTGTTTAAAGTTGTGCCTTGCTTTCTCACTCGTTTCCTTGGTTGAGTGTGAATTAACAACAAGACAGCTACCAAATAATGCCAAAGACCAGTAAGGCCACTTTGGGAGCAGCTGGGCTTGCTGGGATGCTGCCACAGAGAGGAGCTGCTGTCTGGCCTCTCCTCCTGCTCTGATCCTCTTCTGAAGTTGCTTTTGGGTGTCGGAGATGCGCAGGACCCCGCAGTGGCAAGGAGCCCCAGGCCACCTGGGGTTTTACTTTTTCATACACCTTTTCTTTCCAATTCCAGTGGCCCAATCCTGGCTCTGCAGCCAAGCGTGGAGTGCTCCACTGGAAACACAGGGAAGAGTTAATTTTCTAAATTTGGAACTCTATCTGTCATGTGCGACTGCTCTGTAATTATGACTTTTTCTGCTTCTTTGAAAAAGGTTATTACAAGAGACATTTAATCTAAAAGGCCAATTATATTAAAACAGTGGCTTCCATACTTAGATCCCCCTTCTTTCACACGCTATTGTGTTTGGTATAAATTTAGCAAATTATATGGCAGGTTTGCTTAGTAGAAGCTCAGAAATACGATTACTACTTGCGTCGATATAAGCATGTACAGTCCTGAGAAACACATCTATGTTATCTATTGCAGCTGGGAGCCCCGAGCACGCTCAGTCTTCAGGGAAATAGTCTGGGTTACAGGGGCTCAGTGACTTTCCTTCACACCTCTGCATGTTGGAGGGGCTACTGCCTCTGGGTTTGGAAGTTGCTGGCAAGCAGCAAATGCAGAGAAGCTGAATTTCTGGCTGCTGAGTTCAAGCAGGGTCTGTGAGCTGCAGGTGAAGCACCCATCCAGGCTCATCACTGCACTGTGTTTTGCAGATTGTTTCAATGAGGCATGAAACCTGAAGCAGTTACAAACCCTGTAACTGGCCTACGCTGAAATCTTACATAGGCAGAGCATGCTGAACACATACTGAGGTTTTAATCAGATTTATGCTGTCTGCAAGGAGAAGCACTTTCTTTCCAATAAAATGATGTTGTTTTCTCTGACCCAGGTTCTATAATGAGAAATAATTAGCTTGAAGGACATGTAACGGAGAAAAAGGTAGAGTTTCAGAGCATCTCCTGGTGGTAATTGATTCTAAGCACTGCTCTGGAGGATGAGCCTGTTAGGAAGTGAGCAGCACAAACACAGGTCTCTGGGTATTGGCAGCAGAGAGAGGAATGGCAGTTTGACAGGAAATTCAAGGGAATTTACTCCTTTGGTTGTATTAGAATCATGGAATGGTTTGGGTTGGAAAGGATCTCAAAGCCTATCTGGTTCCAACCCCCCTGCCACAGGCAAGGACACCTCCCACAGGCTCATGTTGGTCTATTAGCTCTGTCAGTGCCTAATTACTCAACTTTTTAAACAGTGAGATGTCATTTTATCAATACTGCTGAGACAGTTGGTTTATTTTAAAAGGGCCAGAGATGAGAGGAAATGGGAAGTGGAGTCTCCTTGCCCTGCATGCTGTCCTGAGACTGCTGCAGGCTGGTTCATAGATGCCTGGCACAGGGACAGGGATGACGTCCCTGCTGGCAGCATCAGCTTGGGTTGGTTCAATGTCAGCAGAAGTTAGAAGTCAGAGACTAAGCTGAAAAGAAGCTGCATTGAGGCAGATGAATTGATGTTCCTGCAAACAAACCACTGTATCTGCTTGTTGGCTTTATCAGTCTCCTGCCTCGTGTGGCTCATGCTCCTGGGATGCTGCCTGGCCAAATTCATTGCCAGACTCTGGGCACTGCAAAACCTATAGGTAATAAAAATGAAGCTATAAATTTGTTGGGGAGACTCCAATAAAAAGCTGGAGCTCCCTGGGTTTCAGTGTTGGCAAGCCCAGAACCACTGCACTTGCTTTGTGCTCAGCCTGGAGAGTTGCAGGAAGCCCAGAGTGTCTTCTCATTTCTTGAGCTACACCAAACCCAACAGTGAATTCCTTCCTACTGAGGAGAAATGCCCAAGCCTGCTGAGGAAAGGTGCAAAGCAGAGCCTTCTGCACCCCTTTGCCTTTGCTCCTGGAGAAACACCCAGCAAATCAGTTCTGCCAGTGTTAAGCACTAAATATAAAGACAGAGTGCACGTATGGATATCTATAATCTACCGTGGCTGCAGGTTGAGGTAAGAGCTTGAGGTTCATTGATTGCTTCCATTGATTGATAACTGGCTGGAGTCACAGAGCAACATCAGGTGGGGTGATGCTGTGGGAGAGCTTGGCTGTGGCTAAAAATACATCCTGGCAAAGTGCTCTTCTCCATTGCCCATGGGTGTAACCATTGCTGTGAGTATTTATAAGCCCCTCCTAACTAATGTCACCCTTCTGATGAGTGTCAATCAGAAACCACTGTAGAAATATCTGCACATTGTTATTAAAAATGTAATTTAGGGGAGTGTCGATGCAGCTGGTTTCCACCTTTGTGTTTCAAACAGGTTGGCCATGATTCATCACTCATGCCACCTCTCCCAGTCCCTTTCTTGTGGCTTTAGGTAGCAGGGTGGGAGGGAGCATTTACTCCCATTGCTGTGAGAGCCCAGGGCTTTTGGCATCTTCTCTGGGTCAGGAATAACTGAGACCAACCTGGAGGCTTCTCTGAGATGTGCCTGTCTCCAGATGTCGGGACAGAGAGAAGGCTGTCCATTGACCATGGAGGCAGAGCATCCTGCTCCCCGTGGGAGTCAGCTGGACCATGGAAAAACTAGGGGTTGGAGCCCTTGGGTTTATTGGGAAGCTTAGGTGACGAGATGACAAAACTTAGCCTATGTTATTAACATTATGCTCATCATTATGCCCAGAGAGGTTGTGGTTGCCCCATCCCTGGAGGTGTTCAAGGCCAGGTTGGATGGGGCTTTAAGCACCCTGATCCAGTGGGAGGTGTCCCTGCCTGTGGCAGGGGGGTTGGAAGTCGATGGACTTTGAGGTCCATTCCAACCCAAACCATTCCATGATTCTATGATTCTATGACACTCAGAAAGGAAATCACAATGTGTGAATAGGTGATCATACAGAAGATTTTAATTCAGAATCACTGGTGTAGAGCCTGTAGCTCCAATATTGCCTTTCTTCCCAGTTCTTCTCTAGTGAGTCTATGCTGCTTTGGGGTTGAAAATATTTGCTGCCTAGATCTTTTCTTTATGCATTAATTTCATTTTCCCCCACCAATGTAGGTGTTTTCAAGTTAAATTATTCCTTATTCTCAAAAGTTATGATAGATATTGATGCAGTATTTCAAGTAGTAGGTGCACAGGTAGATCTCTGTGAGGACTGGAAAGCAACCAGGACTGCCTTGCAAGGCTTCAATAAACAGCAACAAGAGGCTACAAAGGGTGCGGATGAACTCTGACGCTAACGAGCTTTCTGGGGCTCCAAAAGCGCAGGCTGGTGGTGAACATCCCCAGCAGGCAGAGGGGAAGGGCTCCCTGCAAACTTCTGTTTGATTTTATACCATCCCCATGAATGGGTTTTACAAGATCAAGTGGTAGAATCAGAGAAGGGAAGATACCATAACTTCAATAGCAAGTAGCCCAGGGCTTTTGTTTCTAACAACCGGACAAGCTCCTTTAAGCCAGGTAATTAATCTGGTGGATCTTTACAATTTTATCAGCCCTTTCTTGTGACACTATTCTTTAATCTGTGCAGCTCCAGCTTTCATTAAAAACGAACCCAGTGACAAGGAGGTAAAGCTCCTCAAAAAGCTGCTGCTAATCTCTGCTGCTCGGGCATTTCCCAGTAATTGCTTTTCCACGGTGTTTCTGTACGAGCTGTTTAGTGCAGCATCTCTGGTGGTGTCACAGCTCCTGGATACCTTAATCAGGGGCTTTAAAACTTGATACAAATGTTGTATCAAGAGAGAAGGGGTTGTTGATGGTCAGGATTTGTGAGAAGCACCTGCTTTTCTTCTGGCTTTTGTTGCTAAATTAAATTATGGCCTCAAGAAGAGGGCTGCAGTGTGTTTTACTGCTTTCTAGAAAGCATATTCAGGTAGGATTTCTGTGGTGCTTGGGCTCTTATTTTCCCTGGCTCGGGCTGGCACCCTGCTGGAGATGGCTGTCAGCTTGAGAAGCATCATAGCTCTTCCCAAAGGGACAGTAGTGCTATCCCTGCCCTCTCTGATCGAGAGCCCCTCCCCAGATTTCCTGTAGCCCCTTATAAAACCTGGAAGGCTGCTCTAAGGTCAGTTTAAATCCTGGAGCATCCTGCCAATGGGGAGCTTACAGTTGTGTGCCGCCCTTCTCATCAGTGCTGTTTGGGGCTGTCCCTGCAAAGTGCACAACGAGCTGGCTGAACTAAATTAAGCTCCTGAGTAAATTAAATTAAGTCCACCTTAATTCTGAAAAAGGCTGTCTACACAGGGACTTAATGAGGTTTAACTAATCCACTTTAGAAATTAATTCAGATTAAGTTCTCTGAGCATCCCCAGGTAGGAAAACTTGAAAGAAGAAAGGAAAAGGCCAGTAATGGGATTATTGAAGGTGAGAGGATTTAGTGGCCACTTAGATGCAAAGCAGGGGCTGCCTGCACGCACAAGGGGGCCTCACCAAAGCCAAAACCCACCTGGAAGAAGACAGCAGGTTTTCCTGGGAAGGTTTCTGGCTGACCAACTGAATTTATAGGAGAAAAAACGGAGCTATCTTTCAAAAGGTGAGTCTCTGGGTCACCCCAGGAGGTGATGCTCACGCTGGCCACAGCCCCATGCTCCCAGGGCGAAGGCACCTTTATACTTTTTGTTTCTCCCATTTTTTTTTTTAATGCCAGACAGGAAATGTCTTGATGCAATATTTAAGATGGAGGCCTGGGGGACTCGGCGTGATTGAATACAGGATCTTCATTTTGACAGCTTAATGCATTTTACATTACGATGCCGCCGCGTCCTCCTATTTGCACAGAGAGATCCACTGCTACATCTCCTTCTCCCAGTCCTTGCATGACATACAAACACCACCCCTTTGCCCTCCTGACCCAGTCTCCTTTTTCTTTGTGGGATTTTGGTCATCTCAAATCTTTTGCTAGGTGTAATCTGGTCTTAAAAAGGAGAAGAAACCAAGCAAAGCCAAATTTCACTGATAACTACTTCTTTGACATATGGTTACTGGATTACTGTGAAAAGCCCCTTTGAGTCAAGTGGATTATACCTAAGCCTGTGCCTTTGATACAGGCAGCAAGGCATTCACTGGGTATTGGTATTGGCTTGGTACTCTGGGTGAAATATTTTGAGATGATGATGATGATGATGATAATAATAATAATAATAATAATAATAATAATAATAAAAGAGAAGCTGTGTTACAGAAGTAATGTTGGGCTGTAATGATCACAGTGCTTGCAATGTATTTGCTTGCCAGTTATAGAAGAAAAGAAAGCAAAGAGTTCTCTGTAATGAGAACTAAAAGAATTTATACTGATTTCACTCATTACTATATTGTATAGACTAATATAACTCATTATAACACTATGTGGGGCTGGCAGGCAGAGAGGGGATGGCATTGACTCTATCAGACCCACTGGGTGGGGCTGTGGCCTTGGTGACAGGGGGACCTGTCCTGCCCCCAGGGAGCCACTGATGTGTGTACACACATGTATTTTGTACTTCCATAACAATATGTGTGTCAACCTTTGTGTGAGAGCTCTTCACATCTGCTCATGGACTCTGCAATCCAATGAGTTACAAATAACCTGAGTTCAGGTTGTAGGGCCACAGCAAGCATCCTAAAATACATTTCGAGTCACCTTTAGTCTGAATTATATTCTGAGCCATTTAAACCCACGTTTTTACCTACTATAGAAATATTTTGGTGTAGCTCCTGAGAGAAAGGGGCCCCTGGAAGTGGTGGCCCAGGTGTGAGAGGCTGCCTGCTGCATTCAGCTGTTTCCTGCCAAGAATTCCTATTTGGCCATTTATTTTTCAATGTATTTGAAGACTGTCTGGCTTGGGGATTTCGGAACAACATTGCAGGAGGCAGAAAAGCCACACACATCTGTATGCCTGTGATGTGCCTGCAATCAATAAGGCTGTGAGCATGATCTGAACGCCTGAGCCCCATCTCTTGCAGAATTGCACCCAGTGATAAGCAGCTGCCGATGGGGAGGAGCTGGTGCAGAAAAAAATGTCACCACTCGAAGAGATATGCAATCCTCAATGAATAAATCCAATATATTCTATATAAATCTCTTGTTATAGCCTGTTTTATTGAACCAACCAGCATGTTTCTCCACTTGAGAGACTGTGGAGAGCCTTATTTATTAACACTGCAACACGAGTGCTTCCCTGTTCCTTTGTCTGCTTTATTTCTCTTGTCACCGTGCGGCTGCGCGCGCGGCTCTGGGACCTGTGCCTTTATTTCGGGAGGTTTATCATCTAGGCATAAAACCTTTGTTCCTAGCTGAAAATTAGGAGTCAGTTGTGCATATCTGCCTGGGAGAGAAGTGTTTTTAGGGAACTGCTGTTGATGAAAGAAGGTGTGGGTGATGCTGGCACCACTGGTCACCGTAGGATCGTGGTGTCACCACGGGGTGAAGGCATCTCTCCAGGGCATGAGCAGGAGAGCTCATCACCTACTGCTGTGCATGTGATGCTCATTGTGAAAATCTCCTGTCTCAGAGGCAACCCAGGAACATGAAGCAGCTCAGCACGCAGGCAATGGAGCTCTTTTCTCTCTGTAGATGTTTAAAGTGAGCTTTTCCTACATGACCTTCAAAAAGAGGGTGACGTGTGACCTGCAAGCCAGCCGAGCATGAGGCAACACCCAGCTAGCAGAAATGCTCTGCCTTGTGGCAAGGTGAATCTTCTCAAGAAGACTCAGGATACATAGGTTATCCAATAATTATCCCTCCAGTCACCAGACAGATCCAGCTTTCCAGTGTTCAGAGGATCTTCTTCCTCCAGGCTCCATCTGCTGCTGTCACTGGCGGCACACAGGAGGTGACTGTCCGTGGTTAAACAGACCAGCACTGGTAATCTGTGAGTTTGAAAAGGATTAAAACCTTGAATTGCTGAGGGAAATGGGAAGGAAAGATGCCTCCAAAATACAGGCTTCCCCAGCCAGCTTTGTGGCCACGATGCTCACTATTAGGGCCTGTTGTGGCCCAGCAATCACTGGGGACCCAAACCCTGCTTGAGTTAAATGGGGTTCAAATGAAAGCTCCTTTCTATGGAGTGCTGGAGCCAACTGACATGCTGTGGGCATCAGTGTTCCCATCACATGGCATTTTTTATCTTCTTCATTGAAGAGTCCTTCAGGAGGCATGGTGAGGCACGTGAAGGACTGAGAACAACAAAACAACCTTTGACTGTGCTGCTTAACATGACTAATGCCGGGAAACCAGCATCCACACTTTAAGGCTTTAACCTGATGATGCAGATGTGCAATCTCCTGGCTTAGTGATGGGCCCATAATAAGGCAAAAAAATGGATTTTACAGAGTTCTGGCTCTTAAGCATTTTCCCAGGGAAGTCCTGTTGGATGTTGTTTCTGAGAGCACAGCCAGGGAGTACGACTGGAGATGGACACTTGCTTCAGATTTATATTAAGTTCCCAGCAAACTCAGGGAATATAAGCCAGTCTGACCTAATATTATGCTGATTCCAAAGTAATTACATTTGTTATTTGCAGGATCTGTAGTAAATCGAGTTGTGGCAGTTATGGGGATGCTTCACAGAAGCAATTTCAGAGATCATTAAATATATCTTACATTGGTTACACATTACATTAACCCCTCCAGCGCCTCAAGACATATGACATCCATTCACCAAACAGGCAGTGTTTATGGGATTGGATGCCAAAGGCAATCCAATAGAGATAAATTCCGGAAATGTGTGCCATTACCCCTGAGATCTATTGTTCACTATAAAGACACGAGGACTGGGCTGGAGCAACTCCCATCCGAAGACAGGCTGGGAGAGCTGGGGTTGTTCAACCTGGAGAAGAGAAGGCTCTGGGGAGAGGTTAAAGCAGCCTCCCAGTATTGAAAGGGCTCCAGGAAAGCTGGGGTGAGTCCTTTGATCAGAGAATGCAGGGATAGGATGAGAAGGAATGGTTTTAAGCTGGAAAAGGACAGATTTAATTTGGATATTAGGATGCAGTATTTTCCATGTGAGCGGGGGGAGGCCCTGGCACAGGTTGTCCAGAGAAGTTGTGGCTGTCCCATCCCTGGAGGTGTTCAAGGCCAGGCTGGATGGGGCTTTGAGCACCCTGATCCAGAGGGAGGTTAGAACTGAATGGCCTTTTAAGTTCCTTTCCAACCCAAACCCTTCTATGATTTCATACTATGAGATTCCAGGAGAGTGGTGTTTTGGTAGTCCAGTCTGAACGCAGTGCTGTGTTTGTCCCACAACAATGTCTGTGTTTCCTTTTTTGGGGGCACCAGAAGGCAGTGTTGCTATAGCAACAGTGTTTGTGGGGCAGAGAAGGATCCTGAAAACCAGCAGTGTGGTGGTCAGCAAAATTCCCCAGGCTGTGGGAAACACCAGTTAATGTTCCCTCCTCCCTCTGAAGATACCCTTGGTATTTTTAATGGGTGCTAAAGTATAAACAACCAGCAGAAAAGTGTTAAATTAAGGATGTGAGGCCCATGTGAGGAGAATGAGGTGAATGAGGGTTAGATACCATCATGGCTTTCCGTAATGTTATTTTTCACACCTTCTTCTGCTGCTTTTGGAGCATCATTTGGCAAGGAAGTGAGTGAGAGAGATGGGATTGAAGGGAAAGAGCCATCCTGGGCTTCCTATCCTCATCCCTTGCTGCAGAGTCTGTTCTGCAGTAGCCTCAGCCCAGCAGTGTTAGGAAAACGGGATTAATTGGGCCTGGACAGACAGTGATGATGGTAAATACAGGCCCATGTGTGTATTTGGGAGACAAACTGGTGCAAATATGGGCTGTTCCTGTAGTTCTGCCTCTTGCACCCAATGCAACAGCAAATGGCTGAGCCCTTTTGCTCATTATTGACCTCGGGAGCCACTTTTCACTGCAGCAAAATGAATAATTCTGTGCTCATTGCTGGCAATTCTGTTAAGTGAGGGAGAGACAAAGTCATTAACATGTGAGAGGGAGGATTTGAGGCTGCAAGAACACACAAGGCATCTGTTGCAGGTGTGGTCGCCATGCAGTCGTCTTGGCCCTGGTGCAATCCACTCCTGGGCTTCTCAAACAGTTCTTGTTGAGCACTGAAAAAAGGGTTTGTACAAGATTTTAATCCCAGCATTAAAAATACACTGCTTTTTCTCATTGCTGTGGAATATTCTTGCAATGGTTATTCAAAGTTCAGCTTTGTGCATAAGTGTAAAGATTGGGGTCTAAAACACCATCAGGCAGGAATCGAGCTGTGCTGGAAGACCTGGAGGAAAAAGTCTCCTAAGATCCTTTTTTGTTTAGTCTGATCTAATTCAGCTCTTGTCTAATGCAATATTTAATGTTATAATGTGATTTTGGCTGATCCTCAAGATGTGCACAGCCTTGCTAGACACAGTTTGCCTCAGGAGTTGTTTTTATTATGGGGTGACAGTTTTGCCCCCCATTATCGTCAATCATTGCAGTTAAAACGAGACAAGAAGGTTTTGTCTCAGGTCTAATAAATGTGCCCAGGGACTGCCCACTGGCTGCTTGCAGGCTCCAGACAGGGAGATCGATGTGTCCTGAATCTCCAAGAGATGGAGATGGAGATGGAGATGGCTCTGAATTTATTGCAAGCCTTATACCTTGCAAGTGCAGTGACTAAACCCAGACTAGTCATGGTAAGGTAAAGAAGATCCAAGTCCTTGTGGTGCCAATGAACATTTAAACTGAAAGAGGAAATGAGATCTTAGGAAGAAATATTTGGCTGTTAGAGTGGGGAGGCCCAGTTTGCCCAGGGAAGTTGTGGAAGCCCCATCCCTGGAGGTGTTCCAGGTCAGGCTGGATGGGACTTTGAGCCCCCTGATCCAGTGGGAGGTGTCCCTGCCCATGGCAGGGGGTGGAACTGGATGGGCTTTGAAGTCACTTCCAACCTAAACCAATCTGATTCGGTGATTCTATGGTCTCTGCTGTGGCTTCAGTCACTGGCCTGGGGCATCCCCTGAGCAAAGGTTGCTCACTCATTCATTCATCACTCCCGCTCTCTCTTTTCTCATTCCCCTTTGTTTATCTGCTGCTTTCTCAAATTCAGTGCTCTGGGTTTCCCCGTGGTGTGGGCAAATGGGCCAAGTGCATCACACTGAGCACACCTGCTGCCACACCAGCTGTGGCTGCTCGCTCTCTTGCAGCCCTGCCTTTGATGAAATCCCCTTTTAAACCCTTCCCTGTTAAGAGATTGTCAGGCACTCACACAAACAGCAGACAGATTTGGCTGAGATCTCATGGGCCATGCATCCATCTCAATGTGTTTGCAAGGGGTTTCTTGGTGTAAAACCCAAGTACCTTTGTGTTGTTTTGCAGCATTTCTTTTCCACCAGGCTCTACCTGGCCTTTATCTCATAAAATCATACAATGGTTTGGGTTGGAAGGGACCGTAAAGCCCATCCAGTCCCAACCTCCCACTGGATCAGACCACTCAAGACTCCATTCCACCCGGCCTTGAATCCTCCTCAATCCCAATTCAGCAAGGGTGTGCATTCACACTCTCTTCATCTCACAGACTCGTTGCACTTTTATATTGGGGCAACCCCCCGCTAACCTCAGCATACCTTGTTTCATACACACCATATTTTATAGTTGGCAAAAGAGGCAGTGATGGGCTGATGTTCCCAAGTCCAGGTGAGTGCTGGACATTCAGCCTTCAGAAACACCCTCATGTTTAGTAGTGGACAGGTGTGGTTGGACTCAATGATCTCAAAGGTCTTTTCCAACCAAACAACTGTATGATTCTATGATCTAGGCAGGGTTCAAAAATAATCACGACTGGTGTATAAACAGTATAGAATATTTGGTCTATAAGCAATCTGAGTTACCTGGGAGCACAGCTGCATTGTTCATGCCTGTGTGTGGGTGTAACAGAGCAGGGCATTAAGAAAAATTAATCCATATGGTTGTTATTTGCTGGAAGTGTGGAGGGGAAGGGCACTCGTGCTGTAAATCCCTCCTCCCTGATGGCCATGGCAAGCAGTGTTTTACAGCCCCAAAGCAAACCCAGCACATGGCTGCTGCTGGCCAGAAGGAAAACATTGTTAGTGCAATGGGGATATTCCTCCTTTCTGTGCTTGGAGGCTTTAATGAGGCTTTTTTATGTTATTTGTGAGCTGTGAGGCTGTGCCAGGGCTGTGCATTGCAGCCTTTCCCTTACAGCCAGGCTGGGCAAGGGTTGCCCACTCCCTGCATCCTGTACCAGCAACATCATCCTAGCAACACAAACATACAGAAACCACAAATAACCAGAAATATCTTCCTTTCCTGGTGCAGAACCACAGCCTGCACTGAAAAGGGGAACCCCCACCCCTAAGACCTTAAATACTGCAGAAAGTTTAATGGTTAATGGCCTGAAGTTGTTTCAGGGGAAGTTTAGATTGGATATCAGGAAAAATGCCTTTACTGAAAGAGTTGTGAAACCCTGGCAGAGGCTGCCCAGGGTGGTGGTGGAGTCTCCATCCCTGGAGGGGTTCCAAAAATGTGTAGATGTGGTGCTTTGGGATATGGTTTAGCAGGCACAATGGGGCTAGGCTGATAGTTGGACTGAATGAGCTTGGAGGTCTTTTTTGACATTAAGGATTCTGTGATTCTATGAAATGAGAAGTGAAGGAAATGGGGAATATGTAATGCAATTTAAACACCTTGTTAGGCAACATCTTGGGTATCCCATACCTCCAGCTCTGAGGCATTTGGTAGTCTTTGGGCTATAAAGATACTCCCCAAGCTTGTCAGCTTTCACCCGGCCATGGCCTTGGGTGTTGGGATTGGGAGTCAGGGTGCAGCTGGGTGGTGAACAAGCAGAAAGTATTTCAAGGTTCTCCTTCACCCTCTTTGAACCACATCTGGTTTTTGTTTCCGCAGCTGACACATCCTCTGAGATACATCCCTCTTCGCCGGATTAGTCACATTGCAAGATTTAAAGGGGAAAAACCCCTTGTGCACATAATTATCCTGCATCTGAAAACAGGAGGTTGGAGCAGAAAGGAACTGGATGCTTGGATGAAGACAGATTTTAGAGATACTCTGTTTGAGAAAGACCAGCTATTAAACACTTGCTGGGAGATGAAGACCTAAGAGGAAATATAAGTTTTGAGAGGAAGCAGGTACTTAGTAAAGCTGCTAAATCTGTATTTCTGAGGCTCCTTTCTCAACGAAGGGGAGGTAGAGGCTGCTGCTGCAGAGATGATGCCATGTCCATGCAGCACTGTGCTGCAAGGGATGAGGTCCATGTGTCTAGTTGGTGCCAACAACTACTTTAGAGGTGCCAAATATTGCTTTCCTCTTTCTTCTCCTCAAAACCATGTTTTGAAAGCCTTCTCACAAAGTGCTGAATCAGAAGGGAAATATATAGTAATATGTATAGAATCATGGAATCATTAAGTTTGGAAAAGACCTCTAAGATCATCCAGTCCAACTGTCAGCCCACCACCACTGTGCCAACTAAACCATGTCCTGAAGCACCACATCTACAAGGTTTTTTTTAACCCCTCCAGGGATGGAGACTCCGCCACTGTCCTGGGCAGCCTCTGTCGAGGCTTCACCACTCTTTCAGTGAAGAATTTTTTTCTGATGTCCAATCTAAACCTCCCCTGGTGCAACCTGAGGCCATTTCCTCTTATCACTGTGTATAATTTGTCACTGGTTTTGCACCGAGCTACCAAGAAACATGTTGTGTGGCAGCTAAGTGCAGCTGAAACGGATTCCTTGGAGGAATCCAGGGCCATCCATCTCCCTGAGCAGGTCCAAGGCTCTGTCACAGGAGCTGCAGGTGGAGAGAGGACAGATGCCTTCCCATGGGATTATAATGTTTGAAGAGCTTGTGACTTCAGAGGTGTAGAGGAATTAATAGAAATCGATTAATGAAACCAGCAGCTTTCAAGCAAAGCTGGGGAGACAGAGTGAGCTGCCATTCTGGAGCAAGGAGAGAAGAGGATTTGCTGCCTGAGCTTCTGCTTGTGGACCACCAGCCCATGACAAAGAGTCCAGGCAAGATGGGGTGAGCTGAATCCAGCCACACTTTCATCACGGGAGTTTGCCTGACTTTACTGGGGGTGTCGCTCCACATGGGTCTTTCTTTGCTTTTCCTTTTTTTTTTATTAACTCACCTTATGAGGAACATATTTCCAATAATGCCCTTGGAAGGATCACTTGGTGATGGAGTGGTCTGGGCGTAATTTTCCTGCTGCTGAGTGCAGAGTTTCAATTCGATCTGAATTTGTGCCTATGATTTATGAGTTAACATCTCCTATTGCAAATTATATTTAATCAGAAAAATGAGGCTTGTTTTTTTTTTATTTTTAGAAAACCTAATGTTTATGCTGTATGTGCCATTAAAAGAAATAAAGCATTGCTATGTTTTCAAACCCTGTTTTCAGCAGGTAAAATGCAATTATTCCGACCGGGGAGCTCTAGTTGATATATGAATACAATAAAATGAAAAGGCATTCAAAGTCTGATCCAAAGCCTCTTTCAATCTTTGGAAGGGTTTTTAGCTTGAGATAATAGAGCCAACCCCCCCAGCCATACAAATAGGATGGGATACATGACATTTCTTGGTGGGGTGCTCAGGGATGAATTTGCCCCCTGAAAATGCAGGTATTGGAGTTCCCAGTGCTGTCATTCAGCTCGCCCAGTGTTTTCTCTCTGTGAGTAGCAGTCATGGACCTGTAATGCACTTTTCCCATCACATTAATTCGTGCGGGAGCTGTTCTGACATCCTGCTGTGGCTTGTAGAAAAGCAAGCGCCGTTCCCACCACCTCCAACACCTCCCCGGGGCCCACACCAGCGTCTCCTCTTCTGTCTCACCTGGCACGAGCCGCGCCGGCTGAGCGTGCGTTACTACAGCCTTCCCTTCGGATCGTGTCATCGGCTGAGGGAACGTGGTGCCTCTGAGAGTCACTGGGGAGGTTTGCTCTGCCTGGGGTGGTGGAGCAGTGTCCTGGGAGGACCCAGAGCTCTTCCTCCTGGGACCAGACAGCTCCTTAGGGGTCTGGGCTCCTTAAGGTGCTTAAAGCACATTGCAACTGGCAACTCCTCTGGTCCAGACACTGCTGACCATGAGAGGTTTCCTGGTCCACAAGACCACGTTTTGCCATTTACCACTTTCAAGCACATTCCCAAATATATCAGTGCATGCCTTAATCTGTGACATTTGCTTCTCGAGGCCGTGGATCATCATCCTCAAGGAGGGTGACTGCAATGTTCAGAAGCCTCTTCTTTTCTTTTTCTTTGTGGATGCCCCCCCGGAAGTGTTTAAGGCCAGTTTGGATGGAGTCTTGAGCCTGGTCTAGTGGGAGGTGTCCCTGCCTATGGCAGGGGTTTGGAACTGGATGATCTTTCAGGTCCCTTCCAACACAAACCATTCTATGATTCTATGACTCAACCTGGGTGTCCAGAGGGTCCCCACTTGTCCTGGGGTGGCTCCAGCTCTTTTGCTGAAAAACACCATGGGCTGCTGAAACAAATTATTCTGCAGAAAGAGAATCTGTAATGGGATGGTAAATTAGGAGCGTGGGACACGGAGGTCTTGATTGAGCATCTCACGCTGGAAAGCAGAACCCCAGGACAGTGCTGCTGGGAGATGGCTGACCTGTGGGTTAACATCACTCCAAGCAAATGCCTGTCTCACATTCCACATCTCATGTTTCTTATTTCTTATTTTGCGTTTCCATACTTCAGAGTGACTTGTTCGGAGTAGAATGAAAGAAAATGTCTCAGTGTTTATGAAACTATCAGGCAAAAAAAAAGAAAGAAAATAATAAAAAAACCCATGTTGGTGTTGATCTGGAATGTTTGTTTCAGCTTTGTGTGCTTTTAATCTTCTAAACCATTTTCCTGTATTTACACTGCAAAGCAAATGTAAATGATGCAAGTGATCTCCATGCTTTAAACCATACTGGAATTTAATGTTTTTCCTTTTACAAAGGAATTGTTTCCTTGCTGAAACCACTCACAGAATGGTTTAATTCAGGATTGGTCCTGGATCCAACAGGAATGGTTAATGGCCTCTTAAAGAGCTGACACATTTTTCAAGGGAATTCACAGTAAAGCCAGTTTTAAAATTCCCACTGAAACTGTGGATTTGTTCACATTTCATTCTGCCTTCCCTGCAGCTCTTTGTTTCTGCACCAGATACAGACTCCACACAGAAGGCAGAGAAACCCAGTTTTTGCAGGTTTGTCTTATCCCTCGCCAAGTTTCTTAAAGGGATTTTTAGCAAGCAGATATAAACTCCAAGTGATCCTATCTCTATGTTGAATAAAAGTACTTGCAGAGCCCTAACTTTAAACATTTCCTCTTTATTTCTGTCACATAATTTTAAAATCATTATAGCCTGGAGAAGCCCATGACCTCATTCAGTCACAGCAGAACGGAGCCACACAGGAACCGGCCCCGCTGCGGCCTCAGCACAAAATCCCACAAGCATGAAAGTGGGGAGTTTGGGCAAAAAGCCTTGTTTTAGATAATATTTATTACGAAGCTCTCAGTTAAGTTTATATAGACAACAGAAAGAAAGAAGTAGGGAAGCTCCCAGGGCAAGGGGGATGCTGCAGGAAAAGGGGGATTTCAGCACAGGAAGGACAAGGATCTGTTGGAATGGCTCTAGAGGAGGCCACAAAGATGATCCGAGGGCTGGAACACCTCTGCTATGAGGACAGGCTGAGAGAGTTGGGGTTGTTCAGCCTGGAGAAGAGAAGAAAAGAAAGCTGTGAGGCGCTCTTGATCAGAGAGTGCAGGAACAGGATGAGGGGGAATGGTTTTCAGCTGAAAGAGGGGAGATTCAGATGAGATCTTAGGAAGAAATATTTTCCTGTGAGGGTGGGGAGACCCTGGCACAGGTTGCCCAGAGAAGTGGTGGCTGCCCCATCCCTGTTCAAGGCCAGGTTGGATGGGTCTTTGATCACCCTGGTCCAATGGGAGGTTTCCCTGCCTGTGGAAGGTGGGTGGAACTGGATGGTCTTTAAGGCTCGTGAATAAACTGAATTCATACATGAAGAAAAGGGGTATTTAATGTATGGATCCTCCAGCTTTCCCACAGTGCACAGACCACGCACCCTAACAAAAACGCTGCCTCGGAGTCTATAATTTACCCTTCCTCCACAATACCCAGGGTCTCGTTCATGTCACACCTTATGGGAAATCTAAAAGGAAAAAATATCCCTGGGAATGGGATCAGAGTCAGCATTGCTTGACCATTGCACTCTCCCACAGCATGGGTTAATGTGCCTGCATTAAACCTTGCCTTTTATTCCTACCAATACAGCATCTCCAGTACTTCCAAGTTTATTATCTAGCTTCTCCAAAGTGCTGGGGTAGGTTTGCAGGGTACAAGGCTTTTTCCCTGTACCTGTGACATATGCTTGCAGGGCTCTGTGGAAAAGGGTTGTGATCTGACATTTATTTGTTTCAAGGTCTTGCTCTTCAGCTCCTTATCCAAGGAGACAAAGCTGCCTTCGTTGAACACCCATCCACGCCGTGTAGCAAATGAGACACTTGTGCTAATTAATATTTTATGGGCTTACAGACCTTTTTTTTTTTCCTCAGCAGCTGGTCTTAAATAAAGACCAATTTTGAAAAGTGTTAATTAACTCTAATTACAAAGTGCACTGTAGCTTCTCTGAGGATTTCCGTCTGGAGAATGACACGTTGCCGTTCAGCCCCTCATCCCCATCGCACCAAAGCAATACTTCAAGGCAGCTTTTTCTAAGGAATTCATGCATGTTTCCAAATCAAAGCTCTCAAAGTCCACGTTGGATAATCGGAGGGTACCAAATAGCCACATTAACAGAGGACATCAGTTCTTCTGTCCCATATGCTTAAACCCTTAAAGCCAGAGACTCTTCCCATGTATCTTCTTCCACTGGCCACCAAAGCAAGCACGGCCTCAACTGCGACCTGGACCAAAAACTTCTCAACTTCTGGGTGAGCTTGGAGGAGCGATGCTGTCTTGCACCCAGGATGCTCCAGCAGCAAAAATGGGCACGTGGTCATAACCCCATGAAGCCTCATCTAACCCCTAAACAAAGGCAACATCATGGCACAGAGCAGCGTTGCCTCGACCTACTGCAGCACCCAGGGTGACAGACGAGTTGGACTCCAACACTTTGAGAGCATATTTACGTGAGCTTGCTAATTAGCTTCCCGTTACTCATTTTGCTGGGTTTACATGCACAGACCTTCGAATGTTTCACCCTGGGCAGAGCTGGAGCGTGGCGTGTGCGCTCGTGCTGAAATACAGCCCCGGAGCAACATTTCATCATTAATGAGGAGGAAATCAATTAGGAGTTTTGACACGTGGCGATGTACTCAGGCAATTAGCCCTGTCTCTAGCTATGAGGCTGTATTTTTAATGTGACAACGACAGCGACTGTGTCACTTACAGCCCTCCCAGTGGCTTGCAGCGCTGCCACTCTTGCTGATGACAACTATTGGTTTTCTCCTGCTGGAAAGCAGCCATATGTGGGATCTCCTCCATGAACAGCGTTAATCAGCAGCAATCAGGCCCGTGTACGTGGTGTGCATGGCTGGGGGGGGTTAATTTTCAAATGGTGTTTCTTACTGCTTAAGGATCCTGATAAGGATGGAAAAATGCACCCAACGCTGAGGCCTCCACTTGTGGATCTGGTGGCTTTTAATTGACCTGGAGTGCTTAATCCCTGTAGAAATCGTATCCCTGTAAGACCTACAAATCTATGATTTGTGTTATCAATGATTTTGGGAATTTGTTGTTATTATTATTGTTGTTGTCGTTGCTGTTATTACTACTATTATTATTATTACTACTATTACTACTACTACTACTATTACTACTTACTCTGTGATTTGTAGCAGCTTTTATACACTTGATCTGGGAGAAAAGTCAAACTGCAACTCCAGCTCAAGGTAATTTAAAATGTAATTCTAAATTTAACTGTTCAGTCTTTGCTTCAGCAGCCCAAATTCTCCTCTTGGCTCCACATGGCAGTGATGTTCTGGAAAGAAATGAAAGCATGTGAACACCCCATTGGGAAGCACGGTCTAGGCAAAACAAAATCCAATTTTAAAGAGGATGGAGGAGAAATATTAGAGCACTGAAGTGTGGTTTGTCTTAGATTAATATTTTAATAGATATATATATGTAACGCTGTCAAATAGCCAGTTCAACCACCTGCACACAATCCCCTGGGGAAAAAAAAGGCCTTTTTCGGTGTTAACTTCTCAAACAAAACGTTCTCACATTAATAAGCACCAGTGGTAGAGATTCCTATTGAGTAGCATCCTGCGATCGGGGCCGCGTTATCCCAGCTGGGGCTGGTGCCGTCTCGCCCCCAAATCTGGGTGCTGGACCGCGCCGAGGCAGGTGGGGACGGCTTCCATTCATGCTGTGGGTGGCAGAGCTATTAATTAGATGATTTGCCAAAAGGAGCTCTCTTTTGTACATAGGCACACACTGCTTTTCAGCTTTCAAAGGGCAATTCATGAGCTGGTAAAGGCCTGGCGAATTAATAATAATGAGCTAATTTCCATGCCATCTGCTAATCGCTCTCTTCTGTGGTGCTTGGCTCCCAAAACAGGAGTTTTTCCCACTCTCCTTATGTCCACCAACAGGAAATCATGACATCCAACTAAACAGTTTTGGAAGCAATTCACTTGGTATTTTTTTACCACTGCATCAGCGTTGAGTCCTTGCACAACCTCCAGCTCTTGTTTCAGCTACTTGGAGGGAAATATTTCTCAAGGGAAAGGAGAGGTGTTTTTTACAGTGATGGATTGATTCCCCTTCTTTACTCCCTCCATAAGGATGAGGAGCACCTGTGCCATGAGGACAGGCTGCAAGAGTTAGGGTTGTTCAGCCTGGAGAAGAGAAGACTCAGGGGAGACCTTAGAGAAGCCTCCCAGTACTGAAAGGGGCTCCAGGAAAGCCAGGGAGGGGCTTTTTAAAAGATCCTGGAGTGACAGGACGAGGGGGAAATGGCTTTAAATTGGAAGGGAGAAGACATATTAGGCATGAGGAAGAAATTCTGCACAATGAGGGTGATGAGACCCCGGCACAGCTTGCCCAGGGAGGTTATGGCTACCCCATCCCTGGAGGTGTTCAAAGCCAGGTTGGGTTGGGCTTTGATCACCCTGATCCAGTGGGAGGTGTCCCTGTCCACGGAAAGGGGCTAGAGCTGGATCGTTTTTGAGGTCCCTTCCAACCCAAACCATTCCATGATTCTATGATTCTAAGACTGAGGTTTTCTTTACTGAGGTTGTTTTTTGTCCCCATGTGATCTGAGATCAGTAAATTGTGACAACATGCTCTAAGGAGATGGATGTGTGGAGGGCTGAGGATAGAGGCTGGAATGGAAAGCAGAGCACTGTGTTTATGGGTTGTACAGACCACATCCGTAAATGCCAGCCGCTTCCTGCAAGAGGAGCTGACTTTGCTCCCCAGCCCCTGGAAAGGTCAGCGCCAACGGAATGCAATGTGTGGCCGTACGCTGCTGCATGGATCATCTCATCTCTGAAACCGTGGGATGAACATGGAATGGGAGGTGCAGTTATCATAGCATCAAAAAGTGCTCTGTCCTTTCCTGATGCCCTCTGAGCCTATGGTACTGCTGCAATAATAGTCTGGACTGGGAGGGGTTTCTTCCACAGGGATTCACCCGAATGTCCTCCAATGGCTGCTCTTTACACATTGATGAACAACCTCACCAAGAGTTTTTATTTGCTTTCCAAACCCCTGAAGTCCTTCCTAAGCATTGCATGTGTAGGCAAATAAGCTGTTTCAAACATGCATATCAAGATCTGGCCAAGTAAAAGAGTTTTGTCAGCTCCAATCAGGTTTCTGCTCAGCACTGTGCTGAGGCCAGAGATATGGGCTCACCTCAGGTGACCCCAGGAGATGATCGCCACGAAGCCCTCTCTGTAGATGCCTGTGAGGGGGACCTGTACAGACCTCTGCTTCCCAGGCCAATGAAGCTTCAATTTCTTCTCCATAAAGGGTATCTAAGAACAGATAGGTCTCAATGCCTTCAATTTTAAAAAGATCAGTAATTGTGTAAATATGGTATTGCAAACCGAAAAAAATCACTTCTGGGTCATGTCCTGAACCAAAGGGGTCTCTGGGGGGGAGGAGTCGGTTGCAGCTCTGTTGCTTTCTGCATCACTGCTGTCACTGTACGGACCAGGACCAGGGCCACCAGACCTGCTTGGGCTCTTAATGTCTCTGGGCTATGTGCCACCATAGTGGTGTACATATATATGGAGGGTGTGTATGATTATTTCTTCTTCTATCATCATCATCATCATCATGGCCCTTGGCAGGAGGTGTGGAACTAAATGATCTTTCAGGTCCCTTCCAACCCAAACTATTCTATGATTCTATGATGATCATCACGACTGCGTATATTATTACGTATACGATGAAATTCTGCCTGGACACACAATGCATTTTGGTGTGCTTGAGAGGACCATACCATTTGTTGAGGCTCTAAAGCCCCCCCCCTTTCCCACATAGCACAATTGCATAAGTTCTGAGTTCAGAGAGGTGTCGCTGCCCTTTGCTTAAAAGCCAGTTTTAGGGCTTAAGCGTGACCTTCCATTGTCAGAGGAGATCCCAGCAAATACCCCTGGCCATCCCTCCAGCTTGCACTGCAGAGCTTGCTCCAAGCATGACAACAAACTGGGTGATTCCTGTGCAATAGGGAGAGATGCATAAATCCATTTTAGTGCTTTTGAATGCAGCTAAGTGAGACAAAATTCAAATATCTACATTGTTCCTTGAATTACCAGGTTTTTTTCCTTTCCTCATTACCTTCCCCTCCCAGTTTCTGGTTAATGGAAAGCAGTGCTATGATTTTCCCTCCTCTCTGACTTATTGCGTGTGTATTTGCAGGCTCAGGATATTACACTGGGGATCTATGGATCGGTTTGTTTGGTTTATATGGAATTTGGGAGAGCAGGAAACACATTTAACTCTAATCATCTTGGGAATAGGTCACATAACCCAGAGAGTCATGAACCTTTCATAACATGTATATATGTGGCCAGGTGTGAAGGAAAATGAATTCCATATGTTTCACATGAATTGGGCAAGTAGACATTTCCTAGAAGCTGTAAATAGGATATATGTCTACTTTTTGTGAAATTGCGGGTAAGCCAAAACGGATTCTTTCCTACAAATTACATCCCTGGTTTTAGATGATGATTTTTGATTATCTTTGCCAAACAGCTCTCAGCCGCCCAGGCTCGTGTGAAGACAAACCTGCGGTTTGAATTACTCTCAGCAGGAGCTGCCATGCCTTTTCTGAGAGCAGGGTTTGGGCTGTGGGCTTTATTATCTGACGACTGTCATCATACAAATGGTTACAAGCGGAAATAAAGAAGTACTCGAGGCTCTTTCAGGTTATTTCAGCACGTAGGAGAAAATCTGTCTGTGCGAGGGAGCCAAACCAAGAGCAGCCAGAGGTGGCTTTGGTGCTTTGCAGCCCTGCAGCTCAGCTTTAGGGCTGCATCCATGAGAAACGAGGCATTTGGATAGCTCTGATCTATGCTCGTAAGTCCAAATCCTTCCACCAAACATCACCTGTGGGTCCAGACTGAGATGGGAACATGAGGAAGAAATGTTTTCCTGTGAAGGTGGGGAGGCCCTGGCCCAGGTTGCCCAGAGAAGTGGTGGCTGCCCCATCCCTGGAGGTGTTCAAGGCCAGGTTGGGTGGGGCTTTGATCACCCTGATCCAGTGGGAGCTGTCCCTGCCCATAGCAGGAGTGAGAACTGGATGGACTCTGAGGTTCCTTCCAAACCATTCCATTCCATGATAAGTGTCTGTCCAGGATCTCTGTTTGGCTCTGCCTCTCATGTAATCTCAACGCAGGTACAGATGTTTAATCACACAGATGTGGCGTTGCTCCTTTCTCCTGCAGGCAATAGCGTTGTTGGTGCTGACCTTTCCCTATGCATGAGCAATAATGGCCAGGACATTTCCTTTGGGAAAGAAAGAACAATGCTGGAGGAAGAAAATAAATGTTAAGTATAAAGTGGCTTCAGGAAAAGATTATTAACTCGCAATTGCCCTGCAGGCAAACGTCAGTGTGGAGGAAGTCTGTGCTCCCCAGAGCCCATGGTATCACAGTATCACAGTGTCATAAGGTTGGAAAGGACCTCTGAGATCATCAAGTCCAACCTATAACCCAACACTAACACCAACACTAACACCAACCATCATCTAAACCATGGCACTCAGTGCCTCATCCAGTCTCCCCTTAAACACCTCCAGGGTCAGCGACTCCAGCACTTCCCTGGGCAGCCCATTCCAATGGCCAATCACCCTTTCAGTGAAGAACTTTTTCCTAACATCAAGCCTAAACTTTCCCTGACGAAGCTTGAGTCCATGCCCTCTAGTTCTGTCACTGGTCACCTGAGAGAAGAGACCAACCCCTGCCTGACTACAGGTCGGTGGTGCTACACCCCAGCTCAGTGCTGGGGGCAAGGAGGACTGGGGGAGCCCTTTGTGTGTTCCTGCTCTCAGCATCTTTCCTGCACACACAGCAAGACTTGCACTATTTATTTTCTTACCTTTCTTTGTCTCACTTCATACGATCTGATTTCCTTCCTCAGAGCACAAGCACACCCGGGACAGGGAGGAGTTTGAGCCAGGGGCATTTGGGCACTTCAGGCACAAAACCTGCACCCTGTCTGATGGTGCTGTCACCAAAAATAATATAAAAACAGGAGGAAACCAGGCAAGTGCTGGAACTTTGCATCAGATTTAATCACCAGTGTGTTTCATTTGGCACGCTCGTTGTAATGTACCTCTTAAACTAAATAATGTGCTTCTTTTTTTATATTGTTATCATTAATCACTGTGGATTTTCCCTGCTCTGAGGACCAACCACCTTTGCAAGATGAAACCCGAGAGCTGGGCTGGGAAAAACTGGCAGGATGCAGTAATTCCAACAAATACTGTGTTTGGCCAGGGAGCTACCCAGAGAAGGAATTTATTGCCTTATTGCCTCTAAAAATGCATTTTACTGTATGATGGGGTGTAAAAGTTCACATCTTCAGAAGACGACGTAAACATGGCAATCCCAGGAGATAAAGTGTTTGTGGACACATCCCCTCCCTTAGCTCTTATGCTGAAAATAATACAGAGGGACACAAATCACTGTAGTATCGACACATTAGAGTAACACCAGCCGCACTTCAGGGCTGAATTATTCCATCCTTGTGGAGGAATGTGCATGAAAGGGCAGAAACAGCCTTGAGAATTTATCTTCTCTGAGAAAATAGCAACGGGTGCACAGTCTGGGCAAGTCCAGGTGGGGACCAGGGCACTGAAACCCTGCTTTTATTATTTTATTTTATTTTATTTTATTTTATTTTATTTTATTTTATTTTATTTTATTTTATTGGGAAAAAAGTGGTTCTGCTTGTCAAAGTAACCCATATTAGATGAACACACTCCTGAAAAATATGCTCTTTACATTGAGCTGCATCTGCGGCTCAAGCTTGGAAAAGGCCTTTGTCAGCGGGATTTTGTTTTGAGCTAATAGAATCAGAGAATGGTTTGGATTGGAAAGGAACTTAAAACCCATCCAGTTCCCAACCCCTGCCATGGGTAGGGACACCTCCCACTGGATCAGGGTGCTCAAAGCCCCATCCAGCCTGGCCTTGAACACCTCCAGGGATGGGGCAGCCACCACTTCTCTGGGCAACCTGGGCCAGGGCCTCCCCGCCCTCACAGCAAAACATTTCTCTCTAAGATCTCATCTCAGTCTCCCCTCTTTCAGCTGAAAACCTTTCCCCCTCATCCTATCCCTGCACTCCCTGATCAAGAGCCCCTCCCCAGCTTTCCTGGAGCCCCTTTCAGTACTGGGAGGCTGCTCTAAGGTCTCCCCAGAGCCTTCTCTTCTCCAGGCTGAACAACCCCAACTCTCTCAGCCTGTCTTTGTGCAGGAGGTGCTCAGCCCTCAGATCATCTCCATGGCCTCCTCTGGACCTGCTCCAACAGCTCCATGTCCTTCCTGTGCTGAGGACACTAGAATTGGACACAGGGCTCCAGGTGAGGTCTCCGGAGAGCGGAGCAGAGGTGCAGAATCCCCTCCCTCACCCTGCTGGTCCCACAGCTTTGGATGCAGCCCACGACACTGTTTGGCTTTCTGGGCTGCGAGCATTCTTTGCCAGCTCACGTTGAGCTTCTCCTCCATGAGCACCCCAAGTCCTTCTCCTCAGGGCTGCTCCCAATCCAAAAGATTTGCAAAGAATTTTCGAATTTTAGTCACTGAAATCTGCAGAGAATGGATGTCTGGAGTGATTTATTTTCACAGGCAGGATCTCTGAGCAGATAAGAAAATAACTTCAAGGAGAAAGCACGAGGACTGAGCCCAGGGAAACCCACACTGCTCTTGGTTGAGCTCTTTTCCGGTGCTGTCAGGCTTTTACTGATCTCTCTGCTGTGAGTCATCCCAGCCGGTTCTGAAAGGGAAATAAACAGACGGAAGAGTTTTCCCTAAAAATGCAAATAGGTTGCAAAAACGTCTGAAAAAAAAATTCTAAATACTCGGTGAGAATGTGCCAGTCTGGATGAATATTTTGACAAGGAAAGTTAAAGAAAGAAGAAGTTAAAAGATGTCAGAAAAATTGTTTGGGTTTCCCTGATAAAATATTTCTGCATGGGTTATTATTTATTTAATTAAGGTGTATGTGCCATACAGGGTGGGGGAACTGGGTGATTTGAAGGTACCTTCCAACCCAAACTATTCCATTATTCTATGAAAAAGGGACCTGCCACCCACCCAGTCCCACTCCCCAGCATAAATCTTGTGAGCATCAGCCCACTTTATTGTCTCTGAAATATTTTGTTAAAACTTCGGTGCAGCTCTTCACATGCTCCAGCTTTAACAGCCACGTGAAACCCCCAGTTTAAGATACACTTGCTTTTTGTTAACAGCAGGCTCCTGCCAGCCTTCCAGACGGGGCTCTCTCATAACATGAGCTTTTTTATATAGCTCAGACCTCATTAAAGCATTTTATGGTCTCTAAAATAATCCCTCCCATAATCTTATATTCAGTTTTCGTAATGTTTTTCTTTCTCTCTCGGGAAATTTTGAGGAAAAAAGGGTTTTTGAAACACCCCTTAGGTGACAGTGCAGGGCTGTTCCAGGGAAAGCCACTGGGACTTCAGTGTGGGGAGGACTTTTGCATTTTTCAAAACTTGCTGCTGGGATAGCAAAGGTGATCCCAGTCCTGTCTTTGTGGGTAAAGTTGCCCAGCTCCTATGCAAGGAATAAAAATGTAAATACATAGGATGGATTGAATAAATGTCTTTATACTGATGTTCTGGCTCCTACTTGGCAGTATTAGGTTTACGGTTGGACTTGAGGATCTTAAAGATGTTTTCCAACCTAAATGATTCTGTGATTGTATGGAGGGAGTTCTTTCTAGAGCTATGGAAATATTTCCTGCCTGGCTGGGAGAGCCTGGCCAAACTGGGATGCTGAGATATGCTGGGTTTGGGGGATAGGGGCTGCTCATGTGAGGTTGTCCGGATTGCTGGAGGCTCCTCTGCTGCCCCTGGGAGCAGAAGTGCTTGAGGACAGGATGGGTTCTCAGTCTTGCTCAGGGCAGATACTCAGCTCAAGGAAGCAGTAGATTCCTCTACGCTGGATACTTTTAAGGCCCAACTTGACAAGGTTCTGGGCCACCTCATTTAAACTATGTATCACTTGAAAATATTGGACCAGATAATCCTTGAGGTCCCTTCCAACCTGGCATTCTGTGATTCTGTGAAATATTTTGACTACAAAACTGGTACCCTCTTGCTCAATCTATTTGGGAACACAGCAGATAGCCCCTGAATTTCCCAAGCTGGTGATGCTGAAAAACTGTGTTTAACATTTCTGTAGCCACTGTGAGCATCTTCTTTCCAGCCCAGCCCTCAGTCCTACCCTGCATCATGGAGAATACGCTCTGCCTTGTGCTGCTCACCTCTGGAAACCTACCCCAAGTCTATGTGGGACTAAAGCTGCCAACCCACTGGTGTTCCCTTGCAAGAAGGAACTTGGCTGGTGGGGTTCTGTCTGTCTGAGCCAAATGGACAGAAACTGTGCTTTCACAAGGCAATGGGCAAAAACAGACTCCCCCAACACAGAGTGTTTGACAAGCAACTGCTGTAATGAGTGTTTCCCATCATTAAGTCCCATCACACAGCCTTCTAAAAGAGAGGAACACAAATCCACTTACTGCAGACAAGTGCACTTCCAACCCCACGGTTTGGAGTGCGTTCAATCAAATTACAAGTTATGGCGAGCTGTGACAGGTGGCAGTACAGGATTGAAGAGGTGTATTGCTGACTGCACAAGGATTTTTTTTGTGCTGGCAGTGGTTTCCAGTTGATTATTATGAATGGCTGCCTAGAGCAAATGTATTTTATAAAGCTAAGAGAACTTGGAAAATCCAGCAGCAGCAGCTTGCTTTGCCTGTTAAAAAAATCTCCAGGGTTCCCATAGCAGGTAGAGAGAAAGCAAACTTACTTGGAGTCAATTAAGGATTCAACTGAAGTGAAACACAGTGATTCAGTGCTGATAACCTTCCTTATGCCCCCCACTCTGTGCTGGCACCTGGTATCAAGGACTTTACTCCTTGCAGCATGTCTGTGCCTTGAGATGGGGTGCAGCCCTCTGACCATCTGTGCATGCTTATGGTCAGCAATTCAATTCCTTTGCTCAGTGGCAATGGATCAGGGTCCTGGTTGTGGGAAGATGATGGCGGATGGGGCAGTGGGTTTTGGAGTGGACGAGCTGCATTCTGGGAGAAAGCCTTCCCAGAGCACCACTGGGCATCCAGGTCCATCCCAGCTGGGATGCTGGGTACGAAATCCCAACCTCCAGCTGGCACAACTGATGATTTTCCTATCTCAAAATAATAATAATTACCTAATAAAATCGCTTCGGGTGCAAGACGTTCTGCTGAAAAAAAACCCACCCCACTCGTTCCTGGGGAACAGTCAAAACAATTATTAGCACAAATTTCCAACTCATTATCTCCCAAGGTGACATGTCATGTCAGGCACAGTCATGTCACAACACACCCTACCCAGATGCAGCTAATGCGAGGTGGCAGCCCCTGCGCCGGGCTGGGGGAGCGGGTCCTGCCCGCGCCAGGGATGAAAGTGGAGCTGGGCTGCTGGCGAGTCTTCAGAGGGGTGGGTTCATGCCCACGGTGCTTACGGAGACGGGCTGGAATGAAGAAGTCTCAGATGTGCCCCCTGGACACAGAGGTTTTCCTGTTATGTGTGCAGTTTTCATAGAATTATAGAATTGCTTGGTTGGAAAAGATCTTTGAGATCATTGAGTCCAACCGTACCTGTCCACTACTGAACCATCCCTGAGCACTTCATCTACCCATCTTTTAAATACCCCCAGGGATGGTGACTCCACCACCTCCCTGGGCAGCCTCTGCCAGTGCCTGAGAACCTTTTCAGTGAAGAAAATATTCCTGAGGTCTAATCTGAACCTGCCTTGGTGCAACTTGAGGCCAATTCCTCTTATCCTACTGCCTGTTGCTCAGGAGAAAAGACCAGTGCCCACCTCACTACAAGCTCCTTTCAGGCAGTTGCAGACAGTCATAAGGTCTCCCCTCAGCCTCCTTCTCTCCAGGTTAAACAGCCCCAAGACCCTCAGTCGCTCCTCACAAGCTTGTGCTCCATCCCCTTCACCTGCTTCGTTGCCCTTCTCAAAGCCTCTGCAGAGTTGTAGCTGAGCTTTGGGATGTGTATGTGTGCGTGCATGCATAAAAAACACAAATTATAAATAGATAAATAAATAAAATTTAGAAACTGCAGCATTTTAATGCCCAGTTTTGCTGGTGCAGGAGCTGACAGGCCTCCAGCGCCAGCTCCAAATTGTACGCCTCTCCTTCTTCTCCCGCAGGCTTTGTCAGCAAGGGACCATGACCCCTGGTCCACACCAGCCAGTGAGTGTGGAAAGGGACACTCAGCTCCTGCAGCTGCCTGGGCTTTGGCAGGGGACCCTGCAGCCCGCAGGCATCGCACGGTGGATGGTGCAGTGACCTACGGCCCTGAAGCCTCACGGTCACTGGCAGTGATTTAGAAAGAAGGAAATGAGATGACACAAAGTTTAAGAAAGAAACTGGGAAAGCTTTTTGGAGACAAAACCAAGCAGCAGAATATCAGGAAAAATCCAGTCCCTGCTCTGTGTATGAAGTTAGAGCAAAAACGATGCCAAGAGATGTGAATCTAATGGGAGTCTCCTGGCACTGGGATTTTTATTCAGAGCATGAACAATGAATTTTCATCCAAGGAAACAAATGCACTCCACATGCCCCGAAACAAATAATGCCAGATATTCCTTTATTCCACAGCCAGGAATCTTAATCTTGCTGATAAACAAACCACAGACAAAAATGCCTCTGAATGTCTTGGTTTGCTGTTGTACTGTATTTTCTGTAGTTAAAGACCTGAATAGAAAATAAAGTCAACTTTGTGCAAAAAGAGATTTGCTCTATCCCAATGGCAAAGGCATCTCCCTGCTGGGGCAGCTTCCCTTTTCGGTCTGAGATGATTTCTTCTTTCCACTTTTGGATTTTCCTTGGATGCTCTCTGCTGCCTATAGGAAAGCTGGGGACAGACTTTTTAGCAAGGGATGATGCGGTAGGACAAGGAGTAAAAGCTTTAAACCAAGGGAGGGGAGGTTTAGTCTGAATATAAGGAAGAAATTTTTTATGCTGAGGGTGTTGAGGCCCTGGCCCAGGTTGCCCAGGGAGGCAGTAGATGTCTCATCCCTAGAAACACTCAAGGTCAGGTTAGATGGGGTTCTGAGCAACCTGACAAACTTAAAGATGTCCCAGCTCCTGCAGGGTGGTTGGACTGGATGTGCTGTAAAGGTCCCTCCCAACCCAAAGCATTTTATATTCCCGTGTTCCCAGGGATGAACGTCCCTTGTGGGTGCCTGCACAGCATCACCCAAGCCTGGCTCTCTCCTGCTCTGTCTCTGACATCAAGTGAAGGACCAAAACCAGTGAGCAGGTATCTTTGAGACATCATAGTTTCTGTCGTTTCCTAACAAGGGGGATGCTACGGATCTCCTCTCGTTCCTCTCTCAAGAGCTCAGCAGGTGTTGCTTATTAACTCTAAAAGAAGCTGCTTCTATGCAATTTGCAAAGCCACATTTGATTCTTTCTATGTAAAAACATTCAGGCTTACCAAACTCAAACTTTGGAGTTATCATGCCCTAAGCTGAAGCAGAGTGTTCAATATCTATGTGTTAAAATTTTCTTGGGATGCAATGCGAGGATTTTTGTTTTGAAGAAGAGCAGTATGCCCAGGGTACATCTCCAGGCACCATAAAGATTTTATTCCCCTTTTCTTTTCAGGTGGCTTTTGCTTCTTGTTATGATTGTCTCCATCTCCCCAAAGGAAAGTCCTCCTTTTTTCTTTTTGAATGTCATAGAATCACAGAACCATTGAATGGTTTGCGTTGGAAGGGAGCTTAAAGCCCATCCAGTTCCACCCCCGTGCCATGGGCAGGGACACCTCCCACTGGATCAGGGTGCTCAAAGCCCCATCCAACCTGGCTTTGAACACCTCCAGGGATGGGGCAGCCACCACTGCTCTGGGCAGCCTGTGCCAGGGCCTCCCTACCCTCACAGGAAAACATCACTTCTTAATTCCTCCAGACTAAGCTATTTCAGACTACATCTTACACACCCCAGCCCTTCCAATTACTCTTTTTCTAGTGTCGTTTAGGGCACAGTCCCACACACCTGGCTGTCTGGCTCAGAGGAGAACATGTATACTGTTATATGTAATTACTGGGTCAGAAGTTCACCTTCCTCTAATTGCTCCTCCCTTTGAAATTCCAGCCGAAATTTCTGATTTCTTGACCTGGCAAAAGGAAGGTGCTCACCTAATTATGATCTTATTTCACTTTCCAGGGCTCCTTTGGCCTTTGTTAGCTGGAACAATCATTTCAAAGCCCTTCAGTAACTTATCTCTTCAAGAGAGAAGGTTCAAATCAAGTGAGATCAGAGCCTGTCGTCCTGGCTGAAGGAGTCGAGTAGGTTTTCTTTCCCACCACCATGAAAAGGGAAGACTGAAACCCTTTCAAATGGAATAAACTTGAATTGTCTCCAAAAACCAAGCCTCCATTAAGGGTAACAGATTGCTTACAAGCTCCGGCGCAAAGCCTAGCTGATCACAGGAGAGGCAGAAATTCCTGCACTGTGGCTCAAGCTTTAATCGGGCAAAAATCCCACTGAACTCACTGGGAACTTTGCTTGAGCAAAAACCTGCTGGCTCACAGCCTTGGCCCAGGAACTGGGAAGGGAAGCAAAGCAGCACTTTCTGGTGGATGCCCATCCTTCCTCTGCTCTCGTTTGCTCTTGGAAGGAGCATTGTGCTGCTCTCGTGCTGAGCAATGCATCTCTCCAAGCGCCGTACTGTGTCATCAGTCTTATTAAGATATTCCACACCAAATTATTTCCTTATTAATAATACCATGAGCTGTTCTGCTGGTGCTCCCTGTTTGGCTGAAGCAGAGAGCTGGATCCTTATCCCTGCACGTCTCCAGCTCAGCCTCCTGGTCTGAGGAACTGCATTTTCTGCTGTATCCCTTAACACAGCGGTGCTCCGTGTCCGTGTGTCCCCCCCACCCCTGGGGAGGACAGACCCACCAGGCTGGGCCAAGGTCACCTGAACATGGGCACACCCAAACCTCTCCATCACGCTGTGGGACAGGCAGTAATGCAGATAAAATAGAAAAGCATTCTGTTTGGACAGGTGCAATAAATTAATCTCGCATCTGGTGAAGCTCAGGCTGGGGCTTTTTCAAGCGAGACCATCCATCACCGCGGGGTCAGCAGGGGCTGCCTGTGCAGGGGCTGCTGGAGCCTGAGGGCTGCTGCCTGCCATCCCAGCTTATTTCCAGCACCACGAAGCCAGGAATTTCACCCCCAGTAAGATTTAGGCATGCAGTGGAAAGGAAAACCCCAACTGACCTTGAGCATGGGGTGAAGAGCAGCGAGGGATGTGGGGGATGTGGGACAGGACAGATGAGGAACCTGCCCACACGCAGCCAAAGCCCCACGATGGTCAGAGAGGGGCGAGCAATCCCATCCCCTGGGCTAATTGTTGGTTGATTATTTATCAAAAGCATCATTCCAGCTGGAGGCTTCAGCCCCCACGTTTCCTACCCGTGCCAAGTTAGTGACGGAGCTGCTTTGCAGAAACATCTGACAAACACATTGAATTCCTCAGAGCCCCGACTTGGATGGGGAAGGAGCCACCACCTCCAGGAAAGAGACGACCTCAGGGTGTTTTTTTGCTAAAAACACAAAGGTAGGGCTTCTGAGGAAGAGCATGGTGATGCAGAGGTTGTGCCACCACCCTGCTCTACCCCTCTTGTTAAATGAGTTTGGATCCAGAGGCTTTTTGGTCCATGAACACTACGATTCCCACAGCAGAGAGACTGATTATGGCACAAACATCAGTTTTTAGACTTTTACCTGCTGTAGCCAAGATATGCACAGGATGTCAAATGCCTTCATGAACTGTTGCCTACTGGAAGAGGAGATATTTTACAGAATGATTTAATTCTTTCAGTGTTGTTTGATTTTTTTTTTCCTAGAAAGAAATTAATTTGGATTTTTTTTCTAAGTATTCCTGTGTTTCTAGAAGTTATACAAGGCTTCAGTGACTGGAGGAGCTAAGTGCTGGAGAAAAGGGATGCTGAGTCCATACAGCAGCTTCTGGCCATTAAAATCCCTGTGTAGTCCCAGTGGGGAGCAGGCAAGCAGCAGGCAGCGTGGCTGCAGCAACCGATGCTTTTGGACATCCCTCTTTGATCTCCAACACGAGGTGGTCACGCCTGACTGCTGCTCACAGCCTTTCGCCCAAAGGAGGTCAATATTTGAAGCACATCAAAGCCCCCAGCCCCTCTGAACTGCCTTGCATTAGTGACTCCCAACTTTTGATCAGAGCATCCTGACCCCCACCAGCAGTGCCTCGCTGGGCACGGAGCACTCCAGGCTCTGACTGCTCTGCCGCTCGCTGCAGAAGCGTTCACCGCGCACGATACAGCGCGAGGCCACAGCTCCTCTGGCCAGAGCTGCTTAAATGTCAGCCCAGGTTTTCAGAGAATCATAGAACACTTTGGGCTGGAAGGAGCCTTAAATATCATCTAGTTCCAACCCCCTGCCATGGGCAGGGACACTCCCCTTCAGACCAGGCTGCTAAAAGTCCAACCTGGCCTTGAACACCTCCAGGGATGGGGCAGCCACCACTTCCCTGGACAACCTGTGCCAAGGTCTCCCCACTCCCATCATGAAGAATTTCTTCCTAATGTCTAATCTAAATTTTCCCCCTTACGATTTAAAGCCATTTCCCCTCATCCTGTCACTCCAGACCCTTGTAAAAAGTTCCTCCCCAGCTTTCATGTAGCCCCTTCAGGTACTGGAAGGCCACTATAAAGTTTCCCTGGAGTCTCTTCCATCTAAAAGGAAAATAGAGCAGAAAATAAAGGGTTAATAATGCTTTCCTTGGATTTTTCACATATTCATTTTCTCATGGCCACATTTAGGACAATGAACTACTTAAAGAAAAAGTAGATTTTAGCATGTGCTTATCACCAGCCATGACCCTGTAGCAGCCTGGAATAAAAAAGCACCAGTAAAAGTGCCCTGACCTTTGATTCTCCACCACAGCCTGCAGTGCTGAGTTATTGCTCTCCGAGCCCAGGCTGTTCACCTCGGAGCTCTTCAGGGAGGGAGAAGCCAGATTCCTTCCTCTCTGCAATCATGGCAAGGAAAAAGGAACAAACAAACAAACAGGAAAGCTGCTCCCAGCTGGAGGAGAAGTCCGTGGGGAGGAATCCAGGAGGTTATTTAAAGCTCTGAGAAGTTCCTCCTTTCAACCCTGCCGCTCGCTCGAGGGGAAGCAGCGGGTGGACGGCAAGGGAAGGAGCTGCTGCAAGGCCAGTAATTATTAGCTGGAGTTGAGAAATCTGGATATTGCAGGATATCTCCAAGATGTCTTTGCAAAAGTGGCTGCTCCTCTTAGGAGAGCACAAGGAGGCTCTGCACCAGCAGCTGGAGGTGATGGGTGGCTTTGGCATCTGCTGTGGACCAGGCTCAGATGGAGCAGTACAGCTGCTACTGAAGCATGGGGAGTGTCATCAATAAGAAAAAGTACCTTATTGAGGGTTTGGTAACTCAGTAGATTTTAGTGACCATCTCAAAACACTCCATCCCAAATGGCAGTGTCCTGTGCACAGATAGTTGCTTCCACTGCATTATTAATTGAGACTCCTGGCTGTACCCAGCAAGAGATCACAGAATGATAGAATCACAGAATCATTAAGGTTTGAAAATACCTCTAAGCTCATCCAGTCCAACTGTCAAACAACCCTACGATGCCTGCTAAACCATGTCCCAAAGTGCCACAGCCACAGGCTTCATGAACCCCTCCAGGGATGGAGACTTCACCACTGCCCTGAGCAGCCTCTGCCAGGGCTTCCCCACTCTGTCAGTAAAGACATTTTTCTCAATATCCAAACTTAACCTGCTTGGCACAACCTGAGGTCATTTCCTCTCATCCTGTCACTTGTTACTTGGGAGAAGAGACCAGCATCCAGGGAGCTGCAGAGAGTGATGAGGTCTCCCCTCAGCCTCCTCTACTCCAGGCTACACAGCCCCAGGTCCCTCAGCCTCTCCATCCCCAGCCTGCAGAGTGATGCCAACAAACAGTCAGAGGGTTGTGACATCTGGAGATGGCAGAGGATGCTGCACAAGGACCCAGAGCCTCCTGGGGGAGTAGATGACTGAATCAGGGAACAACTTTCTCCTGAGGAGACAGATAATTTTAAAAAATATATATATTTTTTCTTTTTAAAAAAACAATAAATATTTCAGAAGCCTGGAGGAAGAAGCGTGATGCCGGAGTAGTTAGTGCTCAGGGAACACAGCATGAAATCTCTACACCACAAGTGCTATTTTTACATCTTTTTTTTTAAATATTGCATAAATGGTGACTGATTTTATGGTCCATGATTAATTTAGACATGGAGTAACAGAAAGCCAAGAGCACTCACTCTGTTCAAAGGGCCATAACAGATAAATAATGTATGTTTACATAACTGTAATATCAATCTCAGTAACAAATGATTTGTAGAAAGTCAGCAGAGGCTGCTGCAGAGAGCTCAGAAATGCTCCTCAGAGGCAGCAGCATTGCACCATGAGGGCCTTCAAGCAAAGTATTGTGGTTTGGAGGTCCACCTGCCATGCTCTACCTCTTATATCTGGAGCTAATAACATACTCTCTCAGCCTGTCCTCATAACAAAACTGCTCCAGCCCTCAGATCATCTCTGGATGATCCAGTAGATCCATGTCCTTCCTGACCTGAACGTGGGGCTTCTGGTGAGGTCTCACCAGAGCAGAGCAGAGGGGCAGAATCCCCTCCCTCACCCTGCTGGTCCCACTGCTTTGGATGCAGCCCAGGACACGGGTGGTTTCTGGGCTGTGAGCACAGCAGCACCCTCAAGCCTTTCTCTTGAGGGCTGCTCTCAGTCCATTGCATTAGCACTGTCCTTATTTTTAACAAGTACTCAAGATAAACAAAAGCTATATATATATTTTCACTGTAAAAATGACTCTATGGACAGTGCTTCATGCACCAGTACACATGGTCATCATGCAACTGTGTCCAGCTAAGCCCATACCAACACAGAGAAATGAATATACTGATCTCATAAAGATTTTTAAACACTAACTTAAGCTACTGAAAATGGATTATGCTTTCACAAACCAGTCACCATTTGTCTTTAAGTAACTGTTAAAGCAGGATAAATATCTCTAGCTGAGGGGGGACGGATCAATGTTTCATTACTAAAAGACTTTACTACCATGAGAAGATTTTTTTGGCTCCTGACACCTCATTAAGATTGTTTAACAACAACACGATTCATTTGTCTGCCCAGAGCACAGAGAAATTCTTACAATCAAGTAGAGAGGGTGAAAAAAATCAAAAACAGACACATCAGGATAATGTGAAATATGGAATTTTGATGCAGCCCCATATCCTGGGCTGCATCACAAGAAGTGAGGCCAGCAGGGCGAGGAAGGTGGTTCTCCCCCTCTACTCTGCTCTTGTGAGACCCCAGCTAGAGTCCTGTGTCCAGACTATTGAAACAGGTCCAGAGGAGGCCACAAGGGCCGGAGCACCTTTGCTCTGAGGACAGGCTGAGAGAGTTGGGGTTGTTCAGCCTGGAGAAGAGAAGGCTCCGGGGAGACCTCATAGTGGCCTTCCAGTACCTGAAGGGGCTCCAGAAAAGCTGGGGAGGAACTTTTTATAAGAGTGATAGGATGAAAGGGAACTGATTTAAATTGGAAGGGGGAAGATTTAGATGAGACATTAGGAAGAAATGGCTGCCCCATCCCTGGAGGTGTTCAAGGCCAGGTTGGATGAGGCTTTGAGAACCCCTGATCCAGTGGGAGGTGTTCCTGACCATGGAAGGGGCTGGAACTGGGTGCTCTTTAAGGTCTCTTCCAACCAAAATCATTCCATGAGTCTATGAATATTCTATTCTATGAACAACATAGTGGGTTACAACAGGGAGTATCATTTCGTACCAAATCTGATAGCAAATCCCACAGAGTACAAGTAAACAGTTAACCTGCTGCCCACCCATTCATGGGGGGTACAGAAAGCCTACTGTGCCTCAGTCTGACTTCTTTTTTTTCCCTAAAATATATTTTTTAATATTTTAGCTTGTGCAGGTGACAGATGTCATCTTTCCTTAGTATGAAAAATAGCCTCTGCACTAAGTTCACTGTCAACACTTCTTGTTGTGTGGGAAATAAAAACAATAGCTGGAAAAAACTAAATTCCTTAAAATTTTAACTTCTAGTGGAAGTGGCACCAGTTTCCCAAAGCACACAATTTCATGGCAAGGGGCATGTCTGCAAATGCCAGTTCACTGAGGGCATAGATACTTTGTGTTTGGGGGAAGATGCATCTGATTTGTATAAATCCTCCTGATTTGCTTTTCATTCCTTTCAGTCTGAGTCTCACCTGAATCTGGTTCCTCCATGGGCACCTCCCCCATGGAAACTTTGGAGGAACCGTGTTGTTGAAGCCACTGATAAATCTTAGCTCTTACTACAAAATAATTGAATCCAGTCCTCTGGGTTTGAAGGCATTTGTGTGTTTAACTCTACCCAAGGGGACCCTTTATCCTTTGAATTCCTTCTCATCTGCCCATGGGTCTTCCCACTGCTGTTGGAACACACCAAGGGTCCTACCTGTGTATGTCCATCTCCAGGATGGATGGGAATTACTTGGCTTGCCCATTAGAAAACTTGGTTTTCCATGGGCAAATTATGAAACATCTGTAAGTTTTTCACAGCTGGCCAATGCTTGAAGCAAAAAAAGGGCTTTGCTATAACTGCTGACAATGTTTTTTTTGGGGGATGCCTGTTCCCAATCAGGGTGTGGAGTTAAGAACCATCTCCTGAACTACTGCTGCTGCTCTAGCACTGCAGTCCATCACCAGCCAGCTCAGGCATCTCTGCCAAGCTCATGATGTCCTTCCTGCCCATCTCCAGTCTTGCAGGGTCCCCTCTGCCCTTCCCCAGCCTTGTGGGGCCCTTCCTGCCCATCTCCAGCCTCGTGAGATTCCTCTTGCCTGTCTCCAACCCTGCAGGTTCCTGCTTGCCCATTCCTGGAGAGCTGGCTTAGCATGAAACACAGGCAAGATTTGAGTGGTCAATGCATAACCTATGTCCATGCAAACAGGAAAAAATCACTCAAAACCAAAAAAAACCCACTAAAAAAATCTATAAGTTCTATTTGCACCAAGGGTCAGGAGCTGCCCTTCCACCTTTATAAGTGTGGTGATAAATGGCTCAAACTACCTCCAAAATTTCTATTTATTATTCACTTTTATCACGTGGGAATGTGGTTAATGCTGAATAAAGTGTCCTGAATAAAATGTATGATACATTGAAAGGAGAAGAGGCAGACCTGACTTGGTCTGGGTGGTGCTGAGCCCTGCAGCAAACAGTGGAGAGCAGCACAAGAGCCATTAGGTTGCAATTTCTGTGCAGGTAATACAAGAGTTTTATAGGTAAGGGTCTGTGCAGTGCAAAGCTAAATTATGGCTCGGCAGCCTTGGAGCCTGATAAGGTTCTTTCTAAAAACAAACCATTAACATATGCACAATTAGGCTGGCTGTAGTGTTATGCCACAAGCAAAATGCAACTCCTTCTTGAAAGACATAACAGCCTTTTAGTTCAGGAAAGCTATCTGGGGAAACAGCGTTAGCATTAAAGAACTGGGGTTTTTTATCACATCTAAAAATAACATTTATATAACCACCTACCCTGACATTTCGCATCAGCAAGTGGCCAGAACTGCCTTGCTCAGCTGTATTCAAATATGCACACACAATGGGATTTTAGCAGATTTTATTTGCTGAAGAAGAGTTGCATAACTCAACCTTTAGAGGCAGTAGGAAAGGCAAAGCGGTTTTCTATTTGGGTTAAAATATATCATACACGATGCGTCCTTGGTTTGGTTATACCCATCACCTATGATAACAAAATACATTACCCCTGCATGCCCAGCATGAAGTGTGCAGTGCAGGGCGAGGCCAGAGTCATTGCCTTCCAGCAAAAGAGAAACCACTTAAAGGCAGCAAATCGCGTGGGCTGTGGTTTTGTTTTGGCCTCTCTGCACACACAGCAGGTGGCTGTGGAAAAAGGTGGGTTTCTTTCCTTCTTCTTTCTAATCCTGCTCCCTTACAGACTCACTTCTCTCTGAAATGGCTTTAGATTGGAAGGGAAAAGATTTAGATTAGACATTAGGAAGAAATTCTTCACAATGAGGGTGGAGAGGCCCTGGCCCAGGTTGCTCAGAGAAATTATGGATGTCCTCTCCCTGGAGGTGTTCAAGGCCAGGTTGGATGGGGCTTTGTGCACCCTGATCCAGTGGGAGGTGTCCCTACCCATGGTAGGGGGGTGGAACTAGGTGGATTTTAAGATCTCTTCCAACACAAATCATTCCATGATTCTATGACACTGTGATTCTAATTGGGATTTTAATTAGTGGAGGTATTTTCCCATATGTGTTGTACAACACACCTGGCTACCTCACTGCACCGAGTGGTCCCTGATCACCCAGAGAAACCCAGACCTCCTCCCAGCAGATGAACTCCTTCATGACAAGAAATCATTCCTCCAATCTCAACCAGATCCTGCAGGGATATGGAGAGGGTGAACATAAGCCAAGGACTTTCCAAGGCAGCCAGCATAGATGCCTGGCTCCGGTGATGCAGCAACTGCCTGTGCTGGGATAGCTCTGTGTGCACATGGGTAAACTAAGAGTAAATTTGGCCCACAGAGGCTCTACGATGCTTAGTCTTTGCACAGGAGGATGCTGGTAAATATTTACTAGAGACCTTGGAATAATTTCTGGTCTTATATGAAGGCAGGCATTTAAAAATGAAATTCCTTTTAAAGGCTGGGTAAAATAGAACAAGCCTGGAGGGACAGGTCTGGTCTTTCAGGTAAATTATGCTTTAAAGTAAGTTCCTTAAAGACCCACAAAGTAATCTTTCAGTGTTTATGCTGGTGGGATATTAACTCAGTGTTTTGTAATGTTTGGAGGTCCTGGGGCTGGTTTGGAACAAAGATTACCCTGGCTGCAGGTCCCATCCACTGGGGCTGGAGGGGCATAATGAACCATTTACCCACTAATGAAAATAGCAGCTATTAAGATAAATTAGAGAAAGAAGAGCAAGGACAACTGTGCTCTGCGCCGCTGCAACAAACAGCTCCTTTCACTTGTAATTAAGCTGTGAAGCTGCTGCAAGCTCCAAATCCAACTGTGCAACTGCCAGGCAGAAATATGTCAGCTCTTGTGCTCCTCTGTAATTACTTGGGAAGTTTTTTCTGCTCATCCTTCCTTGTAAATATTCGTGGCCAAGAGAGTTGGCCTTGGTTGAAGGGTTCAGACTGACTTTCTCTGCTTGATACAGCCCCTTGCTACCAGCAAAAGGTAGGGGAGTGTTCAGTAAATCACAGCTGGAGAGACAGGGGTGTGTTTATAGTTGACATCTAGTTTACTCAGCATTGATGAGGTTGCATCTTGAATCCTAGGTTCAGTTTTGAGCCTCTCACTACAAGAAGGGCATGGAGGGGCTGGAGTGCATCCAGAGAAGGGGAACGGATCTGGGAAAGGGTCTGGAGAACAAAATTATGAGGAGTGGCTGAGGGAACTGGGGTTGATTAGCCTGGAGAAGAGGAGGGTTAGGGGAGACCTCATCACTGTCTACAACTGCCTGAAAGGGGGCTGTTATGAGGTGGGTGCTGATTTCTTCTCACAAGCAATAAGTGATAGAACAAGAGAAAATGGACTCAAATTGTGCCAGGAAAGGTTTAGACCGAATATTAGGAAAAACTCCTGCACTGAAAGGGCTCTCAGGCACTGGCAGAGGCTGCCCAGGGAAGTGGTGGAGTCCCCATCCCTGAAGGGGTTTAAAAGATGGGTGGATGAGGTGCTCAAGGATCTGGTTTAGCAGTGGACGGGTACAGTTGGACTCAATGATCTCAAAGGTCTTTTCCAACAAAATAATTCTGTGATTCTATGACATGAAATATGCTCCAAATCTGCCTCAGCTCACCCAGGCAGGATAGGAGGAAGATGCTCTCAAAGTCAGGATTTTGCTCTGGGGCTTTCCCTGTTGGTAATTCTGAGGCTGAGTTCAGCTTGAAGCAAAATTTGCCTTTGTATAATTAGGGAGAGGACAAGGTACTAACCATGCTTGGGCAAATTAATCTGCTATACTGATAAAAGAAAGGATTAAGCCATTATTGTGGAAAAATAATATAAGCTATTATCTTAATGCCCAGCTGCAGTAAGGAAGGCAGCAATGATAATGGGCTTTTTTGGTGGGGGACAGGAGCTGTTGTGCTGGTGGGATTGCTGTGGGCAAGCTCTGAGTAAGGAGGAAAGTGGCTGCACAGGTGAACTCTCTGTAAAGGTGCAGGGGAAGGATTAAAAAAGTTTAGGGATATAATTGCAAAGCTTAGGAAGTGCCTATGAGGTATTTGGTACATGGAGACAGCAAACACATGGGACAAATTAGCTGGAAAGAGTGCAGAGCAATTAAACTCTACTGAGGAGGGAGGGAAAAACAAAGGACAGGGTAACCCCCCCCCCAAAAAAGTAGATTTTAAGGTGAGCTAACTAAGAAGAGAACAAATGAGCTGCTCCAGAAGGAAATCTTGGTTTCTTATTTTTCTGCTGCTGTCCCTAACCTCAGCCATAAGTGATGCCTGTTGTGGGGTGTTGCTTAGGGTCTGGAGAATGAGTTTTATGAGGAACGGCTGAGGGATGTGGGACTGTTTCACCTGGAGAAGAGGAGGCTGAGGGGAGACCTCACCACTCTCTGCAGCTCCCAGAAAGGAGGTTGTGGTGAGGTGGGTGCTGGTCTTTTCTCCCAAGGAACAAGTGGTAGGATGAGAGGAAATGGCCTCAGGTTGTGCCAGGGGAGCCTGAGATTGAAATATTTCTTCACTGAAAGAGTGGTGAAGCCCTGTAAGAGGCTGCCCATGGCAGTGGTGGAGTCACCATCCCTGAAGGAGTTCAAAAACATTTAGTTGTGGTGCTCTGGGACATGGTTTAGTCAGTATGGTGGGCTGACAGTTGGACTCGATGAACATAGAGGTCTTCTCCAACCTTAACAATGATTTTATGGGTTCATGGGAGAGTGTGATATAGTCCTTGCAAAGAGTTACTCAGCAGGGAATACACTCCAGTGGTTTGGAAATATACTGGAAAGGAAGACAAGAAAAGAAACCTTCCCATTCACATTTTCCCCCTCATTTTTTGTCATATTCTGCAAAAGGAGGCAGCCATGCACTTCTTCACATCTAGGACCCTCAGTACAGGAAGGACATGGATCTGTTGGAGTGAGTCCAGAGGAGGCCATGGAGATGATCTGAAGGCTGGAGTCTTGTACGAGAACAGGCTGAGAGAGTTGGGTTTATTCTGCTTGGAGAAGAGAAGGGTCTGGGGAGACCTTAGAGCAGCCTCTCAGTACTGAAAGGGGCTCCAGGAAAGGTGGAGACAGACATTTTAGCAAGGCCAGTTGTGACAGGACAAGGAGCAATGGCTTTAGACTTGAAGAGGGGAGATTGAGACTGGATATTAGGAAGCAATGTTTTACAGTGAGGTTGGTGAAAGACTGGCACAGGTTGCCCAGGGAGGCAGTGGAGGCCCCATCCCTGGAAATGTTCAAGGTCAGGTTGGCTGGGGCTCCGAGCAACCTGATTGAGTTAAAGATGTCCCTGCTCCTGCAGGGGGGTTGGGCTGGATGTGCTGTAAAGGTCCCTTCCAACTCAAAGCATTCTATGATTCTATAAATCACATGTAAGAGGAATCCCTGCAAACAGAAATCCTGCAGCTCTTGTGGGGCTTTCAGTGAAGCCAGTGGGAACCTCCCTGGAGCGCTTGTAAAAGGTTTGAAATGGAGACCTGTGCTGAACAAACTGCACGTACTGAAATAGCCACCCGTGCCTCCTTTAACACAATAACTGGATGTAGTAAGTCATTTCTGAGACAGTTGGGCACGCAATTGATGTGATAACTTGAAGATAAGGGGAAATGATTCAATCACCTATTATTTTCTCATCGCAGCTGAAACAAAGAATATGGAATAATCATTTGACCAAGAGATATAAAAAGGGTTGAGGGAAATGCTCAGTGTGGTCTGAAATTCATCATTTCCTCCGGTGTGAATCATACCCTGTATACAGTGATGATGAATTATCTGGGAGAGGTTCTGCCAGGCAAAGAGACAAATCCCAATTATGTATTCCTCATAGTTAGACACCTCCAACTATTTTCCAACAAGACACCACTCAGAATCTCCCTTACACAAATAACAGCAATTCCCTCTGCTGCGTCTCCGTTGCTCCCTGCCTCACGCTTGGCTGTATCATCATTAAAGCATCTTTTGTTATTTGCCTGCTAAAGCCATGAGATTGGCCTCCTGTGATTCACCAGGCACTAAGTGTAACAGAGAAGACCGAGCAAATAAAATAATCTGGATTTAGTTCCCAGAAGGAATGAACCACCTCGCCGGACACCAGTGCTTCACAGATGAGATTTTCCCATATATACATATAGACACACATACGCTGCCTGGAGGGCAGGGATGGCACCCAGAGGGACCTGGACAGGCTGGAGAGATGGGGTTGTGAGAACTTCATGGAGTTTGAAGCCAAGTGCAAGGTCCTGCCAATGGGTCAAGGCAATCCCAAGCACAAACAAAGGCTGGGTAGAGAGTGAGTTGGGAGAAGCCCTCAGGAGAAAGACTTTGGGTGCTGGGAGATGAAAATCTCAACATTTCATCTGGTAAAGTGCACTCACAGCCTAGAAAGTCAAGCAAGTCCCTGCATCCAAAGCAGTGGAACCAGCAGGGAGAGGGAGAGGATTCTGCCCCTCTGTTCAGCTCTGATGAGACACCACCTGGAGCCCCGTGTCCAGTTCTGGAGTCCTCAGCACAGGAAGGACATGGAGCTGCTGGAGTGAGTCCAGAGGAGGCCATGGAGATGATCCGAAGGCTGGAGAACCTCCTGCACGAGGACAGGCTGGGAGAGCTGGGGTTGCTCAGCCTGGAGTAGAGAAAGCTGTGGGGAGACCTTTGAGCAGCCTCCCAGTACTGAAAGGGGCTGCAGGAAAGCTGGGGAGGGGCTCTTGATCAGGGAGTGCAGGGATAGGATGAGGTGGAAAGGTTTTCAGCTGAAAGAGGGGAGACTGAGGTGAGATCTTAGGGAGAAATGTTTTGCTGTGAGGGCAGAGAGGCCTTGGCCCAGGTTGCCCAGAGAAGTGGTGGCTGCCCCATCCCTGGAGGTGTTCAGGGCCAGGTTGGGTGGGGCTTTGAGCCCCCTGATCCAGTGGGAAGTGTCCCTGCCCATGGCAGGGGGGTTGAAACTGAATGATCTTTATCAAGGTCTCTTCCAGGCCAAACCATTCTATGATTCTATGTCTCTGTGTGTCTGTGTGAGTGTCTTTGGCCCTTGCCCTGTTTTGCTGAGGTTTTAAGAAAGTCCCTGCGTTATGCTCAGTGCTTCTCCACCTCAGTCACCACTCAGGCTGTGGTGAGCAGCCCTGACCAGTCTGTGCTGCTCTTTCCCCAAGGAGGTGCTACAGTTGGATTTCAGCTGTGGTTTGAGGATGGGTCTCACAAGGATGGTAAAATTAACCCCACCAGAGCACACATTTCTGGGCTCTCCTCATTTCTCCTCATGTCCTCCCTGTAGAAATGTAGGTCTCAGCAGCAGCTGGTCTGAAGCTTCTGATTTCTTACATTTCAGTACAACCCTTCGTAAATATAGAGCTCTTTGCTCTCTTTTCATACTCGATGAAAAGGCCTCTGCAGAACCAACGTGGGAATGACGTGAATAAGGTCCAGGAGGAGTCCTGCTGAATTAAATGGAGCTTCTCCCAGGGGTGAGCGCTGTGAATCCCAGTCTGTCCTTGAAAATACATCTGTCCCATATACAAATCATCCTTGCTTTTTCTATTCAGGTCATCTTTGGTGCCTAAACACTGCATTAAAAATGACAGATGCTGCCTCTAAGTGTCTTCTGACAAGTTCCTGCCTAAACACACACAAAAGCACTGATCTCTGCAACGTTGTTCCATCTAAACATCAGAGAGGACTTTTTGGCAAAGCTCACACAGAGCTACCCCTCTGTGCCAGGATGCAGGACCTGCCAAGAGATGCTCCTGTGTTTCCCAAGGAGGCTGCCTGCATTTCAAGACAGTGGGATAGTTACTTTTTAAGTAGAGAGTCCTCAGGATGGAAGATATGTTTTACCTTCTGCATCTTGCTGTGCAAATTAATATTTTCCTACCCAAATGCTGTGCTTCCTTTCAGGCCTGTTCTGCCACAGCCATCTCAAACAGGAACCATTGTCTTGTCCTGCTTCCCGTGAGGCTACTCCCACACTGGCAACACAGCTTTTTCAAACATCCCACCCCAGGATGTTTAAAGGTTTTGTGCTGCCAGAACAGTTCTCTATCTTCCATCTTCCCCCACATAAACCAACAACATTTTATTGTCCCTATGACTGGGCCAGCACGTCCCTGCACCCCAGCTGCTGAGGTAGTGATGTTGCATGAGAACACCAGAAAATGTCCAGTTAGTGTTAACATCAGAAAGTTATTGCTACTTTCTTCCCATCTGTAAGCCATTTAGCTTCACTTTCATAGAATGATAGAATCAGAGGATGGCTTGGGTTGGAAGGGACCTGAAAGCCCAACCAGTTCCACCCACTGGACACCTTCCACTGGATCAGGGGGCTCAAAGCTCCATCCAACCTGACCTTGAACACCTCCAGGGATGGGGCAGCCAGCACTGCTCTGGGCAACCTGGGCCAGGGCCTCCCTACCCTCAAAGGAAAACATTTCTTCCCAATATCTCGCCTCAACCTCCCTTCTTTTTCAGCTTAAAACCTTTCCCCTCATCCTGTCCCTGCACTCCCTGCTCAAGAACCTCTCCCCAGCTTTCCTGGAGCCCCTTTCAGTACTGGGAGGCTGCTCTAAGGTCTCCCTGGAGCCTTCTCTTCTCCTGGCTGAACAACTCTCTCAGCCTAATCAAACCTTACAGACCCCCTTATCTGTACCAGTGTTCTCCACCTGGGAAAATTAGACCAATTATAAAAATGTTCACCTTTGGTGAGTTTGTGGGCATCAAACCAACCTGCAAATATGCAGCATCAGTGCCCCATGCCAAAAGCCATCACAGTCCACCCTCTACCTCTTACCCCGTTGGCTGGGGAAACAACAGGGTTAAGCCCATGCAATCCCCATGTTTTCTTCCCTTTCCTAAGGCTGATTCCCTGTTGCAGTGATGATGAGAACTGCTTGCAACCAATGAGCCCTTCTCAGGGCTCAGTCACAGGCAGTAGTAAACAGCAGCTATAAATAAAGCAAGGCAAAACAAATCACTATTACATGTGGCCGTGTTAATAAACCTCCCAGGCTGAATCTGAAGGAGCAAAGGAAGAGCTGTGCTATATTTACACTGTCTTTAATGAGTCTAAAATGCATGGAAAACAACAACAGAAGGGCTGGAAAATGCTGGTAAAGGTGAACCCCAGGTGAGGGAACTTTAACCCCTGGTCATCCTCTCCTGCCAAAGGATGCTTTCCTAGTGATGCTGGTCCAAGGCAGTTTGTGACAGCTCCTGTCACAAGGAGCAGTTTGCAAGGAGCATTCAATGCTCAATCTGCAATGGAGCAGGGAATCCCTCTGCCAGGATGCAGCCACACTGGTGCTGGGTATCTGGAGCACGGTCTGCTGGAGGACATGGAGACTTGAGATATCCAGCAGGCTGTGAGCATAAGCAACAGCTCTCCTTAAGCAACCTGGGGCCCTTCCTCCTGCTCAGAGCTGCAGGATTTAAAAATAAATGAGATGAGAAAACACACACAGTCAGATAGACTCAGGATCACAGTCAGATTTTTTTTTTCTCTTAACTTTAAAGCCTGGGTTCTGCAAACAACTCTGACAAAATGGATGGCTTCCCTAAGCCACTCTTTTTTGGGGGGTAAAAATAGTTGTTTAATGACCTTTTGAAACCGGAGGAACATCTGGCTCATCTCCACCACGCCTTGCAGCCAGTGATGTTTTGGATGGGGCAAGTGTATACTTGTATTCCGATGCTCCTCATCTACGTGGGATGCCTCGACGTGTGATGTTGCAGCTTCATCTAATTGCCATCTCTTTACTGCTTTTGAGCCAGGCCTTTTCTGGAACAGTCTGGATGAAGCTAAGTTCAATCCACGTGATTTATCCTCCCTGGTGCTTGCTTTGACAAAGCTAATCTTTGAGAAATGTTGAGCAATCAAACTGTCTGGGGCTCATGTGCCTTTTGGTCTCAAATCCTTCTTGGTTTCCAGCTGCTGCCAGGGGTCTCCAGGCCAACTGGAGGGAAGTTAAAGGGAAACAAAAAAAAAAAAAACTATTGCTTGCCTGTGTCTGGGTCATATACTGTTTTAACATTTATGAGTGTTTTTCTTTTCTCTGAGCTGTACTCCATGGTGTGGCTGCACCTTTCCTCCCTGGTTCCCACACTCTACCTCCTCAAGCACAGGCTGCAGGCGAGTCAGCCCCGAGTCAGGAGGTGGCATCCAGGCAGGGGTGTCCTGCCCATTCCTCTCTGTTAACCCAGGAGTTGTGTCTAATGCCCATGCCTAAGCAATGCCTGATGTCTGTGCCCAGTTAGGAGAGACTGTGGAGGGGCAAGAATGAGAAAAAGGTACAGCAAAATGAACAAACAAGGGCAAACAGGGATAGGACAAGGGGGAATGGCTTTAAATTGGAAGGGGGAAGTTTTAAATTAGACATTAAAAAGGAATTCTTCCCTCTGAGGTTGGGGAGGCCCTGGCCCAGGTTGCCCAGAGCATTGGTGGCTGCCCCATCCCTGGAGGTGTTCAAGGCCAGGTTGGATGGGGCTCTGAGCCCCCTGATGCAGTGGGAGGTGTCCCTGCCCATGGGGGCTTTAAGGCCCCTTCCAACCCAAACCATTTTATGAATCTATGAAATATTACATGTATCCCTCTGCTCTTGTTTTGGCTTACCCAGGGCTGCAGAAGGAGCTCTCAGGAACAGATATTTCACAGGGACTTTGTGATTTAAAACTGATGCCTTGCAGTTCTTGTTCCAAATAACAGTAAAATAAACAGGGAAAATACCAGTTTGGGTAAAGCAAAGTGCAAAGACTTCATTTTGCTGGAGGATCTCTCATCCTTTACTCCAAAACCACCGGAGTTGCACCACATCTTGAACCTTGTGATGTTTTTTTGCTCATTTTCACTCCTTCAGGAGTTTTGTAAGAAACAAAACCCAAATGGGTCTAAGACAACTCTCCATGGGGACAACCCTGACTGTAATGGCTCCCTATAGCCAGCTATCTGCACAGAAATTTTTCACCATGGAGAGTTCTCCCTTCCCACAAGCACCTCCTTGCCCCACTGCAGCCCATGGCCAATGTGTCCCATGGGTCACAAGCTGCCCAGGCAGTCTCATGTCCTTTGGGGAAGGTGCAGGCAGCAGCAGCAGCTGATCCCCTTTAGCATCTGCTGGGACATGGTTTGGACTCAACGTCCACCTCAGCCAGAGGCTGCTCCCAGTGTCACCCTTTGGCAGCAGCTTTTCTCACCCATCTCTTCCAAAGCAGGTATCAAAAAGATCTCTTAAAAGAATATGAAAGAGGTTTCACAAGGTCCTGAGAAGTGTTCCATATTTTTCATTTAGGTGCCTTTGAGTTGCCTGGCTGGCCTCACTTACAAACCAGCCTGCCAAACAAAGCTGAGGGAAACACCTCCCTCGAGGTGAGCAGCTCATAGTAACCCACCTGCAAGGGGGCTTTCTTGGGAGCAGTTATCAGCATCATCTCCCAAAGACAACACTTGCTGTGTCCTCTGCTCCCCACCTCCTACAGACTCAGCAGGTCCAGAGGATGCAGGAGGCATCGGATGATGCCTGTACACCCACAGCTTTTTTTTTTCCTTCCTCTTTTTTCTTTTGAACTGAGGTGGATTTTTAGCCCTTCTCTGTTTGTTATTGTTTTCCATTCAGAGTCTTCAATGTTCCCTCACACCCGTGTTTAATCCCAGCAGCATAAGAGGCTTCTAACGCCTCCTTCTCTTGCTTCCTTAAAGTGTGAAGACCTCTTTATCCCTGGTCACCAGCCCACGCAGGCTGGAGCTCCCAACAGCACAGACAGGAACGGGCTGCCTGCTCCAACCCATAAATCTGCCTGCCTCGTTGGCCTGGGTCTCTGGGTAATAAGAGCACAGGAAATTGTTGCTTTTACTGTTTTCTTGAAAAATGTAAACTTTGGGGCTTCTGTTGGCTGTTTGGCAATAGGGGAAGTGGACACGAGTTCTTGGGAAGGAGATCAGACAGAAATGAAAGGCACATCACTGCCACAGCTCTCCCATCCAGCCCTGCAAAAGAAAGGTGCCTGGGGCATTCACTGCCCACTTGTGACCCTGCACACCACGCGCCCACACCTGGCTTGGCCAAACGTGGGGCTTCTTGTGTCACCATCAGATTGCAAGAGGCACATGAAACCCATGATTGTCCCCCACATCCTTGCAGACCACACAGTTACCAAAAGCAGTCAGGTTCACCCACAAACCCTACAAGTGGAAATTTCTGAAGACAGCCAAAAGCAATTTCTAGAGACATCTCCACCAGCACTGCCCTCCTGTCAGGATGAACAGGTACAGATAACCCACCTCCACCACATCCCATCAGACACCTATAGCAAATGACATGCTGGAGGAAATAGATGCCATCCAGAGGGACCTCAATAGGCTGAAGGAGTTGGGTTTGTTCAGCCTGGAGAAGAGAAGGCTCCGGAGAGACCTTAGAGCAGCCTCCCAGTGCTGAAAGGGGCTCCAGGAAAGCTGCGGAGGGGCTCTTGATCAGGGTGTGCAGGGGTAGGATGAGGGGAATGGTTTTCAGCTGAAAGAGAGGAAATAGAGATGAGATCTTGTGAAGAAATATTTTCCTGTGAGGCCCTGGAACAAGTTGCCCAAAGCAGTGGTGACTGCCCCATCCCTGGAGGTGTTCAAGGCCAGGCTGGATGGGGCTTTGAGCCCCCTGATCCAATGGGAGGTGTCCCTGCCCATGCCAGGGGAGTGGAACTGGATGAGCTTTGAGGTCCCTTCCATACTAAGGGAATCCAGGTGCTTCCACTGCAGGGGAGAAGTCCAAGCCTTGTAGCCACATTTCTGTAGGAATTTCCATTTGCAGATTAAGAGAGAAGGAGCAGCAAAGCAGTTGCCCTACTTGAGGATCTGGCTCTCCTGCTTCATCGTTGCCTGTCTTATGTTACTTGTCTTTAATACATGGGGTAAAACCCAAATGGTTAAAAGTTCATTTAGAGTGGAAAATAAAAGAGCTCTCCCTGTAGGCTCGCTGACACAGCAGGCACTGCTCCACAGCCCACCCCAGGGACTCCTCACCCCACTCAGAAACCCAGCTCCTCGCCCAGGCAACATCTGTAATTCATAATTCTGTCAAGCCAGCCTCCAGCTGGGGGATGTTTCTCCGACCTGCCAGTTGTACAATTATAATGACTTCCTATTAAAGAAAAAAAAAATCAAGTGAGTTAAGGTCAAACGAGAGCTGACGCCTTTTATTTGCTGAAAAAGCAGCAGGGCCAGCCCCGACCAGGCAGGCAGCAGAGCCCAGGGGGGCCGGCAGGGTGCCTGCTCCCCCCCAGCACTGGGTGGGGACTGGATTGCCACAGCGAGAGGAAGATGCTCGTTGTGCAACATTTTCCTTACTTCCCACTTTTCAGACAAACTTTGAAAGTATTTTTTTATCACAACGATCATGGCCTGGGTTTCTGTTGTTGTTGTTGTGATTGCTTCTATTTTCAAATTATTACAGAATCATATAATCATGGAAGGAGTCCCTGCCCATGGCAGGGGGGTTGGAGCTGGATGAATTTCGAGGTTGTTTCCAACCCAAATCATTCTATGGTTCTGTAATTCTGTCTTTTTAAAAGCCTTTTCCTGGATGACTCTCCACTCTGGGATGTAACACTGCATCTATATATCCCATACTATAGAATATTTTTGGTTTGGACATAAGTTTCCCTTCACATCTATTCAAAACACATATGTAAATGAGAGTTGGTGTTAAGTTAAAACAATGCTGAGAAAAAGGCATGTGGTAACACATGGGGGTAGCAGAGAAAAGATGCTACTACGGAATTCAAAATTAGATGGGAGAGCTAGCAAGGCAAAGGTATAGAAAAAGCTGCTTTAAATAACAGTTTCAGGAAGAGAATCACAGAAAAGTTTGTGTTGGAAGGAACCTCAAAGCCCATCCAGTTCCACCCACCTGCCATGGGCAGGGACACCTCCCACTGGATCAGGGCTCTCCAAGCCCCATCCAACCTGGCCCTGAACACCTCCAGGGATGAGGCAGCCACCACTTCTCTGGGCAACCTGGAACAGGGCCTCCCCACTCTCATTATGAAGAATTTCTTCCTAACATCTACTCTAAATCCTCCCTCTTCCAGTTTAAAGCCATTCCCCCTCATCCTATCACTCCAGGCCCTTGTAAAAAGTCCCTCCCTAGAAAGCTGGATATTGGGAGTGACAAGCTGAGGGAATCTGGAAGGAGCTTTAGAGACCAGGTCAGCTACAGCACTGGAGCAGCTCTGGATCTCCCACCTATCATCTTCATGAGGTCCAGGATTATTATTAGCCCAATCCAACCCCTGAGGGGATGAGTCATGCAGAAAGCAAAGGTCAGATTTTAGAAGTTTTCACAGTGAAAAACCTAAGGAATCTTCAAAACATTACTTGCCTCCTCTCCTGGGCTTTTACTTCTGAACTGACCTTAAAATTCTGATGGTAGAAGACGGGCAAAGGCCTCACGGGAGGGACGGGAGTTGACTGCAGCGTGCTAAGCGGCACCACCTCACCTCATAAATGCCTTCATACCATTGCTAGAGCTTTCCTGTTAGAAATCCAAACCCCAGGTTGCTCAGAAACATTTGTGCAGCCAAGATAAGCTTGGGGGAAGAGTGGCTTTGATTCATCCCTGAGGGTGTGCAAGCTCGAATCCACAAAATGCTTATGGAAATGAATACCGCAGTGGATTAGAAACTGCAAACATTTGTCCTAAGTATCCAACATCTGTTTTCCACCAGCTTTTTACACCCTGCACCAGGCATCCACTGTATTTATTAATTGAAAAACTGTCTCTGTTTCTTGTAGATGGTTTTTTAACACGTGTTTAGTGTAGTATTTGAAGCACACCCCATCATATCAGCGCTGAACGTATTGTCTCCTGCAATTTAACGCTGTAAAACTAATGGCTGCTATCAGCGAGGTCATTTAGCAATTGAGGGAGATATAAATCATCTCTGACCCCTTCCCACAAGCAGTTCAGGCTGGCATCTCAAGTTTGCCTATGCCACACGCCCCCCATCTGCTTTCTGGGGGGGATCTTTGCAGGGAATATGTTAAGCACCGTGTATCATTTTATGTACGCGTGTGAAAATATGCATTGATGTTCCTTAACATGCACGAGTCAGTCATTAGCAATGCAAATTAGAGGCAGAGCTAAAAGCAAACACACCCACCAAGAGTTCAAGATCACAGACAAGTGGGAAAAATTAAGGGAATATGCAGCACACAGAGCAGAGTGGTACAAGAAAGCACAGCACTCCAGCTCCCTGCTGGGAGGTGCTCTGGTGGCCCCTGTGGACCACGGAGATGGCTTTTGGGTTGGGCTTGGTTGACAATTTTACTGCAAACTCCTACCCATAGGGCTCTAAATTCAGTAAAGATGCTCTGGAAAGGCCTGGAGCTGCGTGAATCCTGCTGGCTTTGGCTTATGAAAGCTGGCTATAAAACCCAAACAGATCCCTGCAATTCAGCCCAGGGAGGTGGTTAGATTCAAAATCCATTTGTCTGAGCTTTCGGGCTGTGATGCCACATCTACTGCCTTGTTGAGCTCTTTGCATTGACCAGTTTTAAGAGGTTGCTCAATGCTTTGCTCTCCCAGGAGCATTCAGCTTCACACCAATGAGCCTGGATGCAAAGCAATGCTGAGCCACAGCCAGGGTTGGCACACAAAAGTCAAAGCACTCCTCTCACAAACAGCAAAGCTGGGCTCTGCCTCACTGCTGTTAGGAAAACCTGAAGTGGGCTTAGTGGAGTCTGTCTTTGGCCAACATCAAGTTGTAACTGGGGTTCATGTCTGTTCACTGCCTACAAAACACTCCCAGCTGAAGCCTTGAGTGCCTGTTGCCACTGACCCCAGACAGCTACAGTTTAGGAAGGCTTTCCTAACAAGGCTTTCCTGACAAGATAGGACTGGGACATAACAACATGTTCCCATATTGGCAAAACTGAGATTAACAAGGTATTTGTACTGGCACATTTCCCTGCTTTGCTGTCTCCCACTGCCTTTATTTCCATGCACGTTTATAGAATCATAGAACAGTTTGGGTTAGAAGGGACTTCAAAGCTCATCCAGTTCCAAACCCCTGCCATGGGCAGGGACACCCCCTCTGGGAGCAGGGTGTTCATAGCCATCCATTTATGAAAGGGTTCATAAGCTCAAGTGGGTAACTATGGTCTGGCTCTTACTGCTTCACCTTATCTTTCATGGGACACCCCTGAAGTACAGAAACCACCTATTTTTTTTACCACACAGGTGAAAGGACATAATCTGTTATTGGGGCTGCTCAAACACGTGGCCAGCACCTGGTGATGTCCTTCCCCTGCAAAGTGCCACCCACTGCCCTCTTACTCTCCCACTGCTGCAAAGTGCCATGCAGACACTGAGCTCGTGTGCTCACCTACTATTCCCCAAGAGCTTATTCCTGCTCCTTATTACAGGGTTTTGGTGCTTGATGTGAGTACAGCATCTACCAAGGCTGGAACCTTACCAGCTTCAGCTGGAGCCAAGGGCAGACTGCCCCATCCTTGGTGACTCAGCATGTTTGCCCACCAGTTTAATGTTATTTTCCATGTAAGACAAAGCCTAAAGAAAGGACATAAACCTGTTGATTAAAAATCACACTTACAGCATGGTGGGAATGGGATATTAATCCTCAAGTTGCTCAGCATGTTGCAGCCAGCATCCACACCAACAGGAGAACCTCAACACTGCTGTCCTGGCCTTGTACGAGAGCCTTTATCACAAAAAGGTCACGAAATTTACAGAACCACCCTGATAAAAGTACTATGAACCAAATTAATTAATCTGTTGCTATGTTCAGCACTCAATCAAGGAGGTAACAAAGAGTGAGAAGAGAAAGAATTTAGATTTTGTAGTGGATAAATAAATAAATAGCAGCTGAAATTAATGCAACCTGTGCCCATTTCCCCCTGCCTTTCTACAGGACCATTAAGCTATCTATTATCAAATTCATTAGGGTAGCTTGGGGGAAAATAAGTATCTCTGCTTTTTACCCTTACCAGCTCTCTCTAGTCATTCCCAGTATCTGATGCTAGCAGTGTCCTTTGGGTTTTCAAAAGGTGAATTCTGTAAAACACCGAGTGATAAAATTTTCAAGGGTGCCCAAGCAACTTGGAAGCTGAAATCCTATTGATTTAGGGCTCAGTTTCCCACTGCCTTCAGTTTGTGGTGTACCCAGGTGTAGCATCCCAGATCCAAGAGCAATGCCAGCCTGGGGGTAGTAAAACACCTTCTGTCATAGGAAAGCTGCACATTCCCCACCAGGCAAGTGCTGCTCATGACCTCCTTGCACAGAGAGACTGAAGGATGGCAACAGGAGAGCTCCTGCAGCGTGGGAATTTCAGTGCTCAGAGGCAGTGAGCTGCAAGAGAGCAAGGCTGCAGCAAGCGCTTGTTGCAACTGAAAAAGTATTTGATTTATTTTTTGTTACTATAAGAAATTTAAGCTTTATCAGTGCACCAGTGCTTTTAAATTTCCATCCCAAGGCTGATGTTAATTCCCTTGGCTTGACTTCTTACCATATTAATTAAGTCGCTCTGTCGGAAACAGTTTAAATTGTTTTTCCACAACATTTTTTACATAATCAAGATTTGAGAGTTCACTGTACGTGAGGTGAACTTTGGGATGTAAAAGCAGAACTTGCCTGTCTCTCCCTCTCTCTCTGTATGTGTTTGGATGGGAACATCCAAACATGTGGTTTTCTCCAAGAGGGCTCAGAGCATCAGCTGGCTGTGGGCCAGGCCAGCCAGACACTCCGTCAGCCACCAGACCTTTCCAAGCTGCCTGCGAAACCTTTGCAAGCATCAGGAATCACAGAATTATTAAGGTTGGAAAAGGCCTCTAAACTCATCCTGCCCAACTGTCAGCCCAGCCCCACTGTGCCAACTAAGCCATGTCCAGAAGTGCCACATCTGCTTGTCTTTGGAACATTTCCAAGAATGGAGACCCCACCAACGCCCTGAGCAGCCTCTGCCAGGGCTTCACCACTCTTTCACTAGACATTTTTCCTAATATCCAATCTAAACCTCCCCTGGCACAACCTGAGGCCATTTCCTCTCATCCTATCACTTGTTACTCCAAGTGAGCTTCACAGATTTGAGCAAACAAGTGCATGGACACCTACAGCCTGTCCCACACATTAAAGATTTGATTTTCAAACACTCCTTTCCTTCTTTATTTAAAAGAACAGCTGCAAGCAGTTAGCACCATCTCTTGCAGCACTATCCTCACTGCCCTGGCTCACCTCATACTTGCTCACCAAAGATGGACCTCGTACCCTGAACCACACTGGGAAAGGAACATTTCTTCCCTCAGATCCACCTAGGGCACAAATCCAGCACAAACACTGAAAATGCAGCTGCAGATCTTAGACAACACTTATTGCAAGTCCCCCCCATTGCATGGGGTTGTTCCATCCTGGCTGTTTGTAACCCGAGGGCTCAGGAGCATCCACACACTGGCACAATTGACCCTGCTTGTAGAGCCAGCCCAGCACTTGTTTGGGACACAGCAGAGAAACACAGCTCATTTCAGGTTTAATTCCTCAGGAACAGACAATATCTTAACCCATTTAATACAACATTTTGCTGTTACCCCTCCAGGCAGAAGCAGCAGCCAGGCAGCACATCAAGCAGGAACTGAGCACCAGCAAGCAGCAGCCTCTTAAATTCATCAGGTGATCAGGTGGGGGAGCCAGGGCTTGCTGCCTCTGCAGGTTTCATCAGAAAGGCCTGGTGTCAATTAGATAGATACACTGATGAGGCAGGAGAAACACTTGTGAAGCATTGCCCTCAGGTTCAGGTGGTGTGAAGTCCTATGATGGAATAGCTGAAAAAAAGCCAGAAGCTGGTACCTCTTCCTTCCCTGAGGCTCAGTATTATCAATCCCTCGTCTTAATTTTTGGGTTTTCTCTCCTTCTTTACTATTTTCCTTTCTTTATTTCATTTCTTTTTTCCTTCCTTCTTCTTCCTCTTGCCCACCCCTCATCCCCTTCAGCCCAGAAAAGCAGCATGAATAGAATCATAAGGGTTGGAAAAGACCTTCAAGATCATCCAGTCCAACCATCAGCCCAACCCCACCATGCCTACTAAGCCATGTCCCCAAGTGCCACAGCCATACGCTTCATGAAGCCATCTGGGTTCCACCACTGCCCTGGGCAGCCTCTGCCAGGGCTTCACCACCCTTTCAGTAAAGACATGATTCCTAATATCCAAGCTAAACCTCCCTTGGCACAACTTGAGGCCATTTCCTCTCATCCTATCACTTGGGAGAAGAGCCCAGCACCCACCTCACCGCAACCTCCTTTCTTGAAGCCGCTGAGAGTGATGAGGTCTTCCCTCAGCCTCCTCTTCTCCAGCTGAAACAGCCCCAGGTCCCTCAGCCACTCCTCATAACACTTGTTCTCCAGCCCCTTCCCCAGATGTGCTCCAGCCCTTCAATGTTGTGAAGAGCCCAAAACTGAATCCAGAATTCCTGATGCAGCCTCACCAGCACCAAATATGAGTGTGGGACAGTCTGTCTCTCCATCTCGTGCCATATTCCTCATCCATGCTCTCACATCTCTAGATACTACTCTGACTTTTACAAGTTGCAATACAAACACACAGCTGATGGATCCCACAATATGGATCCCAAGGTGTGTTTCTGTGCAGCCCCTCGGGGTGGGCAGCACTCAGAGCCCTCTCGATACACTCGACAGTGCAGGCTCCTAGATAAAGCTCTAAACCACAGTCCTGATCTAAACACCTTCTCCATTGTGTCAAGGAAATTGATTGCAGGGAAAATTACCCCAGCTGAAGTTCTCAGAAAACACAGATTTGGGCAAAAATGTTACATATTATTTGAACACTGGGAATTGATAAGTTGTCTATTATTTTATATTATTGCATTATATTAGAAGACAGTTGTCTTATAATCATTTTCTCAGAGAACCTACATTTTTAAGTCTTCCAAGCTTGCAAAAAAAAAAAAAAAAAAAGGGCATTTTTCAATTAAAAAGTTGCAACACAAGCTTTCTGATTAACCTAAATCCAACTGCTTTCAGCACTTCCCAAGGCCATGTATCACAGGGAGCAGGAGACGGCCGAAGCCTTCTCTTGCGGGGAGATGAGACATTGGGCATAAATTAAAACACTGGAGGCACAGGTAGGAGGGTGAGGGGAATTGTGGCCATTAAAGCCTACTGGTGCCCTGAGGGTGGAAATGTGATCCCCAGGTAGGAAAATTTCATTTTGTGCTTTAATGCAGCCATAACTCTGGATGGAATTTGCTGATTTTATGGCTGGGCAGCAGAAGGGAGGTGGGACCAAAGCGTATCTGTACTGTAAACAGCTTTGTGCCTCCCTGGAGAGCAGAGCCCAACCTGGCCTGGTCAGGTAAAGCAGAGAAGCAATCATGTGCAGAAACAAGGTCCATATCCTTTCATTCCAAGCCCAATCCCTTAGCTGGGATTTCTATATTGATTCCAAATTGTAGTGTCTTATGACTTCTTTGTGGACTGCAGGAGTAGAATGCTCTCTCTTACAACTCTTCCAACCTGTATTTTTATGTCATTTCTCTTGAAGGAAAGAGCCCCTCACGCCTCCACAGCCAACATTTTGCAGGACACCTCTCCCCAGCCAACTCTCTGCAGTGGTGGGACTGCTGGTTCCCTGAGTTCCCAGTTGCCCAGGACCGAGGAAGATGCTGGGGTGGTGGGACACTGTGCCTGTGCGACTCTAAATTTAAAACCCAACAACACTCTCCCCCAAAAAAACAGATCAAAAAGTCAGCTTAGGGCCCCCTGCATAGATTTGTCCTCATGGAGAGCCAGCAGTGTAGAAGTGTCCTTCTCAAACTCAAACCATTCTACGACTCTATGAAAACATGCAAAATTAGCAAAGCTTTGAAGCTGAATGGTAAGAAATCAGCAATCACACATTTCCTGAAGGACACCTCTTGTCCAGAGCCCGTTGCCATAAGCTTCGCAGGTCTCAGCAGCCCAAGCAGTGGTTTTAGCTTGTGAGGCTGAATGAAAGGGTGAGCTGTAACTCCATCAGAGCAGGGAAATTTTCCCTCCCGAAATCACAGCTTCTGTGCTGCAACTGCTGCTTTCCCAGCTACATTTATGCCTCTCTTCTTGTTCTTCAGTTATTATTTGGATTAAAGAGGTATCTGATGAGTAAATCCTCTCCTTTTATCTCTATAACAGGGAGAGTCAGTCTCAGCTCAGGTCTCTGATTAGCAATTAGCAGGTGATTATTTCCTCCTGGGTGGCATTGCCCTTCCTTTGTGTCTGAGCAGATCCCCTCCAAGTCCAGATGAACACCGTGTCCATTTGGAGAGGAAAGGGAAAAGGCAAAAGGTTTTCTCCTTTGCTTCCCCAGATATGTTTTTCTGGTCTAACCTTGAAGTTTATTACAAGTTTCTTTTTCTTTGGAGTCAGCCAAGCACAAAACCTCTTCATCTGTTTTGCCTGTTTTCCCTGATATCACCAGCAGATCTCGCCGCCGGGTGCCAGGGGGGTTCCAGTTCACCAGTGACTTCTGCTATTTCCATTATGAGAGCATTATAAATTATGAGAGAGACATTTTAATTGCCATTAGTCTGTAACCCAGTCCATGTTTAACCCACCGGGAGGGATCTGGGGAAGGAAAAATGTCAACGCTGTGCTACAAAGGGATGATTGATGCAACAAGTTATTTAAGAAACATATTTCCAAAGGGCAGGGTGTACCTGCCAGTGCTCCAGAGTGTCCATCTTCACTCCGTGGAGGGGATGTTTTTGAGCATCATTAGGCCTTAATGATCATCCTGCTGTGATAACTGACCTGCAGCTTCAAGGTACATGTTTGATGGGGCAGCAGCATGGCTGTACACCCTTGGAGTTCACAGGTAGCTTGGGTGGCTTGGTCATTAATAGGAAGAGTGGACAAGGTTTTCCCCTGCAAGGAGCAAGACTTGTTGTCTCCTCAAATACCCACCATCTCCACATGTGGTTTCTTACACAGCTTTATCTGTAGGAAATATCTTCAGAGAGGGTTTTTCTTGATTCTTTCTTGTTTCCTCCACAAAATAATGGTTCTCAGTAAGTATTTTCGTCTCCAAGTAAGTTTGGAGGAAACAATATTTAGTTATCTAAACTAACTGGAAAGATTTAGAGGAAATAGTTAGAAATGAGTCTTTGAGCACCCTGATCCAGTGGGAGGTGTTCCTGCCCATGGCACAGGGGTTGGAACTGGATGGGCTTTAAGGTCGCTTCCAACCCCAATGATTGTATAATTCTATGATTCTATGAAATGTTAATATTGTTTGCTTCATGGGCTCTGAACAGTGAAGTATTTGAGGTTTCATTACAACCTTAATAATCTTTGTAACACAAAGAACCTTCATGATTAAAATCTGCAAAGAAAACAGTTCTGTGTTCACTCCTTCCAACAGCCCCATCCAACCTGGCCTTGGACACCCCCAGGGATGGGGCAGCCACTAGTTCTCTGGGCAACCTCTCCCAGGGCCTCCCCATCCTCACAGCAAAACATTTCTTCATAAGATCTCATCTCAGTCTCCCCTCTTTCAGCATAAGCCCCTCCCCAGCTTCCCTGAAGCCTCTTTCAGTCCTGGGAGGCTGCTCTAAGGTCTCCTTGGAGCCTTCCTGTCTTCAGGCTGAACAAGCCCAACTCTCTCAGCCTGTCAACGTTGCTTTAGTCAACTGGATCTCAAACTCCTCCAAGGCTGCAGATGGTGCATCCTCTCTGCCTCACTCATTCCCATGTGCTGGTTGTATGTGTGATCCCAGAGCTACCAGTGGTCATCACAACCTCACCACTCCCAGCTTACTTGGTGCTCAACCTGACAGTTTGATGCACAGGATCTTTCTGCCCATTACTGCAGCATCACCACCCTTGTGCCACCAGCTGCCCCTCAGAAGTGCCAAGCAGCTCAGGCCACGGCAATCTGAAAAGTCATAAAGTCTAAGGCCTGCTCCCTGTCCCAACACTGATGTTCCACCTCACAGGACCCTTCACCATCTGCACGGGGAGACCTGTGGAGATGGTGGCTCTGTCCCTGTGCCTCAGTTCCTTGGGAAGGCGTTGCTATTAACCTCATTAATCTGCACATGCAGACACACTGTTTATCACATCCATCTCACGAGTCTGTCAGCCTGAATAGGTCACATAATGCAAAACTCCTAATATTTTGACTCGGCTCCTCATCAGACTCTCGGAAATCTGTGCGACAGCATGGACAGGAGGGGATTTTTTCTCACTTATGAAGCTTCAAGCCTAACACTGTAAAATTTGTTTCTCATCAAGAGCAGGAGCAATGGGCTTCGACTGCAATATCATCCCAGGGATATTTCTTCTCAGACTCCTAAAAAGACCCTGGGAGGAGAATTTTACTCCACTGTCTCCACTGGAGTGGGGAAATGCTCTGTGAAACCAGAGAGAGATTGTTTTGTGCTGCTTTCCTTTATCCATTCAGAAAGCAGGCAGGAGATACAGGCCCTTTACCTGCTTAAATCTGCTCTGAAGCACTTGTGTGGGCTGGTTTGGTTTTGTCAAAGTATTCTCCCTGAATGGAAAGCACCGATGATTACAGTGGGGTCGTGTCTCTGCCTGCTCCTGCCCACACTGCAGTCAGTGATGTCCCTGTTGAGGCCATCACTGGGGACACTCAGGGGTTTATGGCTCCTTTCAGAGCTTTGATGTATCAGTTTAAGGAGCTGGATGTCACTGTGGATGCAGCAGCAATGAATAACAAGGCTGCTGTTCCCAGCGTGGCTCCAGCAGGAGCTGCTGGGAGCTGCATCCCAGGAACAACAAGTGCAGGCAAACGAGGTGATGGGAGCAGATCTCTCAAAGGAAAAGAATCAGTAGCACAAGTCAGGCACAGGATTTGCAATTCAAAATATTTTGCTCTCATGAGAACCCACCTGGAGTCCTGTGTCCAGTTCTGGAATCCCCAACATGAGAAGAATACGGAACTGTTGGAATGGGTCCAGAGGAATCTATGAAGATGATCCAAGGGCTGGAGCACCTCTGCTATGAGGACAGGCTGAGAGAGTTGGGGTTGTTCAGCCTGGAGAAGAGAAGGCTTCAGGGAGACCTTAGAGAGACCTTCCAGTGCTGAAAGTGGCTCCAGGAAAGCTGGGGAGGGGCTTTCTACAAGGGCCTGGGGTGACAGGATGAGGGGGGATGGCTTTAAATTGGAAGGGGGAAGATTTAAATGAGACTTTAGGAAGAAATCTTGATGATTTGGGTGGGGAGGCCCTGGCCCAGGTTTCCCAGAGAAGTCGTGGCTGCCCCATCCCTGGAGGTGTTCAAGGCCAGGTTGGATGGGGCTTTGAGCCCCCTGATCCAGTGGGAGGTGTCCCTGCCCATGACAGAGGGTTGAACTGGATGGGGTTTGAGGTCCCTTCCAACCCAAACCACCCTATGATTCTATGATCCTGCACCATTAAAACAGATTATTGCTATTGATTTTCTTGGTGACTGACACATATCCATCCCCAGAGAGCGACACAACAGGCAGTGGGCAGCTTCAACACCTTGGAGGGTGTTTCTTATCCCTCTAAAGATTTACCAGTGTTGGTTACTACAGTAATTACCCTGTCTATTTGCTGATCATAAATTAGTTTCCTAATGGAAATGCAGTTGTGGCTCACAGTTATTTGAACCCATCTGCCTACCAGGTAGCTCACCAGGGTGGGTGATGAGCTCCATGCCCAGGCTGAAGTACTGAGGGCTGTTCCCACCAGGTCTTGCAGCTAATGCATGGTAAACAAAATCAAACCATACCCAATGCTGACTTCTCCACCTCATAATAGTTTTAATTAGTGCTGTTGTCCAGCTTTGGGCACAGTGCAGCTCCTGTCTGGCCAGCCAACATCTGTTTGATGCCTTCATTACACCTTTCAGCTCCTATGTCAATAAGGCAATAATATTTCAATAATAATCTAATATAATATCCTATAATCTAATAACCTCCATCTCAAAATCTCATTTAGTGCAGTTTGCTCTCGATTACATCAGCCACAGAGCAGGAAAGGAAAAATCTAATCAATGATTGGATATTTTCCCAAAATATATCTGCGACATTCACCACGATGCATGTGGCTTGAGGCAGGAGTTACTGGCTGAGACTGTGGTCTTTGCTGTGCAGGGATGATGGCAAGTTCCTTCCCAGCTGAACACCATGACTTCAATGAAGGCAAGGACACAGGTGGCTGGTTCAACCTGTAATTCTTCCACTCCAGCCCTGCTGGGAGCCCCGCTGCCTCCCTGCAGCTGTGTCTGTCTTGGGTGATCTCATAGAATCATAGAATCATGGAATGGTTTGAGTTGGAAGGAGTCTCAAAGCCCATCCAGTTCCACCCCACCACCATGGGCAGGGAACCTTCCACTGGGTCAAGTTGGTCAAAGCTCTACCAACCCTGGCCTTGAACACTTCAAGGCATGGTGGAAAAATTTTTGTGCTAAAAATAGGACATGACTGGTTGAAGAACACAAGAGGATTTTGAGCAGCTCCTCTCCTTACAGCTGCTGGTCCTGATGGTGCCATCAAGGTCCAGGCAAGAACCACCACCCATGGGGACACCACTGGTGCACCACACCTTGCTTTGCCTTTCATTGGTGGGAAAGGTGGAAGAAGGGCCATCCCTGGAAGCAAGAGTGACATCTAGGTGTTTCATCCCTTAGCTGTTGTCCAGGTCAAGGCTGAACTGTGTTGGTCATCAAGTTGCAGGGAGCAGCCAACAACTACAATGAGTTTAGTTTAAAATAAAAGAAAATCTGAAAGGACTGGCTGATTCGTCGTTTGTTTGCTGAAGTGATGCCCTCCTATGATAGAGAAAAAGTAGGTCTGGGTTTGAGTTACACAGTGAAAAACTAATCTCATCTAAAACATTGCAGAGAAAATGAAGTCATCCTGTTACTGCATTAGTGGATGCAGATGGTGTGAACTGCCACAGCTGTGGCACAGAGTGATTTCAGACAGGGAGTCCCATCAGATGCTCTTCCCCTCCCCCAAACCATGGATGAAATCTGACCGAGGCCTCGTCGGAGTAACCGCAGGCATTTCTAAATGCAGATAAGTAATGGTGTGTAATTTGGAGCAATAAAAGCTTATAGGAGTGTCACGAGAGCACAGCTGCTGGCCACATTGCCCCGACTAGAGGGGACCTTCAGATCTGCTGCTCATCACTCACCGCAGCAACTCCTCTTTGGAGACCACAACCCACTGGGGATTTATCCCTGCTTACAACTCTGGTGTTAGTTCTGCTTTTGTCCATAGGATGTGGAGCTGGGTAATGGAATGGTTACCAGCTCTTGGGAGGCAGGAGGATCTTTGAGAGGTTCCTTCTGCTTGGGCATCACCCACCCAGGAGCTACGGCTCCGTGTTGTACCTGTGACCGTTGCAGGAGGGCCATACAATTTTAGAGCAGGGAAAGAAGAGAGTTCATTGCGTGGCACCACAGAAGCCATTCTTACACACTTCAGCAACCCACTGAATGAACAGAAGAGGTAAGTTCTTATTCATTAACTAAACTCTGTTTTCACTCATATTTAACCCACTGAGTTTTGATCATTTTAAGAGAGCAAATACAATCATGCAATCAGATGCATTAAAAAAACCCAAAGTTCCCCTTTGGAAAATTCAAATGTATTTTCTTGTCCTTAGAACTAGGATAATATAAAACAATATATTTCTAGGTCATATCTGCTGCCACATTCTTAGTATGTGTCAATATTTATGTGGCACTGAGCAGACAGGGAAAATGCATCTGAGATAAGGTGTGGTTGGGTGCCAATTGTTACATCAGCTCCACACAGCCATGAAGGTGCATGGGAAGGGCTTTCTGGAAAAATATCCTCTCCAGAGGGTGTCTTTGATGGTTTCTGCTGCTCTCGGGAGTGGTTTTCATGCCAGCATTCCCCTCTGCAGCTGGGATGCTCCAGCCCCTTCCCAGTCTCAAGGAGCAACACCAAGGTTGATGCAACCCATCTCCACAGAGTCATAGAATCATAGAATGTTTTGAGCTGGGAGAGATCTCAAAGCCCACCCAGTTCCACCCCCTGCCATGGGCAGGGACACCTCCCACTGGATCAGGGGGCTCAAAGCCCCATCCAACCTGGCCATGAACACCTCCAGGGATGGGGCAGCCACTACTTCTCTGGGCAACCTGGGCCACAGCCTCCCCACACTCACAGCAAAACATTTCTCCCTAAGGTCTCATCTAATCTAAACAATTTAGACACCAGAATGTTGGTCTTGCACCTGTAAGCTGGACAAACAGCTCAAAACCAAGGAAAGGAAACAAGATAGCACAATGCCAGCCCCAAAGTCCTGTCTCTAACCCAACGAGTGATGGTTAACAGGAACTCAAAGTTTAAAAACAGAAGCCCAAGGTTCAAAGGGACTGGGTGTACTGGCACCACAGGTTGCACTTGTTCTGGTGTCCTTGGATAATGCCACATGAGCAGGGGTGGGAAAGGCAATGCAACAGGGAAGTGTGTCTGGCCAGGCTCTCCCCAGGTGTAAATCAGCCGTGGGTCACTGAGCAGGGCTGTATTGATTAATACCAGCTGAAGACTGGGCCCATTTTATTTTATTATGCCCCAAACCTCAGTAAATGCTTTGTTGGTTTTATAGAGAGAAATCCAAACCATGGGCTGGGATAAATGGAGAATGAAAAATCATTTTGATGAAATTGCTTCTTGGCAAAAGCTCATGAAAGGAGACAATGCTAATTTTTATACTCAAGAATGCTTCTCTGAGTTTATTTTTTCCCTTCCTTGGCAGACAAATACCAAGCCCAATACTGTTGAAGGGATGATCAGGAGTGAAGCATGCAGGTGGAAAGCTGATGGGCTCCTGTCTGCTCTCTCTGTGTTTGAGGCTCCTTGTTTGTCACCTCTCACCAGACAGTCTGCCCATCACTACATTATTCATGAGTTGGAAGGGGGCAAGAAATCATCTCTAGAGCTTCTCAGTCAGCTGGGGAAGGCTCTTCAAGAAGACAAGGAATAATACCTGAGCCCCTCTAAAAAACAAAATATGGCCAGGGGCAGGAATAGGTTGTCCTGGCCATATTCCTCCTAATTGCAAAAGATCTCTTGAGTGACAGCACAGTCAGGGTGGTTGTATCCAATGGCACACAGGAATGGGAGAATTAATGTTATTATTAATAATTAATTAATATTAATTTTAAAAATATAATTATTTTCATGATGGATGGGATTCAGTTGTTGGGCAGCTCCCCTGCATTCCGTGGTGGTGGATCATAGCTCATAGACCACAGAGGGCTGGAGAACCTGCATAGGAGGACAGGCTGAGAGCTGGGTGAAGAGAAGGTTCTGGGGGGACCTTAGAGCAGCCTCCCAGTACTGAAAGGGGCTCCAGGAAAGCTGGGGAGGGGCTCTTGATCAGGGAGTGCAGGGATAGGATGAGGGGGAACGCTTTTCAGCTGAAAGGAATAATGGTTTTAATCTGAAAGAGGGAAGATTTAGATGAGATCTTAGGAAGAAATGTTTTCCTGTGAGCGTGGGGAGGCCCTGGCCCAGGTTGCCCAGAGCAGTGGTGGCTGCCCCATCCCTGGAGGTGTTCAAGGCCAGGTTGGATGGGGCTCTGAGCCCCCTGATCCAGTGGAGGTGTCCCTGCCCATGGCAGGAGGGTTGTAAACAAATGGCTTTAAGGTCCATTCCAGCTTTGCTCTCTCTTGCTTACCTCCAGCTCATGGGATCCTTCCATAGTCAGCTATGCCACCTGCCAAGGACCCACCACATGGAATTCCTCTTTACAGAAATATTTTCTGCTGGCTTATATTTTTAATTTTGTGTTTTGAGTGCAGAAGGTAGAGTTCTAGCCTGAAAAACCACACTAATAGCAGCACAGGCATCTGCACTGCCCAAATGCTGCCCTGCCAGTCCCAGGGAACTCCAGCTTACCCTCCATCTGGCATAACTTATGACATCTACAGAAGGGTGTTAACTAACATATGGAAAGACAGACACATTTCCAAAATACAGCATTTCTTGGTGCGTGCTCCTCTTTGATGTTTTCCTGCAAGGGTGGGGAGGCCCTGGCCCAGGTTGCCCAGAGAAGTGGTGGCTGCCCCATCCCTGGAGGTGTTCCAGGCCAGGTTGGATGGGGCTTTGAGCCCCCTGACCCAGTGGGAGGTGTCCCTACCCATGGCAGGGGGCTGGAACTGAATGGGCTTTAAGTTCCCTTACATTTCATTCTACGATTGTGTGATGACGCAAAAGTTTAATGAATGTATTATATTTTCCTTTTGGGGCTGGAGAGTTTACCTCCCCTTCCCCTATTTTGATCTGAAGCCTTTGAAGGTGAAATTTCCCTTTCCCAACCAGCCAGCACAGAGCTATTGAGTTGGCTTTTTCCCTCTAACTAGAAAAATCTGCTGCAATCTGATATCCTGTGTCCAGAGACAAGCTTTGGGTTGTGTTCCCAGCCTTTCTGCAGGCAGAAATCAGTCTGGCATAGAGCTGAGTGGAAATAAATTAGCAGAAATAACAGATTGGGCCAGCAACAAGGCTGAACATCTTCCAGCCTGTGACTTCTCCTCCCTTGCTATGGAGACTTGTATTGAGTGGAGGAACTGAGAACATAGGGCACCTCGGCTGGGCAAGGCTGCTGTTGTTTGTATTTTAAATATAAATGTATTTCTCTTGCAGAAAGGGCTTCTGTAACACAGGAAAATGCAAGTTTTTGTAGTTGTATTGACCTATGCTACGTGTAGGTACCTACAGATACAGGCATTTTCCAAGAGTTGTGGTTAAGAAGTCCATCGTATTATTAAATATATATTATTTATGATAAGAAATGGAAGAGTTCATAATAAAGGAGACCACTGGGAGTTGTGCAGATGTGCAGACAAGCTCTTCTCATTGTGGGCAAGCTGGCCAAGACTGCAGCCTCCTGGTTTGTCTCCCAGCCACCCCAAATCATTTTGGCTGTGTTTGGTGCCTTGCAGCATTTATTTGCCCATTTCTTTTCTTTTGTGGTAGTCCTTTACTCATGGAGGTCTGGTAGCATTCCTGCATTTGGATTATCCTCTTATTCCATATTAAAATATACTCTCTTAATCGAGCATGACAGGGTATGTATCTTAATTTAAAATCAGCAATATGTTTATTACTGTAGCTTGGACTGTGCAAGGAAGCAGAATAGCACTTTGGGGAGCAGTCAGTGTGTTTCTGCTGCAGAGAAACACTACCTTTGGGTTTTTTTATTTAGCAGTATTTCTTACAGTCTTAAAACCTATGCAGGAATCCACTCCTTTGGGAAGTGTGTGACTGCCTGTTCTCCAATAGTGTTTGGTCTCAGGATGAGCCTGTACCACTTGATGGCTGCAGACCCCTGGTACATCCCCGCTGCACGAATGAGGTCTCTTCTCCTTGTTGGGACCCCACTTCCCTCCTCTCCATCCCCCTCCTCTCAGCAGGAGCAGCTCTGGCTCTGGGATGCAGCAATCGATGTGTTTGCAAAAATTTGTTTTGCTCATTTAGCAAACACATCCCCAAATCAATGCAGGCTGAGGGACCCAGGGCTGTTCAGCCTGGAGAAGAGGAGGATGAGAGGAGACCTCACGCTCCACAACTGCCTGAAAGGAGGTTTTAGCAAGGTAGGTGCTGGTCTCTTATCCCAAGTAAAAACTGATAGGATGAGAGGAAATGGCCTCAAGTTGTGCCAGGGAAGGTTTAGATTGGATAGCATGAAAAATTTCTTTACTGAAAGAGTAATGAAGCACTGGCAAAGGCTGCCCAGGGCAGTGGAGTCTCCATCCCTGGGGGTGTTCAAAAAACATGTAGATGTGGCACTTTGGGACATCGTTTAGTTGGCACAGTGGTATTGTTGGTTGGACTGGATGATCTTAGAAATCTTTTCCAATCTTAATGATTCCACAGTTCTATGAAATCCCAACTGACCCCCTCTACTCCCAATTCCACAACTTTTGGAAGGATTTAGGGGCATAGGCTTCTGTAGGAACATCCTCCTGGGCAGAAATGGCTGCAGATCACAGCCCTTGCTGCTGGGTCTCCTGAGTCTGTCAGGGTGTTCAGATTTGAGGGTTTGGCCCAGGACTCTTGTCCAGCAGCCAAGGCACATCCCTGGTTGCCAGCAAGCAGCACTGTCTCGCCGTGCCCTAACCATGACCAAACCACAGGTCTCCAGAGGATGAGCTGCTGCAAGGGAGAGGCAAGCTGAGCCAGGAGAGTTGACATCTAGCATCCCTGTACCTGCTGACAAAGCCTCCTCTGCTTTCTTGCTCTCTAATCTCTTCCATCACCACCGCGATTTCAATTTATCAGGAAAAAAAGTCACAGTTGAGATTCCTCGCCCGCTGCTTTGCCCATCATTGTTCTGGGCTGAATCAAAGAGTTCTCAGAGCTGGGATTATTGTGGCTTGAAAGCCACAGGCTTAAAAATTGAAAGATGCAATTCAGCTGTTGGTATATAAATATGCAGAAATTATAGCTCATTCCTAAACTCAATTGAGCACCACGTGATCTGCATTCACTGCAGTCAATTTGGAAACATTAAAAGCTATTTTTGATGGCTGTTTCTACAGTTACTGATTTGTTAATATGTGTTTTTGCAAATGTGGTTTTGATTGGCTCGCCTTAATTTGCCAAATGGAAGGGTCCTCCTAATGAAGCTAAAAGGAGCAGAGGATTTCATTTGATTTTGCATTTTAATACCTCGGCTGGTGTTTTATTTTTCCACTCCAACCCACGTGGGGAGAGAAAGGGGGGTGTGGTGAAACCACACGGGTGTCTGAGGGAAACTCTGCTTTGCTGGTGCAGTTGTGTGTCACCTAATAAAGCATTTTTTGTGGGGTTCCAATTTACTGAGCCACAGTGCATTTTAGGAAAGGAAGAGGCCACAGGTACCCAGGGAGCTTGGCAACATCTGTTGAGGGGAAGCAAAGCAGCATCTGGGCATTTCCACAGCACTGCAGGCACTGGATGGCCCCAGCAGACATTGCCAGAGGGTTCTGGAGACCATGGACCTCCACATTTTCTGTGCTACTAGGAAAATAAAGAGAATATAAAGACCCAAGAAATACATCACTGATTGTGTGTGTGTCTTCTTCATGGTCCCTCAGGGCAGGGACAGGAAGAGATGATCTCCCGTGCATATCCAGCCTGGGAACCCAGCTTTGGAATATCATATTAGACATAAACTCAATATTGGCTCAATGCTCATATACTGAAAATCACTGACCCCACTAGAGTTTTAAAAATAATGGAGTCATGGAATGGTTTGGGTTGGATGGGACCTTAAAGCCCCTCCAGTTCCACCCTCTTGCCATGGGCAGGGACATTCCACTGGATCAGGGGGCTTGAAGCCCCATCCAACCTGGCCTTGAACACCTCCAGGGATGGGGCAGTCCTACCTATGCCAGGGCCTCCCCATTCCCATCATGAAGAATTTCTCTCTAATGTCTAATTTAAATCCTCCTCCTTTCAATTTAAAGCCATTCCCCTGAGTCCTAGGCTTCTATTGATTTTAAACTGTTACCAGAATCAAAGTACTGGCCACTGCTAAGCATGTGGTTTCATTTTTGGAGCAATAAGGGGTTTCTGTTCTTCCCTGTAAAAGAGAGATGTGATGCTGGACCGTGGGCTGCCCCTTGGCTCAGTGATGTACACCACAAGAAAGGAGCTATGCAATTAAATAGGACACTGTTCTGCCTTTCCCTCACCATCCTAAGGTAGCTGTAGCCACCCTGAAGTACTGTTATCAACCACTCACTGGCTTTTTTATTAGCAAATCAATTGGGTCTATTTTAACATTGAATGGGAAAAGACAAACATTGAACTAATCAAAGCAGCAGGGCTCAACCTTATTAACTCACAGCATTTAAGTTGATTTCAAATAACCAGGGAGTGGAGGCAGGAGACAGGTTTGGTGAACAGTTTTTTTAATGTAATCAACAGCACCTCCCAAGCTTTGGGCTCTGAGCTTCATGCCTCTTTGGTATCCTTTCTCCACTCCCAGCTCTTGGCTTATTGTCTACACTGAAGATTAGCCTCAAGCTGAGACAAAATCCTTGATAGCCCAAAGAAATATGTGCTTCCAGATCCTGTTCCTCTAATATGATTTGCTGCTGTGGAAAAAACATGGGAAAGATTGGGACAAGTTACCCAGAGCAGTGGTGGCTGCCCCACCCTTGGAAGAGTTCAAGGCTAGGTTGGATGGAGCTTTGAGCAACCTGATCCAGTCGGTGGTGTCCCTGGAATTAGATGATCTTTAAGGCTCCTTCCAACCCAAATCATTCTATGATTCTACGAAAAGCAAGCAATTACTGGTAGTTCTATCAACAATAAATTCTTCATTTTCGTCCCAACCTCAAAACCCACACAGTTATTGAGACCTATGACACTAAAAGCTAAACCCTTAGGATGCTGCTGCAGGAGGAGAAGGAGGAGCAAGGCTGTGCCCTGCTACAGGAGGCTCAGAAAGAAAATGATTCAAATCTCTCGGTGGTGATCTCATCTGCCCTCAGCTGACCGTGGGAACAAAGAAATCCTCGACAACATCAAGCCCTTCTGCGCGTTCCTCCTCCTTCTGTGTGTTATCACACACAGTGATCAGATCAACTACAAGGGTGGATGGGCAGGATCTCAGGTTTTTCTGGTCTGACTTGAAGGATCCTCAGGTTTATCATGGAGTTCTCTGCTACTTTGGACACCACATCAAATAGTCTCCCTCTCCACCTGAGCACATAGTCATCCACTGTTTTGAGCAGAGCTGGCTTCTCAATTTTCATAACTGGCCACCAAAACAGTGTCTTGGTCTTTGAAACCTTATTTTTTTAGTGGTTTTATTTCAGATCTTGAAGGTTCCTCCAGCTCCCATTTTGTCCTCCCACTTGCCCATGACTTGAAAAACTTCTTCCCTCTGCCTAATCTCTGGCCCTTAAACGCCTTCACAGTCAGATCTTCTCAGGCTTTACTTTGCTGAGGTTTTGGTAGAGGTTCCTCTTGTTTGTCCTGCTCCCAGAGAGTTCTATTTCTATGGTACATATGTGATTAAAGTTGTGCACAACAACTCAGGTGAGAGCTAGTGAGATCCTTGTACCCCTCCTGGGACACCTTCATCCCCTGTGATCAGGAGAACTCTTCTCCTCAGTCATTTTGAACCAACCACTCTTAATGTACAGCTCAAGTATTTGTTGTGAGACCCTGCATGCATTTTACACTGTTGAATTTCCTTTCCTCTCCATTATTTCAATCCCCAAGGCCTCCTGCTTAAATTTGTGCCATCAGCAGACTTCATCAGCACCCACCTCACGCCCCTTTTTTTTTATTTTGTTATGGTAATTAATAAAAATATCAAATTACATCATTTCCCATGTGTATCTTGAAGGAAATGGCTTCACACTTTCAGTTGTCACCTGCCCTCATCTAGTTTCATACCTCCATTTGATGTCCCCTCCTTGTCCCACTTCCTCCCTGTGCCACTGCAACCTGCTTTTACCAAAGTCCAAGTAGATGCAATCTCCTACATTCCCTTTGTCTAAGAAATTCATTATCTTAGCAAAGTCAGGCTCAATTAACCTTTGTTTCACCTTTGCTCCACTTTTATATCATTTTCCATTTACCTCTGTAACAAGAACAGTTCCTTCCTTCACCTATTTTTTTAAATAAAGTCCGATTAGTCAGCCTTTAATTACCCAATCACCATTTTTCTTAAATACCAGTGTTACATATGCTGCTCCCCAATAAAATCCAGAGCAGTCCTTGGGGCAGGGATCAAACCCTCTAATTTCTCTCTCCCAAATGAGTGTCCAAATCACTAAGATAAACCTCTAAGAACCACACACCTTCAGGATAATGTGTCTTGTACTTTCTTAGAGCTTTATTGCCATTAGTAGGTCATCAATTAGAGGTAATGACACTGGGAGCTTCATTAATTTCCTTACTGGGTGCGAATGAAAAAGGTGACCTGGATAAAGCCATCGCGTTCCTGATATGTTCAGCAGTCCTTGGAGATTGAACTTTTTTCATCCTTTTCACAATGCTGCAATTCTTCTCCGCAGCTTCAGAGAAAATGCGTCATAAACCTCTTCAACAGGGTCTTGAAATACTTAGAAATTAATGTTTTCACCTCTGGAAGTCCAAGTTCAACTGTGGGAAGTAAAAACGAGATTTGTTGCAACTTCACATTCACTGTTCCACCCCATAACCCAACTCCAGGGTGGTGCTGTTGGTTGGGGCACAGGGATGGAGCACTGAGGCTCTGCCCGTGACACATCAGATTGACCACAAGCAGCACCAGCTTCACGCACCCTTGAGAGATGTTCAGGAAGGTGAAGGCACTCAGATGTCCCAAGCCACGTGCCTGGCACTGAAAACTTGTGGTGAGGCCCTGGCAGAGGCTGCCCAGAGAAGTCACTGGTGTCCCATCCCTGGAGATGTTCAAGGCCAGGCTGGATGGGGCTTTGAGCATCCTGATCCAGTGGGAGTTGTCCCTGCCCATGGTAGGGACGTTGGACTGGATGACCTTCATGGTCCCTTCCAACCCAAACTGTTCCATGATTCTGTGACCCTTAAAGCTCACTGCATTCAGCTCTCCGTGCTGCAACCCCCTGCAGCTGGGCTCATCACAACTCCATTTTGGGTTGAGATGTATCTTTTAGGAGGCCATTCACTGCCCACCAGCTTCACGACACAGAAAGCCAGGTCCTGGGATGGTCCCTTTGGCTGGCATTTGGAGGACACCTAAAGCATTAGAGCTGATGGAGGAATCAAATAAGCCCAGAAAAGCACTCTTGTTTCTAGAGATGTTCAGCACCTTCTCCAATTCTTAGCACCTTGCTTTGGAGGTTAAGAAGGACTAAATTATTTTTCCTTCAGCTTGTTTTTTGATGTCACCCTCTCCAGAGCCCAGACAGCTGGCAATGCCAGTGGTGGGCTACCTCTGGTTGATCATTCCTGGATAGGTGGCAGTGAGCCCAGAAATTTCATGGCAGGCTATTCCTGGCAGAGTTTGCACACTTCTGGGGTTTGGACAAGTCCTTGAATGCCTGCATGTATTTCCCAAACCAAAACCAAATGCTGAATTCCAAGACAAGCTCCAATTACTGCTTTGATCCTTAGGAAAAACAAATCATTGCTTCACCTTCTGCAGCTCTGCTTCTTCTCAGCAGGTTGCTCCAGGAGCACACAAACCCCCAAAGATGTCTTGCTACGTGAACCCTACTCCTTAAGCTGCAAAGACATCTTCAGTAGAGGGCTTGATGAAAGTAGGTTAGGTGTGTATTTTAGGACACCGTATGCTTGTAACAGTTATTTTAAAAAGTAGAATTCAGGTTGGCAGGGTGGAGATGTACAAAAGTCTGAAGGATGCTGGATTTTTCATCCATAATAAAAAAACCCTTGAAGCAGTGAACAATGCTGGCACTTAACTTCATCAGTGCCATCCCGCAGCAGCTTCCCTTCCCGAGCTCTCTATCCAGGTGGTGTTCGTGCCAGTACAAATTTGGGTCAATTTTGAGTGAGCTGACTGGGCCAGCACAGGGCACCTGGGCAGGACTGAGCATGGCCCTGAGCAACCACACCTGCAGCAGCAGCCCTGGGGGACCCCACACCCCATCCTGGGAGCAATTTGGGGCTGTAAACCCAAGGGCTTGGCTGCTGCTGCAGTTGGGGAGGAGACCCAGGATGGAGTTGGACAGGTTTCAGAGCAATCTTCAAAATAGCATTTAGTCCTTCCTCCCTGTGACCAGTGTGGTGGCTGCTCTGAGAGGATGATGGTGTGGAGGCAGGAGAAATCACAGAATGATTTGGGTCTGAACGGTCCTTAAAGATCATCGAGTTCCAACCCCCCCTGCCCTGGGCAGGAACACCTCCCACTGGATCAGGTTGCTCAAAGCCTCATCCTAACTGGCTTTGGACACCTCTTGAATGCTTTTGAATGGTTTTCTATAGCTCCATAATATGCATCCAGGTGTACCTGGAATGTGCACCTGGCACAAGCAACCTGTTGGAAGCTTCAGCAGACTCTGCCCAGAAACAGCAAACTACGTTCCACACCCTGGGTTTCTGAAGACAAAAGGTGTGTTTGACTGCTTCCCTGGGGACCCGGTGGGTGGTTTGCTGCAGGGAGGCCAAGCTGCCACGGGAATTACTAAATCTATAATAAAATTATAATAAACTGCTCTATTAGCATCAAGGGAGCATGGTGATGCCACTCAATTTCATTTTAGGAGCATCATCTTTATGTTTCAGAGCAGGATGTTGCTGGGATAGCAAAGGAAGCAGGTTTATCCAGTGGGGTTCCTGGTGCAAGAGCAGCTTCCCATCTCACAGGCATTTACAGCAGCCTGGCCGCTTGGGTCCAGCCCAACAATACTCAGAAGAACATTTTGAGGTGGTTTGAAGAACGTTGTTGAAATGCTTTTGCACGTTTGTCATTGACAGCAGCCTCTATCGGCAGTAGGAGGCCCCAGGCACAGGTTTTCTGCTGCCTCAGCAGGAGGCTGGCTCCGCTCCGTAGAGCTGGAGTAAAACCACCACCCATGTCCTCCCTGCATGGAGCATTTACAAATCTTGTAGCTCTGTTTGCCACAGCCTGCATGAGCCCAAAGCGTGGTCCCTGCCTCCTTTATCCCCACCAACATTCCCTCCCCATCCCAAGGGAACTTGAGCCCCCCAGAGTGACATGCTCCATCCTGCCTTCTCCACCCTGGCAATTCTTGGAGTATTTTTCATCCAAACAATGTGTATATATATATATGTTTGTTTTTTTTTTTTTTTTTAAACAGATCTCATTTAACTCAATTTCCAATGTGAAAAAAGCTCTGTCAGCATTTCCTCCATTACATTTAATGACTACGCCCTGCCTTAAGTCACCAGTTCTCATTTTCTGCTCATATTTTCTTCCCAGACGTTTTCCCTCGCCCCGGGTTCTGCTGTCCTGGCCAAGGGCATCTTGCAGCTCCTTCAGCACTCACTGCTCAGCCCATACTAGAGATGCCCTCTGAATGTCCTGCAATTATGCTTTAATGGCTCCTCGTTAAACTTTGTGGCTGTTAAAAGTACTTACAAAAAGAAAAAGAGGCGTTAATAAAAAGGCAAACCTTTGGGTTTATTGACTCAGCTGCCACGGGACAGGGCCCACTCCGCTGGTGATGCTGAGGGATGGAGACCCACCAATGGGTGATGCCACCCCCTGCGTGGGCTCTGCTGGTCCCTGTCCCCAGCATCCCCTCCTGGGGAGCTCAGCCCTGCCGAGAAAGGCGCAGCTTGGACCAGATTAAGCGCTTGGTAAGCACCCTGCAACCACCCAATAAAAATCTCTCTGCAGTGCAGAATATTTATGTTTTATGAGTTCATCATAAAGCTGATGTGATGAAGATACCTAATGCATGAATAATTTGGCAGTGGATACAAAATACACAACGGGCTGCAGTGAAAAGGAACAGCAGAGAATTGGAAATGCATTTTCCTTCCCCATGTCTTGTCGCAGTAGCTTATTATTTAAAGCAGGAACTCTGGGCAGAGCACTCAAATGTTTCACGCATATTAAAAGCAATATAAAATGAACCTCAGCTCAAAGACAGACAAAAGTCAGCTCACGGCCCGTGGAGCAATGTGGGTCAAACTCATCCAGTTCTGCAAGGACCTTCCTTGGAGAGGCACACAGGCAGGAAATAAAACAGCCACAGTGTTTTCCACCCCACCAAAATGTCTTAGTGAGGAAGCAGCTCACCTCTGCTGCCCGGGGTAGAGATGAGTGCTGGGTTTGGAGGATTGCTGGGTACCAAAGAGCTGTAGTGGCTTTGGGGATGCAGGAGCTGGGTCACCGCACCCAGAGCAGGCAGGAAGGCAGGCAGACACAAATCAGAAAACACTGAGTATAGACTCCTCTGATATTACACTCCTAAATGATAGGGTGGGAACAGAAACATGATAGCAGAGTATTTCATGAGGTGGATGAAGAAAATCATAGAAATAAGGAACGGTTTGGGTTGGAAGGGACCTTAAAAACCATCCAGTTCCAACCCCCCTGGCATAAGCAGGGACACCTTGCACTGGATCAGGGTGCTCAGAGGATGCTGACCCCACTACTCCACTTCACCCACCCAGCCTGGGCTCTAGTTTCAAGAATTCTCACACCAGACTGGAATGGTTTTTTGCTTGGCTTATTCCACTTATAAATATATTACTTGTGTTGGTAACATTCATATCTTCTTCCTCTGCATCTCAGCAAAACGAGGGCTGATTCAGTCCCCAGGCGATGCACCGAGGCAAGTACAAACAGAATTCTTCTGGGATGTATCTGCAGACAAACACACGCACATATCTAAATATATCCACAGCCCCCTCCACTCCCTGAAGTGCTTCTCTTCCTCAGACACCAAGAACTCCTCAGGGTAACAGGACACGTATTGTTAAATGGCAGCAAGGGGGAGTGGTTCCTGACCAGGAAAAAAAAGAAACAATTATTGTTTTAGCCACAGCTGAATTTGAATATAAGGGCGAGGGCTGTGGAGGCAAACAACAAAAAGCATCTTCTGGAAGGCGTGGGTGAGTTACCAACACACTGTGTTATCATAGAATCATGGAATGATTTGAGTTGGAAGGGACCTCAACGCCCATCCAGTTCCACCCCCCTGCTGTGGGAAGGGACACCCTCCCACTGGATCAGGGTGTTCAAAGCCCCATCCAACCTGGCTTTGAACACCTCCAAGGATGGGGCAGCCAACACTTCTCTAGGAAACCTGTGCAAGGGCCTCCCCATCCTCACAGCAAAATATTTCTTCCTAAGATCTCATCCCCATTTTCAGCTTAAAGCCATTCCCCCTTGTCCTATCTCTGCACCTCCTGATCAAGAGCCCTTCCCCAGCTTTCCTGGAGTCCCTTTCAGTACCAGAAGGCTTCTCTAAGGTCTTCCTGGAGTGTCCTCTTCTCCAGACTGAACAACCCCAACTCTCTCAGCCTGTCTTCATACGGGACTTGACTCACTCCAACGGATCCATGTCTTTCTTGTGCTGAGGACTCCAGATCCGAATGCAGGTGGGGTCTCACCAGAGCAGAGCAGAGGGGTATAATTCCCTCCCTCACCCTGCTGGTTCCACTGTTTTGGATGCAGCCCAGGACATGGGTGACTTTCTGGGCTGTGAGTGCACATTGGTGGCTCACGTCGAGGTTCTCCTCCCCCAGGGCACATTGGCAGGGCTTCCTCACTGATCTTTGGGCATTGGGCATGGGCAAGAAGTCCGGCTTCTCCTGAGAGCCCCAGGTCTTCCTCCTCCAATGCTGTCCCCTGTGGATTTACACCAGAGCATGAATGAGTTTTAACTCTGACAGCTAAGAGGTTTTTTCCACTTTATTTCCCCAGCTGTGTGGAAATTTTTACCCTTTGTTTCTTCCTCCCCTCCTCTCAGCAGACAGACGTTCTCCTGGGGAAAAGCTAGACGCGTGGGAGCCTGGGGATGGAGGGGTATGAAGGGCTGGTGTGGGGAGGGCTAAACCACATCCAGCATTTTGTGTTTTCAGAGACTTCTCTAGCCCCCAAGAGCAGTATTTTCTATGGAGCCAGCAATCCCACATGCTAGATAATGAGTTAAAGAAGTTATTTAGGTGCTATCTGTATCCACGTGGTCTCTTCATACCAGCTTTGTTGCGTGCAGAGCAAAAGAAAGGCCATGTTTATACAACCAGAGGAGCGCAAAGGTTATCATTTTTGTTTGGCTTTTGGTTTCCAAATGCAATCCTGCTGTCCCCACGTTGCTTCTGGAGGCATTATGAAACCTGGCGCAGAGCCTGTAGATTTCCGTTTGGTGCTAATGATCCCTTCCAAGAAAAAGTGGCCAGGAAGAGTTTCTTGACAAACTATGGGAAAATTTCACACCGAGCACATTGGGAAACAGTCGGCGTCAGCTCCGGGCTGCACTGCCCATCACATTGCATCCCCTGAAATGAGACACCGCGACCAACAGCCTCGAATACCGCAGGGCTGAGCCAGCCGCCGCCGAGGAGAAACACAACAAGAAGGGTTTTTCCCAGTTACAAGAGACTTTGCAAAAGATTCAGGGACTCCTCATGGTCACTGAACCCATGAAGTCTGAAGGATGCTTAACTGAGAGTATGATGAATGCTCTGGTTGACTCCAGGCAGGTTCCCAGGTCTCATGTGACAGTGTGGCTCTTTGGGATGACACCAGGGAGTGCCTTTTATTTTTATGTGTTGTTTGGAGTTATACTTAAAGCACTCACCCATGGCTCCAAGCTCTTTCATAATAATTCAAACTGTGCATTAGCATCTGGGAGTTTCTCTGTGTCTGTGTGGGAGAGGCTGTTCCCTGGACTGTGGGAGGATGGTTGGAAGCCGGAGGGCATCGCCCTCCAGTACCCCAAGAGCCACACAATCAATCAGCCATGTTCCTGGGCAGGTAATTTATTTTTGTTATTTATTATTAATTATCTTATACAGTAGGGTTATTCTGAATTGTAGTCCTGCTTAACACTTTCACACACCATCATCCTCAGCACAGGAAGGATATGGACCTGTTGGAGTGAGGCCATGGAAGTGATACAAGGGCTGGAGCACCTCTGCTATGAGGACAGGCTGAGAGACTTGGAGTTACTCAGCCTGGAGAAGAGATGGCCCCGGGGAGACCTTAGAGCAGCCTCCCAGTACTGAAAGTGGCTCCAGGAAAGTTGGGGAGGGGCTCTTGAGCAGGAAGTGCAGGGACAGAACAAGGAATAATGGTTTTAATCTGAAAGAGGGAAGATTTAGATGAGATCTTAGGAAGAAATGTTTTGCTGTGAGGGTGGGGAGGCCTTGGCCCAGGTTGCCCAGAGAAGCTGTGGCTGCCCCATCCCTGGAAGTGTTCAAGGCCACGTTGGATGGGGCTTTGATCACCCTGATCCAGTGAAAGGTGTCCCTGCCCATGGCAGGGGATTGGAACCGGATGGATTGTAAAGCCCCTTCCAGTCCAGACCACTCTATGTTTCCATGGCCTCTCAGTGACAGATGGTTTGGGGATCACAGTAAGGAATCACATCTCTGTCCTTTGTCGCTCTGGTAACCACCAGCTCGAGAGATTCCCTCTACGGGCACTGTTCACTGTCCCAAAGGAGCATCCTTACCCTTGCAGGTGCTCCTGGGAGAGCTCACTTCCATGCATAAGCCCTATAAACCAACAAGGTGGCCTGAGGAAGAGCCAAGATGAAGCTGCTAGTTTTGCAGACCCAGTAACAAACAGGAAGAAGCAGCAATATTTACCAGCTGGTAGGTAATGATTAAATTCTTCTGGGGAAAAAAAGGCAGCTTAGGTGTGTTTGTTGGCTGCAGACAGGTACTCACACAGCCAGGAGTGCTTCCTGCCCATTAGCATTCCTGCCACTGCTTTGCAAACTGGGTGTGTTAACCATCTGGGCTTAAAAGAGAAGAAATAGAGCTTGAGTATCCACCACCTTTCATTTTCCCTTCTGGCTCACGTAACCATGGCAAAGGAGCCTACGTTAGCTTGTGAGATGATACAATTCATGCCAGGCCCTATCGATTTTCTGATTAAACCACTTGACACAGAGCTATGGAGTCTTCACATCTTTCCGAGTTTTCATCAGGAAAACATCAGAATTTTGTGCCTGGGCAGAGAAGGGAATATGCTTTGCTCCAGTCCATGAGTGAAACCTGCTGCTTCCCTCTTCCTCCGGCTCCTGGTGCGCGGCTCATTGACGGGAGGATGGAGATAGTACGGGAAACCCACGCAGACAGCTGTCAGAAAATGAGCTTACTATAAAAGCAACATATGCTGCACTGAATTACGAGACCTTCAACTCACTACAAGAAGTGCTTAAAATATTCCTGAATTTAATTACCAGACTGTACAGGCTTTAAAATGCATGAATTTATAATGCAGAGTTGGGCTGCGACAAGGGGATCTCTGCTTCCACGTGCACTTGAAGGGGCTGCTAGGGAAAATCCTTGGAGCGTGCAGCAGGCAAGCGAGTTGGCATCCATGGAGACAAATTGCCCTGTTGCTGGCAGCCAAGATGGCATCATGGATGGGTGACATCCTCTGATACTCTGGGTTTGGGACTGCTGAGTCAAATGAAGTCATGTTCATGCTGAGAGTATGTAAGCACATCTAAATTATCAAAGACATGTTAACAGCTGCACAGTTGTGGGTTGAACTCTTCCAAAATTCCTTTTATTCCTACAAAACCTTGCATTTAAGCGGAAAGAGGGGAGATTGAGATGAGATCTTAGGGAGATATGTTTTCCCATGAGGGTGTGGAGGCCCTGGCATAGGTTGTCCAGGGAAGTGGTGGCTGCCCCATCCCTGGAGGTGTTCAAGGCCAGGCTGGATGGGGCTTTGAGCCCCCTGATCCAGTGGGAACTGTCCTTGCCCATGACAGGGGGGTTGGAAATGTATGGGCTTTAAGTTCCTTTCCAACCCAAAACATACCATAGTTGTATGATTCTATGTACCTGAATATCTCATCCCTTTTCTATATCACCTGTCCCGACCTCACGTGGCATTTGTCAGACACTCAAGGGTTCAGCCCTGGTAAAATAGGTTTTTATTCTCTTCCACCAAGTTAAATACCTCGTGTATTGTGCCTACAAAAATGGGGATGCACTTAACATAACAATGTTGTTAGTAGCTTAATGGCAGGAAGACAAAACTTAAAGATGAGAATTAAAGCACTGCTCTTGCAGAATGTCCCTGAGGAAGGATCTTTGTGGCCGGGATACCCATGAAGGCCACTCATTTCGCAAGGATTCTTGGTAGGCATCCCACTGGCAGATTAGCATTGCAGCAGCTAATGTGACATGAGCTGGGCAACCTGGATGGATATCACACTGCTTTGTAATTGATTGTTATTATTGTCCTATTTTCATTAACAGAGTACTCAAAAGAGAAATGAGAGCATGAGTGCTTTTTCATATAAAGAAACATTTGTTTGGTAAAGACTTTGATCCACAAACAGGGATGGAGAATTGGATTGGAAAACTGATCATCAGGAGTCAGAGCATCCTCTCTGTTTGTAAGAGCTGGGGGTGGAGCAATATTTCTGACCATAAACCCATGGGGAGGCCAGGGCGATCCTGTGTACTCAGTAGGGTCTAAAATGTAGAAGAAAGCCAGTGCCATGGTTCCCAAATTCAATGAAAGACATTTGCTGGTCTCTTCTGACTTCCCATCAGTCAGCATTCCCACCACTGCTTCCCCACCCAGAGCAGAAGCACAGCTGAGATGGAACCATTGAGCATAAGGATATCAATGAGGCACTCAGATGACAGCCAGCTCAGAAATGAGGTTTGCAGTGTAAACAAAGAGACGGAGAACGCACACGGTGTGCCAGGTAACCCAAACAGTGACTCAGGCCTTGCAGCTACGTCATGCTCTTGGGATCTTTGTGCAGGAAACACTTACTGGGAAAAACAATGGCAACCACCGTATTTGGCTCTTTTTAAGGCTGGAGAGAAACCAGGGCTACAGCTGGAATGGTTTCTCAGGGCTTTTCTCAGGGTTTTATCACTTGGTCCAAAACTCTCAAGCTCCTCTTTGGTGTTGGTAAGGTTTGGGAAGAGCTGAACTCGTGTCTTGCCAGCATCATGAGCACCAAATGCAAAACCTTCACGTCTGGTTTCCCAACTAAAGCCTGATGGCACCATGCACTTGAGAAAACACCATGGGCAATGAGGTCCCTGGTTCAGACTCAGGTTGGCACAAACACTGATCTGGCAAAGGACGAGCCTGAAACAGGGATTGGAGGCTGTGTCCCTAGATCTTGGCCACTGTCATTAGTAACCCCAACTTCAACAGCCCCAGTGCCTGCCAAGGTTTGATTGCCCTCAAAGAAGAGCTGTGGATACCAAAAGAAAGGGTCAGGGTGGTAAAGCCCATAAAACCATCCTGTCCCACCCTTCTGACTAGAGGCTGGACTCCAGTGCCAGAGGTTGGCAGTGCTTCTGAAGCGTTGATTCCTTGCTAGGAAGGAGGGACTCAACTAAAATAATGACTGCTTTAATTAAATGCGGCAATATCATTAACCCACTGAAGTTCATTAAATTAGTGTTGCAAATGAAAACCACATTGGCCTCATTTTTCTAATGCAGTTTCAAGAGGGAAAATCGCATTTTGCTTGTGAAGACGATGTTTGCTTTTCTGATGAAACAAAACCAGAGGAGAAGATGTCCCTCTGGAGCTTTGGCTCTGTTCAACTTTCACCACAATATTTGCTTTGGCGCTTTCTTGGTTTTTGGGTACCTACAGTGAAGGTATTTGATGTGATAGAGGATTGCCGCAGGAAAATGGGGAGAAAAAGGGAGAAATAGAGGACTTCTGGGAGGAGAAGAGATTGGCATCCCTCCTCTAGCGCATGAAATGTTTCTGTAGTTCAAAATAACCCAGCATCTGTGCTGGTTGGAGCACTGCCATCTATTTTCTTATCTTTCTTGTTTGCTGAAGGGTGACTCAGTGCAAAGCTAACAAGTTGCCCACGGGAGCGCTGCTGGGAATGTGCTGATGTCACCAACTGCAACTCAGCCGAAGGGCTGGAGGGCTGGGAGGGGGGATTCCCACCCACCGGAGAGGAAGGAAGAGGAGCGATAGGGATCCCGCTAGCACCCTGGCTCTTAGCCCAGGCCACTTTCCTTGCTTATGTTGCACTTGGGGGAGAGTCTCTTAAATAAATAGAAGCACTGCTTCATACGCCAGGCGTGGCGTCCCGCCGGCGCAGGGGCAGCGTCCCTCTCACTCGAGCTCATTGTGGCATCTTGGTGTTGACCAAAGGCTTGGGCTTTCCTAGCAAAATCAAACCCTTCTTGCCCATAGCTTGACCCCAAGCCCTTGGGCTTGCACACCCTGAGAGGGCATGCTGTGCACTCCAGGCTCTTGGTGCTCCTTGCTGGGATCCCAATAAAATGGTTGGACTGGCTTGTACCCACCACAGTTTGAGATGCTGGGAGCTATTTGACTCTGTTTCCACATCCACTCCTCTCAACCTCTCTTGATATTTCAAGATCATTTGCAAAGATGAGTAAGATCAAGGAGTTGGGAAGCATGAGTCCCTTTAAGTCAAATGGCCTCCAGAGCACAGTAGTCCCCAGGAGATGCTCCTCTGTTTTTGGCATTGCAGGGACATCGCTAAAACCAGCAACTGATCTTCTGCAAAGGGATCCAGAGGAGCTGACTAATTAACCCAGCTCCATCAGCAGCTCCTGGAGATGGCATGGCAGTAAGAGACTCTACTGCTGGGGCAGAGAGGGCACTTGACCTTAACCCCAGTGATGAAGCAAACCCATGCCCTTGCAAACACTTTGAATGAGGTTTCACAATAAGCAAAGCTGATTTCTCCACCTATGGCCCTGCTGAGCACAACTGCATTCAGCCACAGCGTGGGGGCAGCTCTGCACAGCCCCCTCACATCTGCTCAGACATAGGCACAGGTAGGATTTACTACAAGTAAAATCCCCCCACTTTTCCAGTAATTCCTGCGTTACTTTGTGCCAAGAGGCTGCTTTCTCAGGAGCTGAGGCTGTGCTGCTCAAAAGCTCTGGCACAGGGCACAGTGACCTGGTGTTGCCCTTTGACAGACTCTGCTCCTGAGCCAGCTGTGCTGGTGGCACTGCCACCCCATTGGGACATACCCAATGCTGCTCTGAGAGCCACCCCTACACAAGATGCAGTTCCTCAGTCTCCATGGTGTCCAGGCACTTAAGTCCCCAAAGTTAACACAACCAGTACGTTCTCCATCGAGGAAACAGGGAATTCCCCAGGCTTGGTTCATGGCAGTTTTCAAACTGCCAGGGACATGAACTGACTTGCCTAGTGCAACCACAAGTTCCAGGTGTGGTTAAACCAGCACTTGGGAAAGCATGACAGCGTGGCAAATGCCATCTCTCTCCTTGTCCAAGCCCAGGGTGTCCCCGGTGCTCACTGCTCTGACAGCTTGACCCTCCAGTGGGTGCAAAATTCACCCTTTCTGAGCTGCCATCCTTTCTGCATAAGCACTTGAGCATGCACCCATTTTCCTGGAGCACTGTGTGTTTGCACTATGACTCTCTGATTCAGGCTTTGCTTCCTGAGTGCTCCCTGCTAAAAAGATCTGCTCCTGGGTGTTGGGGACCAGCTCATTTGGGTTTGGTGCCTCCTTGTCTTGGGGAACAAACAGCAAAGGACTGCCTGAATGGGCTGCTTGGTGCATCAGGATCCCTGAGGTGGTCATCACTCCTTGGTGTGGCTTTGCACACTCATATGTACCGCCTGGCTAAAGAGCTCATAAATATTCTTCTCCTGTGATTGACTGATGATTAAACCCAGCATTGCTTGACAAAGTCCTATCTTCCCTCCAACCACACAACCTGCCTTCCCACAGCCTCCACCTAAGGGCAAAAAGCCACCTGTTTTTATTTATCTGTCTCCAGCTCCTCTTCAGTCCAGACCCCTTGAGTTGAAGACCGTTTGATCATCATCTTTAAGCTTTTTGGGATTGAAGCATGGCTCCTTGAGATGCTTCTGACATTTCAGAAAAATGTGGGTGGGTTGAACCTGCCAGGCAATAGGAGGGCAGTGAGACTTGGGGGAAGGAGCCCTGGGCAGCAAAAGCTCTGGCCAGCAGCACCCAGGGACCTGGCATGGAGATGGTAGAGCCACCCATTACATTTGCCTGTTGAATTCCAGGCTCCCAGAAGGCACAAGAGCCCTTTCAGTGGTGGTGGCAATGGGTTCGCCCTCCTGATGCCCTTGCAAGCCTGGGAGTTACTACCTCAGATAAGGAAAGAGGCATGGAGACATGAACTGACTTGCCCCAAGTCCCACTGGAAAACTGGCAAGAGAACAAGGAACAAAGAAAGTCTCTTTTATACTTGGAGCAGAAGATTCCAGAAACCTTAGAATTCACCCATTTTAGCATCTAAAATTAGCTTTTAATTACTGTCGCACTCATTTTGGTAGAGACAACTGTTGCAAGAACATCCTTCTCACTCCCCATGTAAAATTCTTCCATAGCTAGATTCCAAATTCCCCTTTTCTGGAGAAGATCTACCCTCCATCCCCTGCTGATTTTCACAGGGATGAAATTGCAAGGCAGTGCTGTGACTCTGGCCTTGAGCATTTTCAGGGATGCTGACCTTGCACAAGCATCCCATTCTCACCAGGAATATCCCCTCAAACCCCAACACCGTGGCATGAACAAGCTCGGCTGCTGGATAATCCTCTCTCCCCATCATTATTTATTAGGCAGAAAGCCAGAAGAGATTTCCATGCCAGATGTCCCCCTCAGACCTGTGAAAACCAAGGGTCACTCCAATTAATTTGGAAAATAGAGTGGGAGAAAAACTCTATAAGCATAGAAGCAACCAGACCTGGCTTCTGTGTGTATCTTTATGAGAAGTTATTATGTACTCATAATTAATTGTTGGCTCATGGCAGAAAAGGTTTGACTTGCACGGACAAGTCGGAGAGAGGGAAGAAGACCTGGGATGGGAAGCAGATATGTGGGAGGATGTAGCATTCTTTTCCCACGTTGAGGAGCAGCAGGACATGTAAATTCCGCTCTGGAATTTTGCTCCTTACCTTTTATGGTGAAAAAAAATGAGGCTTTCTTTTGACTTTGCAAATACATGTTCCAGCTGAAATCCAACCTGTGGGTTAACACCCAGCCCAGCGTGAGCAGCCGCTCACCTGGATGTGCTGAGCACGGGTTTATGCAAAAGGGAAAGCACAGCTTGAGGCTCCTAAAGCTTCCCAAGCTGCTCCGTGCAAGCTGATGTAATGGTTTTATCTGAGGACAGGATTTGGTTCTTATTGCTCAGCCTTGCCTTCAATTTGAAATAACTAAACTAAGTAATTAATTTTTAATGCATCCAATATAGGCAGTGAGAGTTTGGGAGTGATTTATGCTGGATGCGGCTGCTGCTGCTGCCAGTCTGTTCCTAGACCTGGAGAAGCAAAGGGGAATCTTGCAGCAAAGTCTATTCAGCCTCGAGAAGGGGAACCTCATGGAGCTTGCAGAGGAGGAGGAGTAGCAGGTGCTGATCTCTCCTCTCTGGTGGCCAATGACAGGACCCGAGGGAATGGCAGGAAGATACAGGGGAGGGCTGGGTTGGACATTAGGAAAAGGTTCTTCCCCCAGAGGGTGGTGGAGCACTGGAACAGCTCCCCAGGGAAGCAGTCACAGCCCCAAGGCTGAAAATATTCCAGAAGTATTTGGCCAACGCCCTCAGACACTTGGGGTGAATGTTGGGGTTGTCCTGTGCAGGGACAGGAGTTGGACCTGATGATCCTTGTGGGTCCCTTCCAAGTCAGGACATTCTGTGATTCTGTGATCCAAGTCCTGGTCTCCCAGTACCTCCCTGCAGCTGCCTCCGTTCCACCACATGGAGCCCAGAGCAGTGCAGACAACCCAGTGCCAAAAAAAAAAAAAGCCCTGGACTTCTCATCTTGCCAGCATGGAGCCCACAGGTTGCTTCATGGGGTTTGGAGGTGGGGGGATGGAGCAGCGACATCCTGCATGTTCCCTTTAATCCTTCTATTACGACACACAACGTCACGCCAAGCAGCAAATACAGAGAAGTTGCCCCACAAGCCCTTGCTTTCTGTAACCTTCCTATAAAGCTCATTTAATAAACAGCAGTGTAGGAAGAAGATATTTAAAACATTGAATCATTCATTCAAATACAAAAGCAAATACAAAATGCGTTAGAAGACCAGTTAGTCTTTTCTGAGTCATTTAATTAGACCAACTGACTTTCCCTGTCTATGGAAATCTCAGGGTGGAAAGCGTGTGAAACCTGCTGCCACCAACACTTGCCTAATTAGACCCACATTTGCCTCTCTCTGAAGGGAGTCAAATAGTTTGCAACCCACAGATGTTCACAATTTTTCAGCCTAACCTGGTTTAGGAGCTGCCAGTGGGGGACAGATTCTTACCATGGTGTGGAAGGGCAGTGGCAACTGTGGGACACCCTCTATCTATCTATCTATCTATCTATCTATCTATCTATCTATCTATCTATCTACCATTCATCCATCTATCCATTCATCCATCCATCTACCCATCCTTCCATCTAAGCTGGTGAGCTTCTTCTGAGCTTCAGGTCCTGGAAACACCATACAATGATCCCAGGCACTGGGGCTGGGCACGCTGCATCCCTCCATGCACCACTTCAGCATCTCGAAGCAAGCGAAGACATAGAACAAAACGCTGCATTTCACCTTCCTGGCTGCAGGCAGCAGGAGGAAAAAAATCAAGACCAGGGTCACTATGACCCAGAAACTTCCTATTTGACCTGGGGCTTGGGTTAAATCTCATTTTCTCATTGCAGCTCTGGTCTGCAACCTCATTCAAGCAGCCCTGGAGAGCAGCTCCTTCCGAAACACTAATCCCTCAGTGCTGACAGCCAAGGCCACGCAGGAGCTGCCTTGAAAATGAACAAGTTTTAGTTAATTAGAAATTTGGGAGCAAGGGCTTGCACTAGCAGATTTTGCTTTTGCATTGATTTGCTAGGAGGAAGTTTAATAACTTTGAACATTTGCTGTTCTTATTTTGGGTCAAAGATTTACCTTCTCAACTCCCATGGATGCCCTCACATCCCCGAATCCCCATGTGGCACTGCAACACATGCTATTCTCTTCTGTTTCTTACAGAAGATTTCACTCTGCTGTTTGCTTTGCAGAAGCACTGGGCTCTGTACCTGGAAACTCCACCACTTGCTGGCCATTGCTTCCCAGGGCAACCCAGTGAGTGCTTTGGCCATATGGGTGCCCATGGTCATCCTGCTGAACCCTGTAGTTTCGCCTCCACACCTCAAATTCATAGAATCATAGAATGGTTTGGGTTGGAAAGGACCATGAAGGTCATCCAGTCCAACCCCCCTGCCATGGGCAGGCACACCATTCAACCTGACCTTGAATATTTCCAGGGATGAGGCAGCCACCACCTCTCTGGGCAATCTGTGCCAGGGCCTCCCCACCCTCATAGGAAAACATTTCTTCCTAAGATCTAGTCTAAACTTCCTCTCTTTTATTTTAAAACCATCATCCCTTGTCCTATTGTTAAAGGCCTCAACACAGTCTCCTTGGAGCCTTCTCTTCTCCAAGCTGAACAGCCCCAACACCTTCAGCCTCCCTTCATAGGAGAGATGTTCTAGGCCTTTGATCATTATAGTGGCCTCCTCTGGACTCACTTCAGTTGATCCATGTCTTTCCTGTGATGAGGACTCCAGCGCTGCACACAGGGCTCCAGGTGGGATCTCACTAGAGCAGAGCAGAGGGGCAGATTCCCCCCCTCACTCTCCTGGCAATGCTTCTTTTGATGTAGCCCAGGACATGGTTGGCTTTCTGTGCTGCAAGCACACATCACCAGCTCATGCCCATTCCTGAGGTTTTCCTGCAGATCAGAACCAGATTAATCACAGCCTGGCCCTGCTCACCCACGAGGCGATAGCCACCTGCTCCACAAGCCTAAGAAGTGGAGAAATTCGGTGCAGAACTTGGCCCCATGATGTTATGGTGGGAAAGGGCATGACTACGGGACAGAAAATAAGAATAAAAGGCAACACCAAAGCGTGTTAAGAGTTTCAAATGGCACTGAAAAAATGCTTGCTATGTTTCCAAGGGTCTGTGCTGCTGCCCTGGATGCTGCTGTTACTCATTCACATGGGCAAGAATTACAAGTATGTCTGTGTAACCAGGAAAGCTTTGGTTCACTGAATATTTGAGGCTTGGTGTGGTATGAAGGGGTGGGGAGCTGTTCCAGGAGGGGAGAAACAGTTTTAACTTCCTCGGGACAATTAAACCCTGTTGGTGGTACTGCGGCCAAAAAAAAAATGCATTTAGGATTTGCTGAGTTCTTTCTGCTCTTCAGCAATAATTTAAAGCCTCTTTGCCTTCAGGGAAGCCCTGTGAAGTGCAGTGTTCACAGGAATGGGTAAGGACATGCAATGCTGATTTAATCCACTTCACTCCACCCTGGAAGCTGTTGCCAGCTTCTGCCTTTGGCCCCCAGCACCCACTGGGAATGGTCGGAGCTGGGTGAGAATTGAGGATTACACAATTTCACTCGCTTTTTCCACCCCAAAACGGGATTAAAGAAAAGGGATTTCTAAATTCCCTGCAAGATGAAATCCATCCTTTAAGTAAAGTCAAAATGTTTGCATTTACACATTCCTTATATTTGCCAAAAATATAACTTGGAATTGAATGTCTCATTAAAAAAAGGTTAAATCAGAATGGTGCAATGAGAGTGAGTCATATCAGAAAGCTTCTAATGCAAAATTTCAATGAAATCGAAGCAGTTCTGCAAAACATTTTGCCTTCAGCCTATCAATATTTCTGATGGAAAATCATTCTGTCAGAAAATTTTTCTCCAGCTCTAGGCTAGAATTTCATACCAAATAGTTTTAACGTCTCCCCAGCAACTGGGACTGCTGATCCACTCTAACGAATTTCCATAATTAACCTCCAGGAACTGCAAAATGAAATCTTCTTGTCTGCAGGGTATTCTCAACCAAGGGTTAGAAATCATTTCACTCTGAGCCAAAGCACAATCAATTCAATAGGATTCTCTCCACAAATTTCAATGGATCTTCAGATCAGCCCGGCTCAGATCAGAGCTCAGACCCAGATTGATTTAATACAACTCTGGATGTTTCTTCAAATTCAGATGGGGCTTTGAAAAACAATAAATCTCTAAACAATTCTTCCCTTTTGTTGCAATCCAATCCTATATTGTCATCCAGATTAAGGGCTCATACTCTTTGATGTCTGTGGATATAAGCACTTCATAAGATGTTTGTGCTGATTTTATTTGAGTGAGGAATGTACAACAGCATTAAGAATTCAGACAAAACACTGAAATAAAAGCTGTGGGCTTGGAATGCTGATTTTTGGCTTCTCACATGTGTGCCTGCTCATGGAAGGCTGTTCTCTATACCATCCTACAGCAGGAAATGTCCTTGAGCAGCACGTGATTTCATGGATGGCGGAACACCCCCGATGTGCAATTTGTTCTTACTGCGAGCGCTAACAAATCATACATAATGTAACAGCAAAGCAGCGAGCGTCGGATTTGCATGAGATACTTCTACTGTGTTTATCCAGGAGTTTTCCTGGTTTAGATGTATTTTCCCAAGGGGAATAAGTTCTGCTTCAGGGAAGATTTGACGTGAGGCAATTCCCCAGCCGGTGGGATAAGAAGGTCACATGGCCCTAAGGGGCAACAGGAGTGTATCCGAACCTCATCTCCTTCCCCTTAGGAGAGGTGGCTCCAGATAGATAGGGTTTGTCTGTGTCCTAATAAACACATTTTCTTATTCTCAAAAATATTAAAATTTCCATCCACAGAATTAAGAAATATGTGTGAATAAGCCATGTAATTCTTGTGGCTTCTGCAAAGCTTTGTTAGCTGGGTGGTGTGTTCATAGAATCATAGAATGGTTCGGGTTGGAAGGGACCTTAAAGCCCACCCAGTTCCAAGCACCCCTGCCACAGGCACGGACACCTTCCACTGGATCAGGGGCTCAAAGCCCCATCCAACCTGGCCTTGAACACCTCCGGGGATGGGGCAGCCACCACTGCTCTGGGCAACCTGGGCCAGGGCCTCCCCACCCTCACAGGAAAACGTTTCTTCCTAAGAGCTCATCTCAATCTCCCCTTTTTCAGTTCAAAACCGTTTCTCCCTTGTTCTATCCCTGCACTCCCTCATCAAAGCTCCTCCCCAGGTTTCTGTTGTCCCTTTCAGTACTGGAAGGCTCCTATAAAATCTCCTTTCTCTTCTCCAGGCTGAATAACCACAGCTCTCTCAGTGTGTCCTCATTTGGGCATCATTCCAGCCCTCTGATCACCTCCGTGGCCTCCTCTGGACTTGCTCCAGCAGCTCCATGTCCTTCCTGTGCTGAGGACTCCAAAGCTGAACGCAGTACAGTGTGAAGAAGCCACATCATTCTTGTGGCTTCTGCAGAGCCTCTTAGCTGGGTGGTGTGTTGGGAAGAGAGCAAACTTGGGTGAAGGGCGCTGACCTCCCATATGCCCTTGTTTCACTGGCACTGCTCTAGGCCCCATGTGTGTTCCTGGAGAAGTCATTTAACCACTGGTTTACCCTCCATAAGTGGGAAAGAAAAACACACCCACCATCCTGCTGGTGCTACGTGAATAAATGCCTCAAACCCATCCCTGAGGGCCCAGGAGCAGACACGCTGTGGAGCTGCAGGTGTTGGGAACAGTGCATTGGTCTTGCATGAGATGTGGGATTCCCACCTTCATGGGGATAACAGCACTGCAGTCAGTACTCTAAAATACCTTACCCTCTGTCTTAAAATCCTCCTTAAATTATTAAAGGGATTTAAAAATTTAGAGTGCTTATGACTTTGTTAAAGCATTGCCCTCATCTCCTGAAACTTAGAATAGCAGAGCTTTATTCCCCGTCCAAGTCTCAGCACTCAGTGACCTGTCAGTCAGGTGAGGCAAAGCTACTTATGTCCTGAACTAATTTTATGAATTTAGGTAATTCTTTCTCAGTAGTGCACTTATGGCCAGATTTCTTAATACCAAAATACAGATTATAAGACCACGAAGCTTCATCTTGTTTTCAATTCACAGGTAATTAGCATTTATTTTCATGATTGCCATTGTTCCTGCGTATTGTTACACCAGAATCACCAAATATGAGATGCTTGTAATCATCTTACCACCATCAGCTTTAAACCCTCATGGGAACAGAAGAAGATCTGAGTTTGGTCTTGGCAGCCCCAGCTCCACTGCCTCAGCAGCTGTCTGAGCCCTGTGTGGCAGTCGAGTTGCTTGAACCCTGCTTTTCATTAAGGGAGATATTTTACTCCCTATACATACAATGTGGGGCAATGCTTCCTGAATTTGTCCTAAGCCCTCATGCCTGCACATGAAGGGGGAGGTTTAGACTCGATATTAGGAAACGTTTCCTTACTGAAAGAGTGGTGAGGCACTGGCAGAATCTTCCCAGGGCAGTGGTAGACTCCCCATCCCTGGAAGGGTTCAAAAATATGTGGCCCTGGCACTTTGGGACATGGTTTAGCTGGCACAGTGGGGTTGGCTTGGCAGTTGGAGTGGGTGAGCATAGAAGTCTTTTTCAACCTTAATGATTCTAGGGTTCTATGGAAGCAGCAGTAACTCTGTTTTAAACATCTGTGATGCTGCCTAACATTAGTATTGGGAATGAGCCAAGGCTCAACCAGGCTTAGCAGGTACTTGTGTCCTTGCTGTTTCTCATCTGTCAAACAGTCCTCCTCAGAACACGTCATCTCATAAGGTGGCAGCGAAAAATAATTTCTTTTCATGTGTTAAGAACTCAAATATGACATTGATAAGTCCCACAGAAGAGATAACAAATGGGTATTTGTTCAGAAGGAGGTTTTGAATAGCTGCCCTAAACGAGGCAGGGATTAGGCGCCGGCCTGTGAGCAGTACAGATGTTTCTGAATAGCTGCTCATTAAGGTGACAATATCGCTCTGCGGGCTGAATAGGTTCTCGGGAAAAAATAATACGTGATCGTGAAATTAATGACTATCACCGCTCACCCACAAGGGAGCCCACGTTTCCGACGCGCAGGAAATATGCATTTCCTAATACACAAGTGTTTGACCTTAAACCTTCATAATGTTCTTTTAATGTACATCCCAGTTAGCTGCGCTCACACATGCAGAAAGGAGGAGGGAATGGGACGTGCAAGGTTCATGTTTTATGTATATTGTTTAATACTTTCCACAGATGCTTTGGTAGTTGGCGTTGCACGGAGAGAGATTGTGATGGCAATTTTAGATTCAAATCATCAAGCAGTCATCCTGATACTAAAAGCACTTGTTCTCAAGTCTTTTATTAGAGTCACGGAGCGCATTCAGGCAGATTACTTGTGAGAGGAGAAAAATGTATTTTGATATTCCCATTAAATCTTATACTAGATTAGTAGTCACTACCACAGATAATACTGGATTGTATATATGTTATTAATATAAACATTATGCTTTCTTGGATGGAAAGCAGAGAAATGGAAACTCTAGAAAGGAATGGATTCTGAGGAAAAATGGGAAATTTGAACCAAGCAAAGCAAGAAATTCTGCCTTATAAATCAAAATCCAGACCGCGTGTGAAAAATGCCGATGGAAATGTTAACCCCACCGCGTTATCCCCCTAGTTATCACGATATGGGAAAAGGCATTAACTTAAGAGTGTGACATGAATAATAGTTTTATGGGGATTAACATATCTGGAACAGCTTCCCCAAGGAATGACAACAAGTAGGCAGTTTCAGAGTGAACGGTGGTGTCTTGTAGTTTATAGATTGTCACAAGTGCCCAAAGCACCGCAGGGTAACCCAAAAGCCTGGGGCTTTAGCTGGGTGATGCTGAGAGCCTCTGGGCTATAAGGGCAAACAAAACATGTAAATATGATATTACTGGGAAGTGTGCTAATGGAAGCTCTGTGGTCATGATGAGTAACGTATTTTGTGTGCGTTAAAGTTTCCACATTCCTAACATAGCTGGATGCTGGCAAATTTTCCATGTGAGCTGTGCAAAGGAGACACCTCCCCCAGTCCCAGTGTGTGGTGCCTGGGAGCAACAATTCCTTCTCTCAGCACCCTCAGTCCTGGCCAAGCCAAGTCACCGCTGAAGAACGGGCAGCATCAGTGCTGACTTTGGTGCATCTTGCCTCCATCTGTACGGAGGTGACTGAGGAACTGATAAGGAGCAGATGTTCATACTCAGCTTCCATTCAGGATTGACAAAGAGCTCTTTCAATTCCATTTTCTTCTCTCCTTATATTTGAGAGATATGCTCAGTTGGTATGTCAGACTCACAAAGAATATAAAGCCAGAGCTCTACCCCACCTGCATCTGCCAGTGAGCAGCCACGTGTGGAGTGGAGGGGAATAAACCCCAGGATTTTCTGCACTCTGGAGAAGACATGAGAGCATTTACACAACTGTATTTTCCCAGACTCATCTCCTATTCATATGTACACAGCTGAATAAAAGAGAGAAAACTAGCTTGCTGTGAGCAAGAAATTCCTCATTGCCTGTCCACTGTTATCCCATTCCATCATATGTCCAAAGAGCTGAAGCCATATTGGTGGACAGCAGGGATGGACAGAGACTGCAAAATAGCTGAGACTAGCTTTTAATTGAAAAAAGAGAGATGGAAAGTTGTCTGCTCTAAGTTGTCATCAAGTCCTAACAAATAACGCAGTCCCTGCAAATTTTAGTGTTGTACTCATGATTTCCAAGCAGAAAGCAAGGCTTAAATTCTTTGAAAATTTCATCAGAGCTGAGTAATTTGACTGTCTGAAGGTGTGACACATCAGAATAAAATCAGGAATATTACCACTGAATTCTGAAATGTCATCTTTGGCATTCTGTTGCCTGCATCTCCCTATGGTCAAACAGGCACAGGACAGCAGTGCTTTCCGTTTCAGGATGCTGTAAATCTCATTTCAGCCCAGAACTGACACAGAGATAGTTCGTGACTTGGATGACTCCAGGAGATCAGGCCAAGACCCCACCTTCACGTAGGTCATCCCTGTCTTCAGCTGCAGTAGGTGAGGTCTAAGCAAGGAGGAGAGGTGGGCTCTGTTCCAGCCCTCCTGCCTGCTGGCAACCCCTTTCCCAGGGCATCTGTCTGCCTGCCACGCGGAGCCATGCGGCAGAGGAGAGGAGCACTTGAGGGAGAAGTGTGAGCTATGAATCGCTCACAAACCATCCCTTGTTTGGGGCTGGTGCTTCAGGAAAGACTCCCCGTGCGCCGTGACAGAATCGCCGTTTCAGTCTCAGCAGCGATCACTGGTGAACGGTGGTGAAGGAAGCCGGCAGCCGGCCCCTTGGTGATGGAAGCTGTTAGCCAGTCCTCTGGTGAACATAGTCACCAGCCATTCCTCTGGTGAACACAGCCGTTAGCCAGCCTTCTGGTGAATGAAACCGTTAGCCAGTCCTCTGCTGAACGTAGTTGTTAGCAGCCTTCTGGTGAATGAAGTCGTTAGCCAGTTTTAGAATCATAGAATCACAGAACAGTTTGGACATCTCAAAGCCCATCCAGTTCCCACGCCCTGCCATGGGCAGGGACACCTCCCACTGGATCAGGGGGCTCAAAGCCCCATCCAACCTGACCTTGAACACCTCCAGGGATGGGGCAGCCACCACTTCTCTGGGCAACCAGGGTCTCACCACCCTCACAGGAAAATATTTCTTCCTAAGATCACATCTCAATCTCCCCTCTTTCAACTGAAAACCTTTCCCCCTCGTCCTGTGCCTGTAATCCCTGATCAAGAGCCCCTCCCCAGCTTTCCTGGGGCCCCTTTCAGTACTGGGAGGCTGCTCTAAGGTCTCCCCACAGTCTTCTCTTCTCCAGGTTGAACAACCCCAACTTTCTCAGCCTATCCTCATAGCAGAGGTGCTCCAGCCCTTAGACCATCTCCGTGGCCTCCTCTGGATTCGCTCCAGCAGATGTATGTCCCTCCTGTGCTGAGGACTCCAGAACTGAACGCAGGGCTCCAGGTGAGGGACCAGAGGGACAGCATCACTCATCCCTCTGCCCCCTCCCCCTGGCTCAACCCCGGGGGCTGCGGCTCCTCTCGGCTCCGCCAGGGGGCGCGGTGCCCCGGCAGCGCGCTGAGGGGGCGGGGCCTCGCGCCGGCGGCGAGCAGTGATTGGCGGGCGCGAGGCTATAAATAGTGGCGGGCGGTGGGGGGACAAAGCAGTCAGCGCGGGACCGGCGGGTGGAGTGCGGGGGTCCCTCACGCGGCTCTGCCCCCTCCACCTGCGGCGTGTTTTAATCAGTTTTTAATCATTTTTTTGCCTTTTTTTTTTTTTTACGGGAGCTGGGTGATTTCTTTTTTTTTCCTTTTTGTCCTGGGCGGCCGAGGGATTAAAGCGGAGATCAATGAAGGAAAGAAGAGCGAGCCAGAAGTTATCGAGCAAGGCGGTGATGGATCCCAACCAGAACGTGAAGTGCAAGATCGTGGTGGTCGGGGACAGCCAGTGCGGGAAAACCGCGCTGCTCCACGTCTTCGCCAAGGACTGCTTCCCCGAGGTGGGATCGCGGAGCCGGGACGGGCGGAGACCGGGAACGGGGCTGCGGGGAGGTTGATGGGAAGGTGCGGGGACAGCCGGGACTGAGAGTGATACCGGCAGGAACGGGATGCGCAGAGACCGGGAACGGGGCTGCGGGGAGGTTGATGGGAAGGTGCGGGGACAGCCGGGACTGAGAGTGATACCGGGAGGAACGGGATGCGCAGAGACCGGGAACGGGGCTGCGGGGAGGTTGATGGGAAGGTGCGGGGACAGCCGGGACTGAGAGTGATACCGGGAGGAACGGGATGCGCAGAGACCGGGAACGGGGCTGCGGGGAGGTTGATGGGAAGGTGCGGGGACAGCCGGGACTGAGAGTGATACCGGGAGGAACGGGATGCGCAGAGACCGGGAACGGGGCTGCGGGGAGGTTGATGGGAAGGTGCGGGGACAGCCGGGACTGAGAGTGATACCGGCAGGAACGGGATGCGCAGAGACCGGGAACGGGGCTGGGGTGGGGTTGGGACGGGGACCAGGGACCAGGAGCGGTGCCGACGGGGAGCGGGGCGGGCAGGGACCAAGGAGAGCAGCGACCGGAGCAAGGAGTGGGACCGATGTAGGAGGCGGGGACCGGGGATAGGGACCGGGGCGAGCAGGGACCGGGGCTGGGGGCAGCCCAGGAGCGGGGAGCCCGGGGGGGAGGGCGAGGAAGAAGCTGGAACCGGGACGGGGGAGACCGGCACGGTGTGGATGAGGTGACGGGGACCGATGCGAGGGACCGGGCTCGGGGCGGCGGGCGCGGGCTGACGGGCTGTGTCCGCTCCCGGCAGAGCTACGTCCCCACCGTCTTCGAGAACTACACGGCCAGCTTCGAGATCGACACGCAGCGCATCGAGCTGAGCCTGTGGGACACCTCGGGTGAGCGCTCCGGGCGCGGCTTTGGGCGTGGGAACCGGAGCGCGCAGCCCCTCGCCGCGGCGCTGCCGGACCCTGCGAGCAGGCGCTGCTGCGGGGTTGGGTTTTTCCTTAAAATCTGGGGTGTTCTTCAGCGATGCACTTGATTTTTGGGGAGGGAAAAGGGCGTGGGTAAAGCGCCGTTAAAGGATCTGTCAGCTTTGCAGGGAATGCGTCCACACCTGCCTGACTGGAAGGCGCTTATCTGAGGAGTTCCAGGGGTGCCTTTGCTCCTCCACTGCTGAGGAACCCTGCTTTGCCTAGTAGAGGAATGAAGAGGTGTTTGTGTTTACTAATGGTGAATTACATCAGCTCATATTTGAGTTCCTTAATGCCTGGGTTTTTTTATGAGCTACGGTACTTTTTCCCATGCTTTTGAGAAGTCTTTAAAGGCAGGGAAGACTTGGAAGGTGGGCATCTCTGAGGGCACAGAGGGGAGCCATCCTTGCTTACATCCTGTGAGCAGTGCTTAGGGTCCTCATCACTCCTCCAGCTGTGGCCACCTCGTCAGTTCTTCATCACTCTTCCAGTTTTGGCCATGCATATCTGGTTCGTCGCTCTTCCAGTTGTGACCACGCTTCAGTGGCCCTATCAAGTACCCTGGCTCACATGCTCAAAGGTTGAGGTTCTTGATCTTGTATTTGGCCAGGAACTCCTTTAGATCCTGCTGCTGTTAACTGGACTAAGTTTGCTGCCAGAGTGGTGGGGATGCAACCCCTGAACTGGCCACCTCTGTACTGGAGGAACTTGACATATTCAAGCTCTTTCTTCTTTAGAAGGTTGTGTTGATAGCTTCTTAATGTTGGACTTGGACCCAGCGGTGCCTTCTGAATAGGAAAGCAAGTCCTTTTACCAGAAGTGAAAGCGTTAATCCCTTTATTAAGAGGAGTTTAGGCAGTGGGTTGGCTTTCTTCTTGCTGTTGAGGAAATGATTCCAAATTCTTGCAACGTGATTACTGGGAAAAGGCAGTCTCTGTGCCCACAACCAGTATCAACATAGCTCCAAACTGATTTTTTCTTCATCTTAAGCCAAGTAAGACTTGCAGACTTCTAGAGCGTGTCTGCTTTGAGCTTTCATCCTGATTACTAAGCTGGCTGTAACAAACTCTGGTATAAGAGCTTATTAAAAAATAATAGTGAAGTTATTTTGGAAAGTTTTATCTGTGGCTGTTAAAATACAACGTTCTCGCTGGTTCAGCTGGCGGATGTGGCAAGGTTTGGAATCTGTATGTCAGAGACTGGAGACACCCATGTAATGAAGTACTCTGTAGCACTTCAAAAGACAAAAGCAGTGGAAGAAACACCTGCCAGCCTTTGCATGTGCGTGTTCTCCTCTCGGGACTGTCCTGGAACCAATAGAAAATCTGAGTCAGAAACTCAAGATAAGTGGTTGATGCGACTGCAGTCTGAAACCAAAGAGGAAGTGTTTGAAAGATCCAGTGCTTGGTCTTACGAGATGTTGCTGAACAGTGGATCCTCTGGTTGTTGGGACTCTGTGGATGAGGAATTGTCTCTCTGTAAACAGCCCTTCACGAAAGGAAACACTACCCAAACCCATTAACCCAGTGCAAAATCCCATCACCTGATAAGGGACATCATAAGATAAGATAGGGTTTGAACATTATCTTAAACTGTTGGTAATTTATTTTTTACAAGTCTTTGAGACCTCTGCTGAATTAGAATAAATGTATTAATGACATTTTTAAAGCAGCATGAGGTCTAGTTAAGTTAATATGACTGATTAACTGCCAAGTACTAATGGATGATAATGTCCATTGCAGGTAATGGCTCGAGTCATTTGAGGTGCTTCCATATGTCTTCAGGGAGGGGGAAAGGATGCTATTTAGTGGAGTTTGATTGCAATATACTGCAGCTACTTTCAAGGTGACTTGATCAGTATTTAGTGTCCCCCTTAAACCCTCTTTAACTATTTTATAACTGGAGCCATGCAACAAATTAGTCCCTAACTTGAGTTAAAGTGTTGAATTCTGCATTGAATCCTTTGGAAGGCAGATGCTGCCGTTTTGAGCTTGTGCTCTCTGAGAAAAGCTATAGGCATTAGTTAACATCTTTGTTAGAGTGAGAACAGGCCATGCTGTCATGGTTTTGGTTTACAATCCTTTGTATAATAAGAATGTGCTCTTTAGTAAAGGACTTCTAAGCACAAAAATGTAGAGACTCACATGACTGATAGGATATTTTAAAACTAGCTCTAAACTGGGATGTTTTTGTTGTATCTTGCATATACCCATAGAAATATGGGACAAAACACTCTTGTAAGAGTGGAATGGGAAGATTCATGATTCAAGTATTTTCTGGTACCGTCTAGTTCTGCAAGTCATTATAAGGATTTAAATTAGCCACAACATTAAGGAAAACACTTGCCAACTTGAATTTCAATTGGGTTTTGGACTACCAGCCCTTCTTTCGAAGCAGGAATGTCTGGTTGCAATCTGACTACACCATAAATTATTGCACTCTGTGGTAAGTCTTGAGCTGTTTGGGAGCTGTGTCCTTATTTTACTAGGTAGAGTATGAGAAGTTTCTTCAGGTTAAAGCTTCATCTTGGAGACTGAAGAGTATTGTGTGTTAGATGTCTTTGTCTACCACAGGCATGGTCTAATGTGCATTTACTGAGTTTCTGGCTTCTTCTATTAAAAGTGTCTGCTTTGATATTTATATTTCTCGCTATTACAACACAGCTGTGGCATAGAAATCACACACCATTAATTAGATATACATACCTGTGTGTCCCTGAAACATATTTTAGGGTTTTTTTAGTTGGTTGAACTGTGGAAAATGTACTGGATACTGCAATAAAATAATTCTCAGCAGGACCAGGAATACTTATTCACTGCTGGGGATTAGCATATAATTAAATCCAGAAGGGCTGTAGAGCTTTAAATCAAGTTAACTTTACTGTGATTTTCATGTGCACAATGTATTCACTGTCTATGTTGAAACATAATGATAAAACTTTTTGCTGAAATCTTTCTGAAACAAGCACAAATTAAAGTTACTGTTTTCCTGCGCTCTTTGGGAGAAACCACCATAAAGAAAACATCAAATTTCTGTCTTTGCTTTCCAGTCTTGCAAACTGACTGTGCTGAGCCATGTGATATTTTTTATTTCATGCCAGTGTAAGTCTTCATAAATGGGGTTTTTTTGTCCTTTAGAGAGGAAAAAATTAGAATTGAAAGTTTGGGAAAGGCAGGTCACCTACCAAAGTCCTCTGTTCTGTTTGAGGTGTGGAAATGTAAACACACAAAAAGCTGTGAATATTGTGATATTCATGAGCTCAGAGATGTGTTCCATGATAAGCAGTGTACAGAATCACCTGTGTGTTCTCCAAAACAGCCAAGGTGGACTGGGAAGGAGGAAAGTCCTCAGCAGTGAATCAGTTGCTTAGAGTGGCCTCTGCAGTATTTGATGTGTGTTCTGTGCAGCTGATAATTAGTGAAACCCAAGGGTTTCGGAGTGAGAATGCTGCTGTTCATCTGCTGTTCTCTCAGTTGACTGGAGTCCAAAAGGCTACAAAGATGAATGCCTGATGCCTGCTTGGTGGTGTGTAAGTAGGAAGGTCTTGCCTGTTACTGAGCACTGCTTCCCTTGGGGCCTGCAGGCGAGCAGAGGCTGAGCAGCGTGGTGAGCAGGAGCTGCCCAGCTTCAGTTCCATAGGTGGGACGTGGGCTTGAACTTCCTGGTTCTGGTGGCAGCTTTAGATCTTGCAGACAAATGGGGGCATCAGGTCTCCATGATTCAGCATCTTCGAGAAGTGCTAAGCCATCAAAAAATTAAGTGTGCTTCAACTTTTAACAATGCAATTGTTATTTAAGATAGCAATGTAATCTTTGGTATCTTTTGTAGGCCAAATCCAAACAAATTGCTAGTGAGGGGTTTTATTTCAATTTAAAAGCTGAATTTATGTCTTATTTCACATGAAACATAAAATCTTAAAAGGAAATCATTCTTAATGTTTAAGTTATTTTGTCTTAAATTATTTAAGCTACCAAACAGATTAAAAAAGGATTGCAGCAGGAATATGCTTCCACTAAAGTAAGATGCAGTGCAGCATTTTCAGAGATTTATTGATAAAACAGAAATCTGTTGTCCTTGACAAATGTTTTAATTTGTAGGAACAGAATCACAAACACAAATAGGCTTATTTTTTTCTTCCACAAATGCCATAGCTGTAGCTCTGCACTCTCCTGTTTTCTAGGGTTGGCATGGCTTCAGATCTGCAGAATAACTTGCAAAAGAGCGAGCAGCTTTACTGGGCTGTGCTCAAGTTGTTCAGACTTGAGCCTCATTCCTGAGATTCCTGGCTTCTGAGGGTTTCTCTAGGCAAAATGATGAAATGCCAGATTCAATAGGCTCGCACAGCGAGGGCCGTAGCCCCTCTTTATTTGCACAGTAATAAAGGTTCAGTTATTGCTGTTGAATGAGAGCAGGAAATTTCCTTTGTTGATCCTGCAGCCTGGGTAGTTCAAATGGTTCTCGTTTGTTCTGCCACACACAACCCCAAAGAAAAGGAGGTGTCAAATATTCCTCCTAGCTTGCATCTGAGCAGGACTGCCTGTGAAAGTACACTTCTAGCTCAGCATCTTTAATATGAGAGGTTCAGAAGGAAAACCTAAAACGAAAAACCCCTCAAACCAGTAGAAAGGAGTCTCGGGCTGGAGGTGGTGACTGTGTGTGTACATAAATACACGCTGATGGACATATATGGTGTGTTGTATCCCTGAAGACTGGTGAGTGAGAAGATAGGTATGTGTCTAAGGAATTAGTTTCTGGGTGAGGCTTTTCTGAGACTCCTTCCTAGCCAGCAACCATTTGGCCAAGCATTAAGGCTCTTCAATCCTGCCCTTACTTGCCTGAGCCAGACAGGGAGATGCACTAGCCAGGCAGTGGCTCTCACCAGCACCAGCACGCAGGGTGAGCGCCACAGAGCTGTGCAGGTGGCTAGTTAACAGCTGTCCAGGGCAAGGAAGTTGGCCCTGGGGCTGCAGGATGGAGGCACTGAAATAGTACTGGAGATAACTGGGCAGGTAGCTGGAGGGAGCTGGGGTTGTTTGTCTGGAGAAAAGGGACTGAGGGGAGACCTCATTGCTCTCTGCAACTACCTAAAAGGAAGTTGTGGCAGGGAGGGGGTTGGTCTCTTCTCCCTGGTAGCCAGTGACAGGACAAGGGGACTGTCTTCGAGGTGTGCCAGGGGAGACTGAGGCTGGATATCAAGAGGAATTTCTTTACTGAAAGGGTTGTCAAGCCCTGGCAGAAGCTGCCCAGGGAGGTGGTTGAGTCACATCCCCGGAGGTGTTTAAAAGAGAGTAGATGTCATACTTGGTGCCATGATCTAGTGGCAGACTTAGCAGGGCTGGATCAATGGTTGAATTCCATGATCTTAAAGGTCTTTTCCAACTGAAACCATCCTGTGATTCTGTGATTAGTAGTGAAAAATGCTTATTGATAGTCAGTGCAGATGAATAGTTAACTGTCGGTCAGCTCAGCTTGCTTTGCTTTCCTTCTAACATGTCACTGCTGGAGACAGCTAAGTGGTTTTTGAAGAGCAGTTTTTGACAGCTGCCTCTTTGTTAGATTGACATCATTTATGAAGATGAGCATGCGAATCAAATAGTCTTGTTCAACAAATTACCTTCTGCTACCTAGTTTGGTAATGCTTCATTCCCCATGTGTTACTCTTCCTTTCAAAAACAACATTCCTGGGATTGTTGACTCCTTCCTTCCAGTAGAAGCTATGCAACTGAAGTAATCTGTGATACATTCACGCCATTCCCCGCTCTGCTTTGTGCAACAGCATGAGCTGCCTGTCAGTTAAAAACTTGAGGAATTCCTCTAATCCAGCTAATAGTCTGCCTGAGCCCTTACAGCCAATTAGTTCTGGATAGGCAGAAAATCAGTGATATAATTAGCTGATAACCCCAAAACTCTTGAAAGCTCTATTCTTGGTGCATATGTTCTATGCTGTACTTAAGATTCACAGGAGAAGAACACAGAATAAGACTCTTATGACTAAGAAAGCACATTTTAAGTTGCAGGCTTGCATTTTGAAGCCCAAGCCCTTATCCTGTTGGAGAACTTAACTGTTTAAGCACCCTTCTAAATCAGAAATGCCTTCTCCTCAGTAAGTGGGGCTTCAGTAGGGTTAAGGCCAAACCACATGGTGGCTGAGTGATTGGAACTTCCTAGCAAAAAGGAAGTTTTTCCCCCAAAGCTGTTATCAGAGTCACCAGGTGATGAAAAAAATGTGGTTTATGACTCTTGAGATCTATTTGTAACTCTGCAATATGATGATTCTTAAGGAAATAAGCGGATCATAAGTGGATCCCTTAACAGCTCTGCAATATTGGGCCTGTTTCTGTTCCATCACATTACTAGATTAGCTTTGATCTCGTCAATACAGATTTTACGGGCTAAACATAAACATTTATTGCAAGCATGTATTGATTTACAGATTGGTGAGGCCTTTTGTGACAGATAACTTGTGTGCCTGTCTACAGGGCTGGGGTTCTTTCCTGCTTGAGAACTGCAACAAATGCTTTCATTTGAAGCAAGAGTTCTTCTAAAAACTGCTGATATCCATGACAACTAAAGATGCTTTTTCTTTTAAATGATATGTTAGAAGAATCAAAACTGATGTATTTCAAAACTTGCTGATTTTTTCCATGGAAGCACAGCTGTGACACATCTGCTTTGAAGAAGCCTTTTTGGAGGTTGAGGATTTGTTCTCAAAGCCAAAGCCCTGCAGGTTAATGCTGGGCCTTAAACTTGAGCTGACCTGATTTCCCTTTCCTTGTAATTGGGGGTATTTGGAGCCTTTGTGGGAGAGATGGATCACTGGGGTGCCATCACACTTAATTAAGCAGGAAAGCTGTTGGTGAGAAACAAAAGGAAGGGAAATGAGCTACTGCAAGGAGTGTTTTGGGAATACAGTGGTATTGAAGGAAAGGTAGGAGCTGGGTGCTGTTAAAGAGCTTCCCTGAAAACCTTTCTGAATTTGAGTGTCAATGTCTGCAGAAAGTGAAAATTTAAACTAATAAAAACATTGTTTGTTTTCCTGCAGGGTCTCCTTATTATGACAACGTCCGCCCGCTCTCCTACCCAGATTCTGATGCTGTCCTGATTTGCTTTGACATCAGTCGGCCAGAAACTCTTGACAGCGTGCTAAAAAAGGCAAGTGTTCCAGGAACCTTTGAGGACAAAACTGTTTGAGTAGCACATCTTTAAATCTCTGAAGAGTGGTGCTGCTTCCTACATTGGAAAACTCAATTTGTTTCTTTTAATGGAGAGATGACAGGACTGGGCTCTGCACTGCTGGAATTTGAGATCATTTGTTTGAAAGGGTTGAACTGAAAACAATAGCTCCCTAATAGGTGCTCAGGGATGAAGTAAATTCTCATTCCTCAGCCCTTAGACAGCAGAGAATTATTTAGGGTGGTGTGAGGTGCAGGGCTGGGTGCAGCAAGAAGCTGTCTCTCACATTACATTCATACAAGAGACAGGATTGAGAAACTTTGCCATGTTGCGAAGATGGTTTAAACGTGCCTGCCAAGTGTTTGGACTTGTGCCATGGCTTTACATAATTCCTCAGCCTGAAGCTAGAAGGAGCCAGTGACAAATACCTCTGGAAGCCACCAGCAGTGGCATAGAAATGCAATCTTGCACCAGACTTCAGAGTTTTTCACAAGCTCAGTGATCCGAGGTTCAGTGCCAGCCTGTCCCTGAGTTAAAACATTAAATTTCCATAATCAGGTTCTGTGTTTGTGAGGTGGTCCTGGTCCTCTCCTTGTTCACTGGGTGTGACTCAGCTTTGCAGTGTTCTTTAAGGCTTAGTGACCTGGAGTTCCTCCTTTTTTCTGTAGCAGGGGCCAGTGACTCTTGTGTCTCTGGGAATAAAGTGGCATACAAAGCTCTCAGTCTAGAGAAAATACTTTAGGCTATTCTCTCAGCTAACTGTGCCCACAAGCATTTAGAACTGTTTTCTGTCCCTACTAATGTTTGTTACTATGCTGTTGTGTAATTATCTAAGATTTTTTTCATTCTGTTAAACCCAAATGGTATCCTTAAGTTTTAGGGTTTGATCTGGTCGGATTATGCTGCAAAATGTTTGGCTTTCTTGTGTTCTCAAAATAACTGTGTAGTTAGGGAGGACACCCAAGGAATATATCCCAAGTTTTGTTTGAAGGGCTTGTTACTGATTTACTGTAGCTAAACCCTTGGCTGATCTGTGTAGTTCTAGGTGTGAGGATGTAGCTGTGAGCCAATACACAGCAATGCTTATTTTGTGGTCGTACAAGACCTGCCTCTGCAGCTCCATCTTGAGGAGCCACTGAATGTGGTGACACCAGGTTTCACTGGTTCCTGCCTGCAGCTGGCTCTGGGCTGGGTTTTTACCACTTGTGAGGAGCGACAGGTCTGCAAACCTTTACTCATGTAGGTAAACATTCTCAATGCATTCCCTCTTGATTAGTAAGTCAGTGGAATTAGTGTATGAGATCGTAAGATTTCATCCTTGACTGGGTTCTACTGGAACTAATGCCTTTAGAAATTAGCTTGAAGGTAGATAACGACTCTTACGTAAGGGTGTTTCCACATGAGGTGTCATGACTTGCTGCACTGAATCTCTTATCTGTTGTTTCTTTGGATTTAAATATATGTAATAACAACCTAAAACCTTACAGTGGAAAGGTGAGATCCAGGAGTTCTGTCCGAACACCAAAATGCTTTTGGTTGGTTGCAAGTCAGACCTGCGCACGGATGTCAGCACGCTCGTGGAACTTTCCAATCACAGGCAGACACCAGTGTCCTACGATCAGGTATGTGCCACATCCTTCCTGGTACTTAGGGGTGAAAGATAAGACACTTTTCTATCACTGTAGCCATATTTATGAATAACTTTTCCTCCTGTTGACATGAGTCTATCCCAGAAGCCAGATGTGCATAGTTTAGTAGTAGCTGGAGGTGAATTTGAGAACTGTTACGAGTGAAGGCAAAGCTGATGCACCGACTGGATGCAGGAGAAAATCATGCAACCCCACCACGCTAGCTTTAAGCATCATAGATTGTAGCCTTATTGGCTGCAAAGAGCTTTTTTTAAGTGAATTGAAGTTAAATTTACTGCTTTTCTGGGCCTGCAGAGCCCAAAACAACAACGATATGGCATGTCCTGTTTATTGACTGATACATCGGTAAACTATTTTTTTCAAACACGAGATTTGAATCCCATGTATTTGACTAACATCATGACAAGCATTGCTTATAGTCTGACCCCTTAAAAATCCAATTTCCTGAAAATACTGTCTCTGGAAACATGTTGTAACTCCCTCTGAGGGTGGCAGCAAATGCAGAAAGCATCTTAACTCTTGGCAGCGGTTCTCTGCTGCTGAGAAATTCAGAGCCAGGCATCAGGTGATAAAGAAACTGAGGTGAAAGGGAAAGGAATTGGGACATGGGAGAGCAGGAGATAGAGAAGGGGATCACTGGGCTCTAAGGTAAACTTTGCTTTATTACTCATGCATGAGTATCATGTGTTGCAGCTGAATCAGAGCGGTGGCTGAGATACACCCTGTAGGATGTAAGAGTGAGAATAAGAGTGAGAACAATCCCTCCAGAAATAATTTCAGCCAGTTTATATATTCTGTGCTATCAAACAGTTTTTGTTTTACCCACAACCTCAGGTTTTCCAAACTAACAGCTCCTTATGTGTGATTACTAATGATGCAGCCTCCTACAGTGTGTTTAAATTTGGAAACGCAAAGATACCATAAACTGAGTACGTTCATTAAAATATAACAGGGAGTGTTGTACTGGGAGGCTTGTGCTGGTTGTGGCAGATTTTTACACCTCGCTCAGTAAACATCCCTCCGTATCAGACAATTTTATATGAATGCCCCTTTTTTACCTTAGTGTAAATTAATTTGGAAGTGTCTCTAAATCCTGCTTGTTGCAGAAGATGTCATCCTCTTTACCAACTACTGCATTTTCAGCCTTGGAGCTATAATTTTCCATGCTATTTTTCTTTGAATATTAAGCTTTTATTACATATATTACATTTTTTACAGTACTCCACACTCAGTGACTTTACTGACCCTTTTCCATAGTGATTAAAAACCTACTGAGAGGGGAATTTATCCTCTGGTGTTGAAGATTCACATCTCTTCTGGTGTCACAGCTTAACCTGTACCCCTTGGGCACAGGAGTCAGCGGAAGACAAAGAGCTGAACCAGAAGCTATTACTGCCAGGGAAAATTGTACGTGTTACAAGGAGGCCTTTAGCTTTAACAGACTCTCACAATTTTACCTGTGCTCTGTAAAGCAAAAGCTTAGGCTGAGCAATGGTTTTATCTCTTGTGGTTGCCAGAACTCAGCAGTGGCATGAAGCCACCTGCACTTGTTCTAGAGGAGGGTCCTCTGGGTTTGAGATACACAGCTTAATTTTAAATTCCCTTGCCTTGCCCAGTTGCCACGAGATCAAAGAGCTTAATGGGGTTTTCCCCCATTCCTCTTAACTCCTCAAGGAAGTGTTGGGAGGATAAAGTCAGTTGGGGGTGACACCCTGTCTCCACTACGCCAGCTGGTTTCCAGTCAGCTACACCTGAACAAACACTTTGGAGGTGCTGAGATACAGGCTGGGTTTGGGTAGTAGGAGTTAGGATGTTTAACTGTGGGCAGGGCCTGGTCCTACAAACCACCTCTTTATCAGCAGCTCCCACTCATGGTTGATAAGATGGCTGCATCACTGCAGTGCAAATAGCACAGCGCTGAAGATGTGGGTCCAAGTTAGTGCCATCAACCTGGTGTGAGAGAGAAGAGGAGGGGTCAGACTGACTTGTGCTTGAGTCTCAGACTTGTGGCACATCAAGGATGTGATGGGATTTCGTAACTCTGAAAAGATCCATCCCTCAGAAGTAAAATTCCATTGAAACAGCTCCATTTTTTTCACACAATGCTCTTTGTTGTCTTTCTGTAGCAAAAGCCACAATAGGATTGCGGGGTGTTGTCATCTGCTGGAGTTGCTTGTTGTTTTTCTCATGGAACAAATACCCCTACTTATAAAATCTCAAAAGAACAGCTTGTATAACCACTTATTTTTGCCTGTTCCCTAGCTGAAAGTTGCTCTAGCTCTCCCTAGCCCAGAAACCTGCAGCACATTCCCCTATGAACTTTGCCTGCTCTGTGGAGGTGGAACACAGACCCCAGTCCAGGTCAGGGACACACTGCCTATCCCTTAAGGCACTCAGAGTATATCTTCTCTTTGGAGACAGCAGGCTTAAATCTGGAAGCTGCCAGGTCCAGACCTTTCCCAGTAAGCACATGATTCATGGATGCAAGTTAAGGTATAAGGGTGAAATTGCTAAATAGATCCTGCTAATACTCTGGCTTTCTGCAGTTGTTTGCAGGTCACTGAGCTTATCTTATATTTATCATAGAATTGCTTGGATGGAAAAGAACTTTGAGGTCATAGAGTCCAGCTGTACCTGTCCACTACTAAAACAGATCCCTGAGCACCTCATCTACCTGTCTTTTAAATCCCTCCAGGGATGGAGGCTCAAGCACCTCCTTGGGCAGCCTCTCCCAGTGCCTGGGAACCCTTTCAGAGCCGGAGATAATGCTTGGATACTTGTTTAATGCATCTTGGAACCACAGCTCTGTTTGTTTTGCAGAATTAGCTGCTGGCTGTAGTGCTGGAGCTTAAGCTTTGGCTTTCACAGAACATTGTGTGTGGAAAACAAGCGTTGAAAAGTAATTGTATGGTTTGTGCTGGCTCTCTGGAAACTTGGTATTGATTGCCTGTTCTTTTTTTTTTCTTTCCCCTTAGGGTGCAAATATGGCCAAACAGATTGGAGCAGCCACATATATTGAATGCTCAGCCTTACAGTCAGAGAACAGTGTCAGAGACATTTTTCACGTTGCCACCTTGGCGTGTGTGAATAAAACAAATAAAAATGTTAAACGAAACAAATCGCAGCGGGCCACAAAGCGGATTTCACACATGCCTGGCAGGCCAGAACTTTCCACAGTGGCGACGGACTTGCGAAAGGACAAAGCAAAGAGTTGCACGGTGATGTGAAGGACCTTGGTTTTCCTGGAGAAAGGAGGAAGAGAGCATCCGGGAGGGGTGGAGGCTCGATGAAGTACACGGCCGCGTGGTATTTAATGAGGGCTTATGCCAGGGCTTTAATGGAGACTTCGCCTGTTGTGTGAGACTGTGTTTAGGAACTGAGCAGCGAGAAGAAATGGCTCTAAAGGAGGTGGCATCAGGAAATGACACGTTGAAAATGCCAAAAAAAAAAAAAGGGAAAATGCTTGAATGTGCTGAGAAAAGAGAGGGTGAATGGGAAAATAACACTGCAAAGAGAGAGGTGTCAGTGACAGTGCTTGTTTCTTTTATTAACGCTCTACTCCTGGATGCTACCACTTTGATTTTATTAAAATACTTTAATGTGTTTTTTTTTTAAAGAAGACATTATTAATGTGCCCTCCTCATTAAGGAACTATCCCTGTGACCTTATAGTTGGTTTTCCAAAGGATATGATCTAATTTTTTAGTAGCTCATCATTAAGATGGAGAGTGTACCGAGGCCTGTGTGTCACCTGGAGGAAAAACACTGTATGTGAGATGTCTGGAGTTCTGCTTTCCCGAGGCGGCAGCGCGACCTGCATTGGAGCACGTTGGTAATGAAGATGACCATTTGAGCTTTCCCAGTGTTATAGGTGCCCTTGCACCGTGGAGATTTAACGGATTGGATTGGAATGTGGGGGCAAACTGCCTGCCCGTTGCAGGACTCTTGACTTTCCGTTCCTCTTTGGGATTGTAATTTAGAGTGGAAGTGGTCTCCAGTTCTGGTGTGCTGTATGTCACTGTAGGTTTGAGTGAAAGGTGCTAAGAGCTATGATGACAAAGGATAATGACAAATGATAATATGTTAAGCCTTACTGCCCACCTGGGGAAGCCCTGAGACTCCTCTGCTTTTGCTAGAAGAGTCAGAGAGCCGAGTGGATCCCGGGATCCAGCCCTCTGTAAGCACAATGGGGAAGTGCTATCTGTGGTGTGGGTCCCTGCAGTTATTTCTGCAAAACCCCGAAGAATCTGCAAGTGAGCCAGCAGAAGAAGGGTATCTTTTGGGATGCTCTTATTTTGGGGGCAACTGTCTCTTGCCACAGACTTCTTCTGCGTGTGGTGAGGAAATGGGATCTGAAGAACTGTGACGCCTTAAGGGGTCCCTGGTGGAAACTGGATACTGCCCTTAGTCTTTAAGACTAATAGATCTGTATCCAGACAGCAATCATACAATATCAGTGAACCAGTTAAGTCAAATTCCTTTTTGTTTACTGAATACTGTTGTTACATTAAATAAATGGGCCTTCAAAAGTGTTTGCAACTGCTTACTGACCAACTTAACTCCGTAGCTTCTCTCAAAAGAAGGATGCTCTAAGCTCTAACCAGCGTGGCCATCGCTTGTTGAGGACAAGCGTTGTGTTCCCAAGGGTAACGCTTCGTTTTTGAAGTGTTAAAGCTGTGTTCCCGTTGACTTGCGCAAAGGTAAAGGGTTGTCATAATTAAAACTGAGTTCTGTGTGTTCCCAGCACTTCATTTCATCTGATAAAAGAAGAAAAAACACCCATCCATTCTGATTATTTCCCCAAAAAAGACATTTTTACCACCGTAATAAGCTTTTGACTGATGCAACAGTGCGCTTAGGGCAGTATTACAAAATAGCTGGTAAGTGCTTTCTGTATTTAAATATTGTGGAAAAAAATAAGTTATAAACTGTTATAAAACAGGACATTCATTACTTTTTTTAATTGTTGAAGTCACTTTGTATGTTTCGTTAATGTTTCTGCAGTATTTATTAAAATACCATTTTTCCTTTGAATTTACTTGTGGAAATGGCCTTTTGTCTTAATACTTCTGTGTGTTTGGATGTAATAGAATGAGCTGAACTGGGATGGGATTTGAACAGAAATTAGACTTGCCCTCACAACACCCTTTTTTGGGTTCCTTGGCGTTAGAGTGAACCTTGGGTTGTGTTTCCTGAAGGTGGCAGAGGAGACTGGAGCAGGTAACCAAGTGAAGTTTGGATTGCTTTTCCTCTAAAGCACTGAATGCTGCTTTTAAAAGGTTTTATGTATTCAGGATGTTCCTGGGAACTGTTTGCCTGCTATGAGTTCTTCAAAGACAGCCTTTCCTGAGGGCTGTGCCTGTCTTCTATCACTATTGGGACGTGGTTGTTGCTGTGGCTCCTCTTGGGAGACCTCTCCCAACAGATGACTGCTGCTGGGTGTCAGGCTACCATTTGGGCTTGAAGGACATGTGCCTACAGGAAAGCTGGGGAGGGGCTCTTCATCAGGGAGTGCAGGGATAGGATAAGGGGAATGGTTTTCAGCTGAAAGAGGGGAGCTGGAGATGAAATCCTAGGAAGAATAGTGAGGCTGGGGAGGCCCTGGCAGATGTTGCCCAGAGCAGTGGTGGCTGCCCCATCCCTGGAGGTGTTCAAGGCCAGGCTGGATGGGGCTTTGAGCCCCCTGATCCAGTGGGAGGTGTCCCTGCCTGTGGCAGGAGGTTTGGAACTGAATGGGCTTTAAGGTCCCTTCCAAACTAAACCATTCTATGACTTTGAGTCCCTTCCTCTCAAGATATTTCCCAATTAATCTTTAACCAACAGTGTGCTTCCTCTCAGCACTCTTAGGGTTTTGGGGTCTTTACCAGGATTGCAGAGTGACAGTCATGCGCGTTCTTTGCTGCTCTCCCAGGTTTTATAGATTCTGCTATTTTCAAACCTTTGATCTGCTGTTTTCATAGAACCATAGGATGTTTTGGGTTGGAAGGGACTTTAAAGATCATCTGGTTCCAACTCCACTGGATCAGGCTGTTCAACATTTTCTGCATCTTGATAAAATGAAGTAGGTTAGGACTAATAAATAACCTCTTTGCAGCCTTGCTAGTGATGTGCTTTCCTGGCAATTACAGTTTTCTTTTTGAGATCCATTAAAGTCTGTAAGGAATTTTTGACCCATTTAAGGTGCACAGGCTTGGTTTTGTGTCACTCCTGTCTTACACTAAGTGTGGTGTGATCATGAGTTGAACAGCATGGACTAGGAAGGTACAGCTAAAGGTACTCTTAAACCATAGTTAGACTGCTACAAAATAAAGATCCTTTATTGGGTTAAACAATGTTGACCACTAACTGATCACAACCCTCCCTGAATGCCACCAGCTCCATCCTCTAAGTAAATAGAAGATGGAGATATCTTGATTCATCTGTGCTTTCCTTTTGACATGAAGTTGGGACTTCTGTCAATATCCATGAACCTCACCAGCATTTGTTTTTCTGTTCCTGCTGCTGGTTTTACCCTTTCCTTTAGATCAGAATTGCCAATTCTCTTGTGCATGTGAAACATTTCTTACTGGCTTTGGCCAGCAGTGGCTGAAACCTCTGAGCAAGAGGAAGAACCAGAGGTGTATTCCACCCCCATCAGCTCTCCAGTTCTATGAAGTGAGCAAGGAGTGAATTTGGAAGTATTTGCATTTTGTGGGCTGTGGTTTGGTCAGTTGTTCCTCCTCAGCACCGTTTGATCCCTGGATAACAAACTCTGGCGGATTGCCACGACTTGTTCCACTTCCAAAAAGCACTTTACTTTTGCAATTTTTGGTGTTCTTTTCTTGCACAACCAGGTTGTGCAATTGCTTACGGTAATCGAGATGGTTTACTAAAACCCATCCCTTGCAGAAAATCTCAGGAGATTCCCAGGAGAGCAGTGTTTCTGAGCACGGTGGGCTGGTTTGTGGGGCAGAAATAGACCTGGCACCGAACCTCGGAAGGAAGACGAGGCTTCACCACGCTGAGTATGTGCAATTCAGCACCTCATTGTTTTGCTGACACCCTCAGCGCACGATCTTTCCAAATGAGGAGGCAGGAGCTGGCAGGATGCCTTCCCAGCAGGGAGAAGGTGGGTGACAAAAGCAAACCTGTCCCACGTTCCTCACTACAACTTCTAAAATGCCTGAGCTGTGCTATTTGATGGGACATTTATAGGTATTTCCATCTGTCTTGGTAGCTGTGTAAAGCTCTTGGGTGTGCAGTTAGTTTGAGAGTGTGAAGCTCGGTCCTTGGTGGCCCTGGCTTGCTCCATGCAGGACCTGTCCACCTGGGGGTCTGGTTGTAGGCAGTGGGGAGAGATCCAGGAGCAGACTCAGCTTCTCTCTCAGACTTTTTATTGCAGCCAATCACAGAAACACTGAGGTTGGAAAAGACCTCTAAACTCATCCAGTCCAACCATCAGCCCAGCCCCACTGTACCTACTAAACCACATCTCGAAGTGCCAGGTCTACACATTTTTGAACCCCTCCAGGGATGCCACTGCCCTGGGAAGCCTCTGCCAGGGCTTCACCACTCTGTCAGTAAAGACATTTTTCCTAATATCCAGTCTAAACCTCCCCTGGTGCAACTTAAGGCCATTCTGTCTCATCCTATTACTTGTCACTTGGGAGAAGAGACCGACACCCACCTCCCCACAACCTCCTTTCCTGGAGCTGCAGAGGGTGATGAGGTCTCCCCTCAGCCTTCTCCAGGCTAAATGAATCTGCACTGCTTTGCAATCTGCAGAGAGAAATGGGGAGAGCTTGGATAATTAATAGTTTGATGTTGTCAATACTGCATTTTGTTGCCTAATCCTCACACAGCAGCGCTGCCTCTCCTAAGTGAGGGATGATTTGCTGAAAAGCAAGTAATTGGTAATTCTTGGGTCACTGAGCTTATTCCTACCAAACTCCTTTCTTATAACAGCAGATTTATTAACCTTGTTTTCCCAGGAACTTCCTATCCCTTTCAAATCTCATTCTCACTGTCAGCATTTCTGCAAAAGCCACCAATGTGCTGAAGGTGCAACAGAGCTCCAGTCTCCAGGGCTGCAACAGTGGGCGTTGCTGGTTTGTATGCTCAACTGATAATTTATTAGATGAGAAGCAGTAGTGGGATTGAGGGCACTCTCAGCAAGTTTGCTGATAAAACCAGGCTGTGTGGTGTGGTCAATGCCTTGGAGGACAGGGATGGCACCCAGAGGGACCTGGACAGGCTGGAGAGGTGGGGCTGTGCGAACCTCATGAGGTTCAACAAGGCCAAGTGCAAAGTCCTGCACCTGGGTCAAGGAAATCCCAAGCACAAATCCATGCTGGATGGAGAATGGATTGAGAGCAGCCCTGAGAAGAACAACTTGGGGTGCTAGGGATGAGAAGCTCAACATGAGCCACCAACATGCACTCACAGCCCAGAAATCTAACCATGTCCTGGGCTGCACCCAAAGCAGTGGGACCAGCAGGGTGAGGGAGGAGATTCTGCCCCTCTGCTCTGCTCTGGTGAGAACCCACCTGGAGCCCTGTGTTCAGTTCTGGAGTGCTCAGCACAGGAAGGACGTGGAGCTGTTGGAGTGAGTCCAGAGGAGGCCACAGAGATGATCTGAGGGCTGGAGCACCTCTGCTATGAGGACAGGCTGAGAGAGTTGGGGTTGTTCAGCCTGGAGAAGAGAAGGCTGTGGGGAGACCTCAAAGCTGCCTCCCAGTACTGAAAGGGGCTCCAGGAAAGCTGGGGAGGAGCTCTTGATCAGGGAGTGCAGGCATAGGATAGGATGAGGAGGAGTGGTTTTCACCTGGAAGAGGGCAGATTGTGAATAGATCTTAGGGAGAAATGTTTTCCTGTGAGGGTGGGGCAGAGGTTGCCCAGAGCAGTGGTGGCTGCCCCATCCCTGGAGGTGTTCATGGCCAGGTTGGATGGAGTTTTGAGCCCCCTGATCCAGTGGGAGGTGTCCCTGCCCATGGCAGGGGATGGAACTGGATGGGCTTTAAGGTCCCTTCCGACCCAAACCATTCCATGGTTCTTACTCTCCTGCAGCCCATTCAGCTCCTTCAGCACCCTGAGAGGTCTTTAAAAGTCCAAAACGGCCCTTGGACTCTTCTGAGCCCTGAGAAGTAGGTACTGGGCTCCAGGCTCCCAGCACAAGAGCCCTGTGAGGGTGGAAGTTTCTTGGTGTCAAGGAGGGATGTTCTGCCAAGTGTTTTTTTTATCCTCCCTGAATTAGTTTGGAGGATTAGGGAAGCAAAGCAATCTGAGGGAAAATAAAGATCTTGTCCAATTCTGAAAAGGAGCTGTGAAAAAGGATGCTTCCCTCCAGCTGTCAAATGGGAAATGGGTTTTTAGCCCACTGATTCGTGCGCTTTGCAGAAGCACTAATCCTGGCAGCTCCATCTCTTTGCTGATATATATATATACACACACAAACACCATGGCTCAAATTCTACAGAGTCCTCCTAAAGCTGATAAATCTTTTCCTCTTGCTCTTTAAGTCGGTAAGAGTTTGCTTCTCCATGAGCTGCAGGAAGGCAGTGGAGGGGATGGATCAGCCCTGCACAGTGTGGGGATGTCCCTGCTCTACCACAGCCACCCGTGCTGAGCAAGGACCTGCCCCAGCCAGTGTTGAACCTGTCTTGGGAATCCCACAATGTCCTGGAGGCATTGCTTGGTTGAACCGCGTTCCTGGGGTCCTGCTTCCCACAGCCCCCTGCAGCAGATGAGAACAGCCCTTCCAGGGGACTGATGCTTGCATCCTAGGTGATTCTTTGGGTGAAAGTAGCTCTTTCTCTCACTTCAGCAGGAAAAGGTAAAATATTGGAGTGGGGAGGTGTCACTACCCTGCTACAGGGCTCCCACATCATGCATTCAGGAAATCAGGGGTTTCAGTGCATTTCCAGTGCAATGAAATAATGCTCAGTGCTCACAGCCCAGAAATGCAAGCATACCCTGGGCTGGCTGCATCCAAAGCAGTGGGACCAGCAGGGCAGGGAGGGAATTCTGCCCCTCTGCTCTGCTCTGACATGGTGAGACCTCACCTGGAGCTCTGCATTCAGCTTTAGAGTCCTCAGCACAGGAAGGACATGGAGCTGTTGGAGCGAGTCCAGAGGAGGCCATGGAGATGATCCAAGGGCTGGAGCACCTCCTGTACGAGGACAGGCTGAGAGAGTTGGGGTTGCACAGCCTGGAGAAGAGAAGGCTCCCAGTACATGGCAGGGGGTTGGAACTGGGTGGGCTTTGAGGTCCCTTCCAAGTCAAACCATTCCATGATCTGTGATGCTGGTCGCACAGCAGCACCATGGTCTCACCCTCTCCTTGCTAGCTCACCATCACAGTTTATTGGTGTTTGCTTTGGAGGTGCTTTGCTGCTCTTCATCCTGCTTCTTTGGCACAATTCACAATGGGGAGGTGTGGATACTTCTGAGCACGGGCAGCCAACAAGAAGCATGGCCAGTGTTGTTTGCGGAGCTATGAGAAACCTTTCCCTTTCTGAAATTCCTGTTCTCTGTTATCACTTCTGTAGCTTTAACCACTGCAAATAAGCTTAAGAGTGCAAATACATAGGGACGTGCTTCTACAACTAAATTTGGGGCAGCATAGCTGAACTAAATCCTTCTCTTTGCATTCACATGTCTGAAACTGCCAAGATATTATAGAATCATAGAACGCTTTGGGATGGAAGGGACTCTTATACATCATTTAGTCCAGCTCCCTGCAGGAGCAGGGACACCTCCCACTGGATCAGGGGGCTCAAATCCCCATCCAACCTGGCCTTGAACACCTCCAGGGATGGGGCAGCCACCACTGCTCTGGGCAACCTGGGCCAGGGCCTCCCTACCCACCACAAGAAAATATTTCTCCCAAAGATCTCATCTCAATCTCCCCCTTTTCAGCTGAAAACCATTCCCCCTCATCCTACCCCTGCACTCCCTGATCAAGAGCCCCTCCCCAGCTTTCCTGGAGCCCCTTTCAGTACTGAGAGGCTGCTCTAAGGTCTCCCCAGAGCCTGCTCTTCCCCAGACTGAACCACGCCAGCTGTCCTAGCCTGGTCTCACAGCAGAGGTTCTCCAGCCCTCTGACTACCTTCGTGCCACCATACTGCACATTCCATTTCCCAAGGACACTTTTCTCCAGTGGTGACAAAGGCAATACTACTCATGACACCACACCAAGGTGCTGTGCTGTTCAAAGGACAAGACTGTGGCCTTTTATCACCTTCTTCCCTTTGTCCCCTTCCTTCTGCTCTCCCTCCAGTCTTTGCAATGGATCTGGCCAATGCAGGCAGCCCCATACTGGGCTGCTCTGCTTCTTCCTGGTTGACATAGGGCATGGCCAAGCTTGAGAAAATGTACATTGGAGGGCAGATTTTGTTAGGATTAGGGGATGCTGTGGAGTGGAGTGCACGGGGTTTGGTGCCTTTGCAAACCAGGGAGGGCTTTGTGCTGCTGGGGGGGGATTGGGGAGTGCACTGAGATATATCTGTGTGTGTGTGTGTGTGTGTGTGTGTTCATCTCACTCTGCTCTGTGATGAAAGGGCTGGGAGGGGGTACTGGAGGGGCTGCTGGCAGCGGGGAGGCCAGAAGGCTCATCTGGTGTCAGCAGCATTCATGTGCAAAGCAGGGACCCAGGGCAGTGCATTAGCTCCGAGCTGGAATCGCTCTTGCAGGCGATCCCAGACTTTTTCAGGGATGCTGCACACTTGAAGGTTGGTTATTAGTTCCAAATGCTGCAGGAGCATCTGCTCTCAACTAGCTAGAAATCATGTTTAATAACAAGAAAATCTACTCCAGCCAAATCCCTGTTGGGAGGGCTTTAGCCCGAACAAAAGGCCCCCCTACCCCTGATTTCCATAACAGATGTAGCATGCGATGCATGACAGCTCAGTGCAGTGTAGCTCCTTTATTCCCCACATCTCCATCTGCAAGAAACGGGGCTTTCATTTTATTAATTACTCTGGTGCGCTCCGCACGGCTTTGTGTGGCTCCAAGAGGAAGGTTTTGTGTTTCATGCTACAATGCTCATGGTAATGGTTTGGGTTGGTTTCTTTCTTTCTTTTTTTTTTTTGCTATCTTGGTGTTAAAGGTCATTCTCCCTCCCCTTTTCCATTTCTCTGCATATGGCATGTTCAGGAAAATACCAGTCGCTCCCCGCGGTGCCAAACCTTCTCCTTTCAGGCAAGGGTTGGCTGTTGGCAACGGGCACCGCCGGGAGCCAACCGTCCTCTTCTCGGTGCCAGCCTGAGGATGATGCTCAGCCAGCACCCTCAGGACATCATTTTCTGTTTCATCCTCAAAACCCCTCCAGGTCCTAATTCACAGTTTGTAACCGGTGGCAAACTTTTTTTTCCCCTCCTCTTGCCTGTGCCTGGTTTACTTTGTTATGGAAATCTCTGGTGTGTTTTGGGCAGAGTGCCAGCCCGAGCCCCGCAGCTGCCCTCTCCCCCTGCTTCCCAGGGGTACCACGTCTGTCATCATAGAATCATGGAATAGTTTGGGTTGGAAAGGACCTTAAAGCTCATAAAGTTCTGCCCCCTGCCATGGGCAGGGACACCTCCCACTGGATCAGGGTGCTCAAGGCCCCATCCAACCTGGCCTTGAACACCTCCAGGGATGGAGCAGCCACCACTTCTCTGGGCAACCTGGGCCAGGGCCTCACTGCCCTCATCATGAAGAATTCCTCCCTACTGGCCCATCTAAATCTCCCCCCTTCCAATTTAAAGCCATTCCCTCTTGTCCCTTCACTCCATACCCTTGTAAAGAGTCCCTCCCAGCTTTCCTGGAACCCCTATCAGTACTGAGAGGCTGCTCTAAAGTCTCCCTGAAGCCTCCTCTCCTCCAGGTTGAAGGACCCCAAATCTCTCAGCCTGTCCTCACAGCTTTCTGTAACTCATCCCCACACACAGCACTTCCCTAAACCATTAATTTTATCCTATTTCTGCTTCTCTTTCACTCACGCGTGGTATTTCAATCCTCCCACCTCCTGCCACTGCCAGATTTCCACGGCAGCCTCCCACTACTCCCATCGAGGCTGTTCTTAATCCCCTTTTCCCACCATTTTTGGCTTTTTTTCCCCCAATATATTTTGGTTTCTCAAACTGTTCACCATGGCTACAGCTCTGAGCCGTCACTTTTTGAGCTGCACACTGTAGGTTTGAGCGTGAGATTTTTGTGCTCCGTGGCTGGAACGTTTCCAGTCTCTTCAAGGCATTTTCAAGATGTTCGCGTTCCCAGCACTCAGGGATATTAAAAGTCACTCCTTTTCCCCCCAAGTATATTTAAAGACAGAAATGGAAGAGAAAAGTCTCAGAATAAATCTTCAGGGTTCGTTTTTATCTTTGTTCAGAGTATGCTTGCAGGATATATCCACTTTTAATCATAACTCTGGTTTCATCCATCATAACATGGGCTCAGTGGCCCATGGAGTGGAATCAATTCTGCTCCCTTTCCCTACAGCACAGCACCAGCATCCTGAGCTGGTTTAGGCTCCTCTGCCCTGTGGCATGTGGTCCTTGCAGCATCCCAGCAAGGTGCTGTGGCCTCCTGGGAAGGAACTGCAGCATCTCAGGCGATACAGCATCCCAGGAAGGCACTGCAGCATCCCAGAGGATACAGTATCCCAGCTCGGTACCACAGCATTTAAGGAAGGCACTGCATCATCTCAGTAAGGCACTGCACCATTCAGAAATGTGCTGCAGCATTCCAGGGGCTGCAACATCCCTGGAAAGTGCTGCAGCATCCCTGGAAGGTGCTGCAGCATCCCAGGCAGATATTGCAGCATTCCAGGAAGATGTTGCAGCATCTCAGGGGCTGCAGCATCCTGGAAAGGCTTTACAGCATCCCAGAAAGGCACTGCACATCCCAAGAAGGTACTGCAGCATCCCAGGAAGGTTCTGCAGCATCCCAGGAAGGCACTGCAGCATCCCAAGAAGGTGTTCCAGCATCCCAGGAAGGTGACTTGCACCTCTGAAACCCACCAGACAAGCACAAGGTAAAGAAATTCCCCCTAATTCCAGTGCACCACAAAGGGATCAGAGCACAGGTCTGCGCAGGTCCTGTTTTAATGACTTATTTTGCTGATGAAAGTTCCCAGCAAGAGGCCCGTGCAGTGGAGCGAAGGCCACAAAGGCTTAACCTGGATATAACTCAGGTCTGTCAAAATGCCGTGACGATTCCCCAGGGCCACTTGATTTTATTCCAGTGAGTGGGATAGGAAAGCCACGGAGTGCCGGGGAGTTTCCAGGCAGACCACCCGGGAGAGCAGAGGAGTGCCCGTCCATCTCCTGATGAGCCTAACAGACCTGCAGCAGCTCTGCTGAGCACTTGAGGAAGATAATTCTCCTATAATTTCTGAAACAGTGAGATAAAAGGCCGTCCCTCGCTGCTCTGGCACAGATGGAGGAGCTGTGTGGTGCTTTGGAGGCTTTTTACGGTTTTAAACATCCTCTCCATTTCATTTTGCTCCCAGAGGCTGACAGGGAGAGCAATCCCGAAGCCACTGGATGGATTACTGCAGGGAGAAGGTAGATGATGATGGTGACTCAGGCCACGAGTTTCTGGAAGGAATTTGCCCTCAGAAATTACTGGTTTTCTTGGGAGAAAAAAGACAAAAAAGAAGGAAAAGAAAAAAAGTGAAGACCCCTCCAAAAGAATCACAGAATTATAGAATGTCCTGAATTGGAAGGGACCCACAAGGACCATCGAGTCCAACTCCTGTCCCTGCACAAGACAACCCCAACATTCACCCCGTGTGTCTGAGTGTGTTGGCCAAAGGCTTCTGCAATATTGTCAGGCTTTTTGACTGCTTCCCTGGGGAGCTGTTCCAGTGTTCCACCACCCTCTGGGTGAGGAACCTTTTCCTAATGTCCAACCTAACCCTCCCCTGGCACATCTTCCTGCCATTCCCTCAGCCACCAGAGAGAAGAGCTCAGTGCCTGCTCCTCCTCCTCCCGTTGTGAGGAAGCTGCAAACTGTGATGAGGTCTCCCCTCAGCCTCCTCCTCTCCAGGCTGAACAGACCAAGTGACTTCAGCTACTCCTCATACATCTTCCCCTCCAAATATTTCACCAGCCTTGTGGCCTTCTCTTGACACTCTCCAGTAGCTTGAACATCATCATTACAAACATTATCCTTAAGAACTGAGCTCAGGATGTTTTCCAGTCCCTTTTTCTATGAGCAGAGGCACCAAATTCCTGTTGGCAGCTCAAAGCAGAGATACTGCTGAAGAGCAGCTGCATCCATCGCAGGACTGACTGCTCCATGGACTCTTGGTCTCCTGAGTAGGCACCTCCTTTACAGGGAGAGTCAAGCAGGGGACCCAGCCCTTCCCGTGCCTTCATCACCTCTGCCTTTTCTGCTTCCAGAAGGTATGGTTCTCCCAAAAATTTTATCCCTGCCCAGGAAACCCTCATCCTTCCACCCATCCAGAGGCATCTCTGTAATGACCTCTCCCAAATCATTTTGCCCGGAGCACACTGGTGTATTCCTTCTCACCGAAGTTGGGGTCAGTTAATGCATGGAATAAAATCATGCATCCCTTAGAAACATGGCCTCTTCTTCCCCTCCTTTAAATATCTCAAAACAGATTGCTGCTTTTTCAGATTTGGTATTTGAAAGGTTAAATTTGTGCTATAAACTCATAGAATCACAGACTCAGAGAATGGTTTGGATTGGAAGGGACATTGAAGCCAACCCAGTTCCACTCCCCTGCCACAGCCAGAGACACCTCCCGCTGGATCAGGTTGCTTAAGGCCCCATCCAACCTGGCCTTGAACACCTCCAGGGGTGGGGCAACCCCAACTTCTCTGAGTGTGGCTTTATAAAATGGCCACCCTGATGGAAAGCAGAGGATGCTTGCTGTGCTCTGCCTGTGTGCTAACTAACCATGTGTACATAAGGCATGAGGGAGCCCCAGGACTAATTCCTGTCTTTCAGTCTCTCCAGCCCATGTGCTGGGAATTCAAAGAGGCCTTGCAAAAGGAGCTCCTTCCCCATCACTCTCTCTTCTAGAAGTGGCCTGTGACTTTTTCAAACTCCTTGATGTAACCCCAGGGCCAGACCTGCACCACCAGCATCACAGTAGCTCCAAGAAAAGGAGAAAAGGAGGCCTAGGTATTTTCCCCATGGCTTTGTAGGTCTGGATTAAATTCAGCTGTGCCTGTGAGACCAGTGAACACAGGTTGGACAGAGCCCTTCTGCAAAGGTGGGAGCAGAGCGGGAGCTGTGCAGTGTGTTGAGATGTGAGATGTTTTGAGGGTGTGCTGAGCTAAATCAGATCCAGGTCTGCATGATCTGTTTTAGAGGCCTTTTTCCTCAATGTCTACTTTCAAGTAGTCATGGGAAGTAGTCAAGGCACAGAGTCTGCCAGCATTCGAGAAACATTTGGACAATGCCCTCAGCCACATGGTGTGAACATTGGGAGTGTCCTATGTAGGGATATGAGTTGGACTCGAATCTTTTGGGTTCCTTCCAACTTGGGTAATTCTATGATTCAAGCAATAAGATAAAAGCTGGCTCTGCACAATGGCATTTCCCCAGTTAATCATCTGCAATTTGCCAGCCCCTCTTTCCATTTTACATGCAGGAAAAAGGCGAAATAATGTCAGGCTTAAGTCTTAAAAGCTGAGCACTGGGGGATCCTCATCCTATCCCAGCAGCAAGTAGATCTCCACCAGTATGGATGCATCCAAGATCTGGGATGGGGGAAAGCCACAAAGACCCCATGGGTACCAAACAACCCCAAGTATCCTCCTTGTGATGAAGGGCGATGGCAAGAGAAACCTGCGCGCGGGTACACAGTGAGTCCTATGGCACAGAACGCTTGGCTCATCTCTATGGACTCATAGCAGTTTAATCCCCATTGAAGTCCCCAGGATTTTTTTTTTTATTAAGGGGATATTGTCATGGCATCAGCACGCATCGAGCCGGAGCTGGAGCGGCTTTGGTAGCAAAACTCGGTGAAGCACATTTAGTGGGTAAGACCCAGCGCCTGGCACGGCTTTGCCTCCCTCCCTCTGTCCCTTCTCCGGCAGAAAGAGAAGAAAACAGCACGTTTCCCTGCAGACAGATGGTTGCTTTCTTCAATTCCTTTTTTTAAAAAAAGCTTCTGTTTAAAATTCTCAGTGGATGAGGCTGGCATTTCCCCATGAGTCATCCTCCAAAAGATTAAACACCAGCCGCTGGGACGGGTGGCTCCAGCACAAGCAGATGCGGGAGAGGCTGCTGGCGGGCGGGTGGTCCCCAAGCAGGAATGAATATCAGCAAAGGCAGGGTGGGGGCTGGCTGGTGCCTCTTGTTGGGGATGCACAGGGCAGCAGGATCTTGAGGGGAAGCTTCTCTGAATGCCTGGATGTGGAGAAAAGAGTAGATATTGAAATGGAGGAAAAGAAATGCATCCTTCCAGTACTGAAAGGGGCTTCAGGAAAGCTGGGGAGGCGCTCTTGATCAGGGAGTGCAGGGATAGGATGAGGTGGAACAGTTTTCAGTTGAAAGAGGGGAGATTGGGATGAAGTCATAGGAAGAAGAGTGAGGCTAGGGAGGCACTGGCAGATGTTGCCCAGAGGAGTGGTGGCTGCCTCATCCCTTGCAGGTGTTCAAGGCCAGGTTGGGTGGGGCTTGGAGCAACCTGATCCCGTCCCTGCCCATGGCAGGGGGCTTGGGACTGGATGGGCTTTGAGGTCCCTTCCAATGCAAACCATTCCATGATTCTATGAAACAGGAATGCCCTGAAATAGGAAAATGCATTGAAACAGAATGTATTGAAAACAGAATACAGGAGTCACACTGAGAACAAGGGCATTCAGGCCCAGCTGCAGTGCTGTGTGATTTCAGGGCAGCAGTGCTGGGCCTGGACAGTTTTCTGTCCTTTAGGCTCTGGTCCCACAGTCTTTGCTGAAGCAAGCACTCCCCACTCCGAGGCACAAAGCTGGGTTAGGTACAGGTTGTGAGAAAGCACAAGGCAAACAAGGTTTGCGTGTGAGAAGTCACACAAACACCCACAAGCGCCAGCTGAGCATCCAAAACCCACAGCCAACAGCCACACCGTGTGTCCCCCACAGCACCCCTCGGCCCCCATACCCCAACCTGTGAGCCCAGCACCAATTTACTTACTTTCTCTTTCAGAGAGCTGGGTGTGAAAGCCACCTCAATGAGCCTCGGGAAATAATATTGAGCAATTCAGTTTTTCTCCTGGAATGCAGAAGATAAGGAGGATTTACAAAGGTGTCTCTGACTTCAGAGGTGTGCAATATTATATTCTCTTTCAGAGCCAACAGCACAGCCAGCTACTCCCAACCTGGGCTTGATCACACAGATCAAAGGGCAGCGTTTACCATCAAACAGGATTAGGTCATTTCTTCATATGACTTGGACTAAACCCGAGCACCGCCGGGATTTCTGTTTGATGGTAGAAACGCATCCTGCTGATTTTATAATCCCCTGTGTCCTAACATCTTCAGACAAATGGATCTCCAGGCTTTTGCTGCCAAGATCTCCTAAAGCAGGCATGCAGCAGTCAAAACATCACAGCTCTCAGGCTCCTCAGTGGCCAATACCTTTCCTGGGAAAAGCAGGTTTAAGCCAGGCTTGGCCTCAGGGCTGGCATCCCCTTGGACCTTGCTTGCTTTGGGTTTTTTCTGATCAAGTTCTATGAAGTTACAGAGGAGTCTCTAAAGGGTCTGATTTTATTTTCGGGTTGTGATTCTTCATACACTAACCACAGCCCTTAAACTGTTTGAATGCTGCTAAGTCAGTTGCTAAATTTGAGCTGGGATGAGTAATTATGTTTGCAGACCTGGATGCCCACAGCAGTTTTGACAGGCAGATGTCAGGCATGGGAAGGTCTGATACCTGGCCATGATGCATCTGGCTCTGGAAGCTGCAAAATCAATTTAATCTTATTCATCTTAGTGCTGTAGCAGGGAAAAGCCACAATCTCACTGCTACAAGAGGCGATGTTCTCTTTAGTCCAGAGCAAGCTTTGCTAAGCTGCAGAACACAGTCTCTACCTCTTTATACGTATGGGAGGGTGAGGAGTGATGTACCATTGGATTCAATCAATGAGCTAATAAATGAACTAATGAACAAATAATACAGCTGAAATTAAAAACTGGTTCGTGCTGCTCCATTTGGCAGTGCATGATTTTCCTCTGCATGAGATCTTCAGCCAATTTTTCTCCTTGTATTCCCAATCAGAGCTAGGAAAGTCCACTCTGAGCAGGACTCTGTAAAGACCACGCTGGGCTGTATTTAATGCTGGGCTGCACTTCACAAGGAGGTGTATGGGTCTCAGCAGAATGGTAAAGGCAGGGGAGATCATCTTTATCTTTGTGTTTATCTGTGTTTACTTGTAGTTCATAAAAACCCAATGTTTCTGAGGCAGCCTGGTTGTCTTTGCCATCTCCAGCCCCAGGTGCACTGTGTGTGGCTGCACCCCCAGCAGCAAATGCCTGCATTTGGGAAAACCAGAGCTACACAGAAATGCATTTATTTAAACATTTATTTGCAAGCCACAATCTTGCTATAAATCAGCTGAGGAACCTGCTTTCTCTTTCCACCAGACTCCTGTGGGCATTTCCAAGCCTTCAGGGATGCAAGCAGGTATGTAGTAAGGAGAAATGCCATGGTTTTTAGCTTCCTGACTTAATTTACTTCTAGCTCCTTTGTTAGAGATGCTGGAGGATGCTCTTCCCTGCCTGTTCCTGCCCAGCACAGCTTTAGGACTGCACAGCCCACAGGAACATCTCTCCTGCCTTGCTGCTGTGGGAAGCTGGGATAAATCAACCCCCTTGTGCTCCTGGGGCGATAAAACCAGAGCATCACCCAGCACTGTACAATATCTCCTGGGATCCCACCCCTTACAGTTCCCATCCTGGTCAGAAATGTGCAACTGGACATTTATCTCCTTTAATGGGAGAAAAATTGTTTCTCACACCATCCTTCAGGAGATGGTCCCCTCCTAGGGAAGACAGATCCTGTGTGGTGGGTGGAGATGGTCAGAAGCTCTGGCTCTGGATAGAGCCCACCTGGATCTCATTCATCCCCATGTTTCCAGAGCTCCCTCCCCATGCCAGCCAGCACATCCATGGTTGATACAGGGAAGCCTGAGATAAATTGTATTTTAACTGCTTTTTTAAACTTAGGCAAGCAGGTAGAAACAGGGGGAGCTTGTGGTTTGTGGCTGTCCCGGCCCCTCCAGGCAGCAAAATCATGTCCTGCTGTAAATCAGCAAAAGACATTAAATAAAATTGTATTTGGATGTTGGGAGCACGGGTAGTTCTGAACTGGTGACCCAGTGGTGTGGGGTTCGGCACAGCCCCCTCATCTTGCACCCAGAGAGGTTGGGCTTTATGAAGTGCTGCAAAGAAGTCCCACGTTCCTCTCGCCCAGGGTCAGGCTTTGAGGTTACTCCGGTTTCTCCCAGCCCCGCTGGAGTGGGATCGGTGGGTTGCTGCTCTCTGAATAGGTTGGGGGGGTGCCCGTGGGGGGTCTTGCCACCAGGGAACATAAATCTTCCCCATCAGGTGTGGCAACGTGTAAAAAATTGCAGGGTCATAATTGCTCTAGGAGGAAGTAATAAAGCATCAGCTCTGGAAAGCAGAAGGGCAGCGTTGCCAGAGGCGCTTTCAGGGAATTCCTTAAATTCTTCTCCAACCGGCCACCCCGCCCATGGAGAGAAGCTCAGAGCAAAGGGCGTTATCCTTGGCGAGCCCGTGCTGCCGGCACCAACCCCACCCCGTAACCCTCGTCGGTGTCAGCCACATCTCCTCATCTGCTTTTGGGGTTGTTGGAGGTCTGAATGTTTCTGCTCAAACCCGACCACTTATAAAGCCATGATATCCTTCTCTCTGTTTTCACCTGCACATCATCAGCATCCACCTCTGTGCTATATCCACGCTTCAAAGGTTTCTTTCCTAAAAGTACACTTTTCTCACAATTACAAAGAGGAAAGAGACCTTAGAGCAGCCTCCCAGTACTGAAAGGGGCTCCAGGAAAGCTGGGGAGGGGCTCTTGATCAGGGAGTGCAGGGATGGAATGAGGGGAATGGTTTTCAGCTGAAAGAGCAGAGACTGAGATAAGATCTTAGGGAGAAATGTTTTCCTGTGAGGGTGGGGAGGCCCTGGCCCAGGTTGCCCAGAGCAGTGGTGGCTGCCCCATCCCTGGAGGTGTTCAAGGCCAGGTGGATGGGTCTTTGAGCCCCCTGATCCAGTGGGAGGTGTCCCTGCCCATGGCAGGGGGTGGAATTGGTTGGCTTTAAGGTCCCTTCCAACCCAAACCATTGTATGATTCTATGAAATCAGAAGTTTCATGCTCATGTTTTCATGTGGACTAGACAAATTCAGTTATTGCTGGGTAGCCTGGGTTGTGCATCCTGAGTAATTTCCAGCATCTTCTCTTTTGCCCAGATTTTCATCCCACACTCACCTACACAGCACATTTCTGCAGCTTTTCCTCGTAACATGCCCATATTGCTATTTCAATGCAAAGCTGTCTAACAACAAGTCATCAATGCCTTCTGAAAGGGACATTATTAATATGATACTTTTATCTAAAGCAATGCATCTTGGCTATTGGGCTTCAGCAATTCACTGTTCCTTACACAAGGAACTGCTGTTGTATGGCCATCAGAAATGCCTCAGGGCTGAGCATCTTTTAATTGCCCTGCTTTTTCTGCTTGGGAAACAGGGCAGAAAGACCATGACTGGCTCCCACATCATCTGCTCCTTTGGCCTTGGTGTCAATGTGGGGAATTGCCAGGTTTGGGAGCCACAGCACCCACTGCTTCCTGAAAGGCTGGCCCAAGCCTGGCTCTGCTGGGGCCAAGGGAAATATTTTGCTTGATTTGCATGCATTTAATACTCAAATAGCCAGATATCGTTATAAATATTGATACCCTGGAATGTTCAATATGTGTTCCTATTAAATGTGACTGTGTTAACATCCCTGTCTCAGTCTGCATCCAAAATACCAGCTTGGCACCAGTAAATTATGCCATAGCATAATATTGCATAATTTTAAAATTACTGTATGGCTTCCTAAATTGAAAAGGTGATGATCCTCTAAAGATTTGCATTTAGCACAGCAGAGTCTATGCAGCATCACCTTTAGAGGCTCCCCAGGCTGAAGGTCATTATCAATCACTGTTTAATCAGCCAAGTCATGCACACAGGCAAAGGTTAACTGAGCATGGACCGATCCAACTGCCTTTGTCAGCTCCAGACAATTTGTAGCCTAATAAAGCTGCTCTGATTGCACTTAACACCTGCTTTAAAATCCAGCCTCATTAATACTTTGTTAATGAAACAGAAATCTCCTAGCAAGGGCAGAGGCAGAGTCGAGGGGTTTGCCTTCCATCAGATGACCTAACTGGCAAGATGTTTGCAAAGCCTTTCCGAAGAAAACAGTTGGGAATGACTACCTATGAGATTTTAATTTAATTTCAAAAACAAACAAACAAATACATTGTGTTCACCTTGAACGGTGCAGAGGTTTATCAGTTTGGTGGCACGTGTCATGTGTTTGTCCTGAAGGCTGCTCTGGTTTCAGCCCTATGAATGCCGGCCACGTTGAGCGGGGAGGAGCAAGTGCAGGATGGTGTGAGGTGCCCATTCCCTGCTCTTGAGTCCATCATCACAGCAAAGAATAACACAGCAGAAAATGGAGAATTAGAATAAAATAGACTCTTAGAATTGCAGAATCACAGAATCATGGAATGATTTTGGTTGGAAGGGACTTTAAAAGCTGTCCAGTTCCACACCCCTGCCCTGGGCAGGGACACCTTCCACTGGATCAGGGTGCTCAAAGTCCCATCCAACCTGGTCTTGAACCCTCCAGGGATGGGGCAGCCACCACTTCTCTGGGCAACCTGGGCCAGGACCTCCCCACTCTCACAGGAAAACATTTCTCCCTAAGATCTCATCTCAATCTCCCCTCTTTTAACTTCAAACCATACCCCCTCATCCTGTCTCTCCAGGTCCTTCCTTAAAAAAAAACAACTAAATATCTCATCATCTTCCTAAATCATCTCCTTTTGTTGTTTTCCATGGAGAATAATGATCCTGACCCCAGTGTTGGCCTCATGTCTTCTCCCCTGTCCCCAGTACAAACCCCATCACAAGGGTGACACAGCACAAAATACACTCTACACAAGCAGTGGGAATCCCAGGGAGGCACAAACTCCCTGTGTCTCACACCCCTCTTAATTCCACTGAAAACTGTTTCACTCCAAGTGAGTGGAGAGTCGTAAGCTGCTCTTTTCCTTTCCATGTAGATTATTTGTCTTCATTCTTTATTTCACTTCTGCTTAACTAAAATAAACCCTCACAGAGATGGAGATTAAAGTCACGTTGGCAGGGATGCTTCAACATTAACGAGAGAGGCAGGTGAGCAATGCCAGATCTCGAGTAAATCCTTTCCACTTGAGACTTTGAAAACTAGACGAGACAAAACGTTGGTGTAGACGTTATGAGGAGAAATCCTGCACTTTCTCAGGATAACAGACTCCCAGGTGACCTGTTAGGCCTTGAGTTTCACTTCTTGGAGGAAAACCCTCCTTTTCTCCTCTTTTTAAATGCTCTCCTTTCATGGGAGTATGTGACAGGCTTGCGTAAGAAGCCAATATTGAGATTTACTATGAGGAGAAACCACTCTGGCTGAGAACATTGATGCTCTGATGTGTGAAAGCTCAAGAGATTTGTAGTTTCCCAGTCTCATTGTCCATGTGCAAAGGGCAAAACTCTGCTCCTGCGTGGGCTGGGAGGAGCTGTGTGTGATTCATCAGGAACTTTGACCATTTGCACAGAAAAATCAACCCTGACCCGAGCTGAATCATTCCATTTCCACTTTGCTGTGTCTGTGGCCAGCCCGAGGACATCCTGAGATGTGTTCTGCTGGGGTCACAGGAGCAAACCCAGCCTTGACCCTGCAGGGAGTCTTCTGGAGTGTTGGAGAGCAGATTAGTCAAACCCAACAATTCATAACCATAAACATTCAAATATTGGTAAATCATAGAATCATGGAATGGTTTGGATTGGAAGGGATCTTAAGGCCCATCCAGTTCCAACCTGTGCCATGGGCAGGGACACGTCCCACTGGATCAGGGTGCTCAAAGCCCCCTCCAACCTGGCCTTGAACACCTCCAGGGATGGGGCAGCCACCAATAATCTGGGCAACCTGTGCCAGGGCCTCCCCACTCTCCCAGTAAATGAGATTACATAAAGGAAAAGCCCATTTCTCAGGCAGTTCTTCCACCCGCTTTCTTTCCAGCTTTCTGCTGGGTGTTTGCAGGGTGGTGATACCACACATGTCCTTGTGCTCCCATCACTTGGGTGCTGATATTCACACTTGCATCCTCTGAGAAACCCTTACAACAAATGCTCAGTGTTCAAAACCCTGAAGAACCGGCTAATGGAGATTATCAGGTCACCTTTCTTTGTCTCCTTTCCAGCTCCAGTCCCCTCTGGTAATGGCCAATTTTACAACTATTAATATGTACAAGTAACCCTTAAATTATAAAATCCTCCGACAGGCAGCTGCACAGCAAAGGATTTGCTTAATCCAGTAATAGGAGTGGTGCTGGCTGGAGATGCCTGGCAATTTTGGCATTAGCTATAAGAGAGAGATCCTGCTGCGGGAAAACTCAGGCAGATGTTTTCTTCACCAAGCCACCTTGTCCCACCATAAATCACATCTAAACCCACAGTATTCAAGGCTCTCCTGCCCTTTGCCAGTGCAGGATCTGGGCAGCACTGTGTGAGAGCCTCTGTTACTCCAAATGATGCTCAAGTTGGGTCTGTTCACTGCAAAGGGAGACCTGGCCTTGACCAAGACACGAAGCAACTCGCAGAGTTAATAATATATTGTGCAAAATGAAAAACACATCAAAAAATAAACTAGCCTGGGCTGAAGAGATGCAGCACAGGGTGCACTGGTGGAAAGTTCAGCCTGGACAAGGGTGATCCTGCCGCAGAGGCTGGATCCATCTTTGAAGCATCTGGGGCTCCTCAGAGATGCGCCACAAAGCTACATTAGCTTTGTGAAAGGCCAAGAAGTAAACAGGGTGGTGGCACACCTGTGTCTCTCAAGGATACACTTTTCCACCAAAAATAGTCCTGCTGGGGAATTTGGGTTGGGTTACAAGGAAGAAAGGTTTGGAGGGCTTGGAGGATTATGAGCAGCCAAACCTGTAATCATCCCTGTGAACACTGCTTGGTACAGAGGGAATACATGCCAGCCTCTGCCTCCACTGTTCTGTTTCTTGAAGAACCCTTTAATCCTGCTATTCTTCCCCACAAAGCTACCTCATTATCTTCTCCTCTTCTGGAACCTTCAGATGATGTGCATTGAAGGAAGTGAGAAATCACCGTGGTGGTTCCTGAAAGCAGAACAACGTCCCTTGGGTGCCTCTGCAGCAAGGACAATGAAGCAGGAAGATTTGCAGACTTGAAAAACAAGAGACAACATCTTTCAGCTCAGACACCGGTGGGTATTAAATCCAGCCCATTGAGGTAATGAATTCATCTTGGAGTACGTTGGGTGAGAGCATAAGCAGATGCAAAGTGGGGATGATATTCTGGCAGCAGTGTGGAGCTCATTAAATCTATTGGCGGGAGCCAGCGTGTTTCATGAAAAGATGTTGAATTTCTGTTTGGGCAGAAAGATGATCTGAGGTATCTTGGAGTGCCACAGACTGTGTTCGTAATCATGGCTCATCCAAAGCAAGCGTGGAGAGTTTTATCTGTGAGTCAGCTGTGACTCAGGCTTTAAGATGCTGGATATTTTACAGCTATTTTGCAAGGAAAACAGAGAAAAGAAGTTTGAATGCTTAATAAGAGTTGTCAAATACCAGTGAAACTTTAATTTCAGATGTATTTATGCCAGCTGAATACTGTATTTTGTGCCTGCATAAACCTATATGAAGATTACTGGTGTGCCAGCTCAAGGTATGAGCTGGATTAGCTAAATTACTGGAACACTGGAGCATATTTCATGTCACCTTCTTATTGCTTGTCAATGAGATGTTTAAAATAAACTAAATTTGGGTAAAATTAATCATTTGGGTGGTTTTATCCACCTGAAATAACCTGACAGTGACTGAAAAGATTCTGCTGTACTTTTCCAGGATAACTCGCCTCTGGCCATGGACAGTTGCAGCCAACAGAATTTGGCTTGGGAAATAAAATTCACAATTAAAATGTTAAATAAAGTCTAACTATGTGCTCTGATAAAATTGCACATACTTTGCTGACAAATAGTGTTTAAAAGTCGACTCTTGTCAGTTTTAGCAACAGTTAAGCTGGAGAGCAAGGAGCTTAATTTGCATTTTGGGGGACAGAATGGGATGCTGAGTGTGCTGTGGGCACTGCAGTGGTGCCGAAGCTGAGCACAGCTGAAAACATGGCCTTTGGTAAGCCTGGGATGCAAGAGGTGACACACACAAAATTATCCCAGGAAAAGGGCTCCTGGGCCCCACAGCCTCTGCCCAGCTTCCTATGGGTCTTCCAATGCCTCAAGTCATGTGGTATTTTGGTTTTTTTTAAGAATCATAAAATTATGGAATGTTGTGGGTTGGAGAGAACCTTAAAGCCCATCCCCTTAAAGTTCCACCCCCTGCCATGGGCAGGGACACCTTCGACTGGATCAGGGGGCTCAAAGCCCCATCCAACCTGGCCTTGAACACCTCCAGGGATGGGGCAGCCACCACTTCTCTGGGCAACCTGGGCCAGGGCCTCCCCACCCTCACAGGAAAACATTTCTTCCCTAGATCTCATTTCAATCTCCCCTCATTCAGATTAAAACAGTTCCCCTCTTCCTTCCCCTGCACTCCCTGATCAAGAGCCCCTCCCCAGCTTTCCTGGAGCCCCTTTCAGTACTGGGAGGCTGCTCTAAGGTCTCCCCAGAGCCTTCTCTTCTCCAGGCTGAACAACCCCAACTCTCTCAGCCTGTCCTTGTACAGGAGGTGCTCAGCCCTCACATCATCTCCGTGGCCTCCTCTGGTCCTGCTCCATGTCCTTCCTATGCTGAAGACTCCAGAACTGAACGCAGGGCTCCAGGAGGAGTCTCACAAGTAAGGTGACCAAGAGACACCACACACCTTCCCTCCATACACAAGCATATGCACGAGCTTTACTTTGCAAACCCCAGCAGATGTTTTGCTAAGCTGGGCTCAGCTGCACAAGTTCTGCTCTATGGAGCACTAGCTGGGGAGATGATAAGGCACACACCAGCCAGGCACCGCCGCTATAAAAACAGCTGGGTGTGAATTCCTGTGGTGTGGCAGCTCCTGCCACAGCCTGATTAGAAATGTATGAACCTTTGCTATTGCATTCTTGGCTGAATTACTATCTTTCTGGCAAACAACCTCCAGTTTAACCATCGACAGCTGGGACTATCACTGAAAATCAGGGCAAGGATATCATGCAAAAAAACATGGTTCTTGCCCCAAACCCACAGCACAGAGCACTTTTGGGAACCCCACATAGGAAACACTCATCTGGGATCGATTCCATTTTCCTCCACAGATATTTCTGGTCACCAAGTGCTGCCAAGAAGAGCAGGGGCCGTGCATGTTGTTATCAGGACATGTTATCCCCATGGGAAGGCTGGAATTATTTTTGTGAGATTGTTTCAACCTGTTCATTACCTTCAGCGAATTTTCGGGAATGTTTATGATGCTGCTGAGCAGAACTGCAGTAGCTCTTGAGTTCTGCATCCAATAATAGTCTATAAAGCAATAAAAGCAATTGTAAGCCAAGACTGCTTTTGTTAACCAGAGTTGTATTATTTATGTAAAGTGGTTTTACTCTATTTTTGTCTTCAAATGGAAGTGTTTGTTTTCTATTTTGTGTTACTCTTCTATATCATTTTATTTCATTGCGATGTTTGAAACATGCACGCACGGCTGCTGCTGTGATTTCCACCTTGAATGAGCTTTTTATTGGACCTCTCCTCTCAAGTGTTGTTAAATCACTGCAAATTGGAGGCTTCAAAGCACTTGGTCAGAAAACAGATTGAATCATTTATTCAAAAGACTTCCTAAAGAGCAGGATTATTTCCATTTTTCAGCAGAGCCTCTGGTTTTGACGTGACCTCGAGCTCAGGAAAACAGATCTCTAGAGATGCCTTGTTTTTAGACAGGGGTCTGAAGAATGCATAACTATTCCTCAGCTAGCAGAGCAGGAGGGATTGATATGTAGATGTTGATTCCACCCAGGAAAGACTGAATGAAGAGCTGTGGTTTTGCTCCTTTCAGTTCATGGGATTCCTACACCGCAAGGACAAGATGTTTTTAATGCAAGGAAAGAACAGTGGTCATCTTCCTGCTAAAAACAAATTGTGCCTGAAAACATGCCAGGAAAAAAGATTTTAATGATAGAACTTAACATTGGAAGAGATTGTACAAGAGCTACTGGTGAGTTGATGCCACATTGTGACACTCAAGGCACCCCCACAGTGTTTCCCTTTATCAGTTTTGCCTGAATAGATAAATCTTTCTAAACAAACACAGAGTTAAACGAGCGTTGTAGCTGGTTGTGAGTTCAAGAAACTGTCTGAATGTACTCGCAGAGAAGACATTTGAAAGGAACATTTTCTTGGATTGTTTCCTTGAAACTATCTGAATTGAAGCCTTTGTGCTGCCGAACAAGTCTTCATAAGATCACATTAATTTGGGGGTTTGGAAAGCTCAGCTGACTGCAGCAAAGCAAACAAAAGCCGCTCACCACGCAGTGAAATGCCTGTGCCCGTTGGTAAACTCACGAGCGATGACACATGTGTCTCTATTTACTATTGATTCGGGAGCATCAGACACCCTTATTCCCAAGAAATTAAAACCAAACAGAGGCACATACCCTCACGAAGGCTTTATCTCCCCTGAGAAGTGAATAGGTCAAAATCTGTGTCGAGGGGGTTCTTCCAAAACACATGGTTTCATGAAAAGCAAAGGTTTATCTTGGGAAAATACCAGTTCCAGCCTAATACTTACGTATTTTTTCCTGCAGGAGATGTCAAGACAGTCATTTTTACTCAGCTTTTCTCTGAAACATCATGCTGTTGTGCCCCATCCAACCTCTCCAGGGATGGGGCAGCCACCGCTTCCCTGGGCAACCTCCCCAGCCTTGCAGGAAAAAAATTCTTCCTAATATCCAACATAAATCTCCTCTCTTTCAACGCAAAACTGTTCTCCCTTGTCCTATCCTTGCAGTCCTTAAGGAGTGAAAAACTTAGCATTGTGCTTACAAAGTTGGTTTGGGTCACAGACATCTCCTTTAACAGCAAAAACCAGTCTGGCTTGGCCAAACATGCCAGAGAATTGACCCAGAGTCCCAGCTGTCCCCATGACTGAAGACCTTTGTCACTGGTGACTGGAGCGTGCCCAGCTTCCAACTCCAGCCATCAGACTCTGCTATTCCTACTCCCAGCCCTCCAAAGGAGGAAATCCACCTTGCAGCATCCCTCCTGAATCCAATGAGAACCTTGAAGGTCCTCACCCCGCAACGGCTCTTCTCGAGGTTTGTCGACCAGAAAGTAAAATCAATAGAAAAGCAGAGGTTTTACCAGGTTGTGGGAGGGAATTTGTGACCTTTGCTATGCAGCCCCCCCACCGTCGCCTCCCCCATCCTACAAACCCCAGGGTCAAACTGAGGGTTTAAGGACATTTAAAAGAAAGGATACAGCATCAGGATGGGTGATTTTAAATGCGTTGGGGTTGTTCAGAGACAAATTTGTGTAATGAGCGCACTAGAAATGGGAAGAAGAGATTAAAGCACTGTTTGTCATGTACAGAAGTGCTTATCAGCCCTTTCCAGCTGAGCCCAACTCAGATTAAAAATGATCTGAGAGAACAGGGGCTGACGGCAGCCATGGGTCTTCCTTTCCAGGCTAATTATAAAGTGCATATTAAACACGAGGCCGGCGATGGAGCAGCTGCAAAGCTCTTTATCTATATTAAGAGACTGTCCACCTACATAATAGGAATAATTATTAAGTAAGGAAACTTAAAAAGGAAATTGCACATAATGGCACATTATATATTTCCCTAATCCCACGCCTCTGTAACAGCCCACGCCACAGCAATGCTTCGGTTCGCACCTCGGGGTGACGATGCGGGGCTTGTCCAGCCCTGCTTCTCCACTCCTACCAGCAACCCAGGAGGAACAACTCCTCTTTCTCATATTGCCTTCCACCTTTTCTTTTATTTTCTATTTGAGTTGGTCCTACTAAAATCAGAAGGGCTTGAGTACTTTTTTTTGCTCAATTTTTAGGAGATGCTTCAGCAGAGAGCATGGAAGGGCAATGCACTGCCAGCTCGCTGGGTCCCCTGGGTCCTGCAGTTCAGAGGGACACTAAAAACTGAAGGCTCTAATTAATGACAAATTAATGTATTACCCTCTCAATCCTGGAAGACTTTACCAGCCCAGGACAATCATTGGAGAGAAAGATGTTGTAATGCAGCAAAAATAAAAGCCTGCAAGAGGAGAGAGACCTACACAGAGAATCACAGAGTGACAGAATCATTAAGGTTGGAAAAGACCTCTAAGATCATCTGGTCCAACCCCACCATGCCTGCTAAACCATGTCCTGAAGCACCACATCTACATGAGTTCTGAACCCCTCCAGGAATGGGAACTCCACTACTGCCCTGGGCAGCCTCTGTCAGGGCTTCACCACTCTTTCAGTAAAGATTTATTTCCTCATATCCAATCTAAATTCTCTCTTTCCTACCCATTTTAGGCATTCTGGGAGCCCACTGACTCTAGTCTCCACCTTTTCAATGGTCAAGATGCTGCTGGTTTATAATTGTGGGTGCTGCTGCACCCACTGTATGTGTTAAGGAGTCCTCTTTCTGTGAGTGGGTCCGAGCTCTCTGGTTCATGCACGTGTTTGCCCTCACATCACACAAGGGCAGTCCGACCTCAGCCATGTTTTCACACAGGGGTCTCAGAGAGGGCCAAGGGTTTAACCCACAAGAACAAGCAAAAGAGAGTTTTGTAGGGTGAAAATTAATTTCTGCTGCATTGTATCAGCAGTCAGGTTTGGTTTGAGACAAATGTGCCTCCTAGCAGTGCTACTCAGCTCCCCCCATCATCTGGGGGAGGGCAGTGGGAAGGATGAACAATGCATCAGAGTGTTCTGCAGAGGAACTGGGACAGGTTGGGTTTTCTCCAGGTCTGACTCTACTGACTTCCTATCTCCATGCCATCTATTTTTTCCTGGATACCTTTGCCACAGATCTCCCCCTTCCCACACTGTTGGGCGTGAAGGTGTAAGATTGTTTCCTCTTCTCTGCAATGTGTAGATGTGGC